>SKCR01028650.1:0-347464 GCA_019454045.1 Zanthoxylum bungeanum
TATTTTTCAATAATAAGGATGGAAAGTAGAGTTTTTTAATAATAATTTTTTTTTTTAAAAAAAAAAGAACAACAATAACAACTGAGAACATGTATGTCTGTATGTATTGTATAATTCCTTCCATGATGATTAATGAGTGATGCCATTCAATCACACTCTCCACAGTAGAAAATAAAAATAAAGTGCACCACCAAACCTCTCTTTCTTTTCCAAAATTCTCACCCATGTTCTCCTTTCACCAACAATACGCCAAAAACTCATTAAGCCCATTTTCCAAATAAAGTTAAAAAAATATATATATAGTCTACATTTTTATATCAAATCAAAATCAAAATCAAACCCTCACAAAACAATATCCTCTCCACACACACAGAGAATTGAAAAAAAGAAAAGAAAAAAGAAAAGAAAAAAAAAAAAAAGAAGAAGAAGGCCAGTATCATGTCTGCTTATGGGGTCGCTTTCTCTCTCTTGTTTCTGCTCATTTTTGCTAATGTAATCAGTCCCAGTGAATCAAGTACAATAAGCCAAGTAAGTTGTATCTTTAAAAATTTCACATTTTTTGTATTAACCCACCTTTAATTTCTAGATCTTTTGTTCTTTTTTGTAATTGAATTTTTCTGGGTATGCTTTGGATTGAGTGTTTGTTTCTTGATTTTGAGGCAAATGGGTCAGTGACCATGGAGGCAAAGAGTGAAGAAATGATGCCATTAATGGATATGAAGATGTTGAGGATGATGATGAATGAAACAAGAAGAAAGCTGAACAGTTTTCACATATGTGCAGTTTGCACTTGCTGTGGTGGAGCTAAAGGCTTGTGTTTGCCATCTCCTTGTTGCTATGCTATTAATTGCAACATTCCCAATAGGCCCTTTGGTTTTTGTTCTTTCACTCCCAAGACCTGCAATTGCTTGCGATGCATCTCTTAACTAAGCTTTGATTTGTTTGATTTTGGGTTTTAATTTTAGATTTCTTTTGGGATTGTGAAATGGGAAGAAAATGAATATCTTTTCTTCATTTGTTTGTTTATAATTATATTATTTATTAATATAATTATAATTATTATTGTTTGGGGATTGCTATTTCTAGTGGGATTTCTTCCTTTGTTTTTAAGAAAGTAGTAATATTTAGAGCATTTAATGAGTATTTATGGAGACATTGTTCTTTGTTTATGAAGCAATTGGGGTTATGATAAATAATCTTGTTTTGAGATTATTGGTTTGCATTGTATTACTTATTACAAAAGTTTAAGATATCTTTTCTTAATTATTTTTATTTTTGTTATAGCCAACATGTTGATTATTTATAATAATTTCATCAGAGATCAAAGTTCCTCAGTCTCACCACTAATGTATTTGCTGCTTCCACTCTACATTTACCCTCTAATGCTCCAATTTTTTATTCTTCCCTATTCTAGTGCATCTCATTGAACTATCTCATTGCACATAAAACTTTAGGAAGGATCAAGTAGAGCCGGCAGAAGATCTCGAATTCTGTTCGAGGTTTTCGTATCGTTCAATATATAATTCATGATGATTTTTTTTTTTAAAAATCCCGAATCCATGACATATCCCGACTCATTGTTCAAAAAATCGGGAATTGAGATTCGGGATTTCTTACCTTTTAATACAAAATTTGATATGATTTTTCGTTCCAATTAAAAATTCTGATAGGGATTTGACACGATTTTCATTCTGATGACATTATTCGGGTCTGGCGGATTGCTGATAGGTATAAGTTTTAATTTTTGATTATTTATTTATTTATTTATTTATTTGGTAGAGATAAAGATAATGACTGGTTTCAAATAGTCTTAAATAGATTTGCTTTAATATTTAGGGCAGAATCCTGATAATAGATGAGTTTTAAAAGCTTGGTCAGCTGTGATAGATGGATGATATTAATGCATATAGGTGTAGCCAACTCAAATTATTAAGGCGGGTAGATATTGGGTGGTCGCAATTAATTGTTGCTACTACTTGGCACTTGCTACAAAATTGTAAAGTCGTAGCTTTATATTTCTTTGGAGTCCATTAATGAAATATATATAAATATATATATACTTCTTTTTTTGTTTTTGTTATTTCTAGACCATAAAATCTTGCATTCACATTTGGGTATTTTAATTTCATTTTCTTTCAAGCTAAGCTTGTGGGGGCTTGAGAAGAGTGGCCTCATATGTGAATGTGACTGTGTGAGCAAGTGCATTAACAACCCATGTGCTCTTCCAAAGACAAATTGTAATCAAAATTGTGGGAATTTTTCATCATGCATATTTACGCTTTCATATGAAATTATTGTCAATGTTTATCACATGACTTATCATGAATCAACTTCAATTTGCCTGTTGTTTGATAATTAGGTTGAATAAGAATTAAAAATATCTCAATCATTATCGAGAGTGACTTGCATCTAATCATATAAAGTTGGCATGTGAATAATCTCACAAGATCCACTAAAACAATCGGTCCAATCAAAAAGTTTCAATGTATAACAAATACAATAATGTGAAGAAAATTATCATGGTATAAAAATAATTAATTTTTTTGAAAATATTGAACATTGATAAATACTAGAATTAATAATGATTGTTTTTTATTATTGACAAAGTTTTTAATGGTTGCTTGACTTGTACATTGGCCAAGACCCAAATCATGCAGCCCGCATGATTTTTTCACGCAAATATAATTAAAGTATTGATATTTTATCTTGTAAAAAATTTGATAATTTTTTACATGATAAAGTATGAAAAATTCATCCGCACTATAAAATGCCTCTCTCACTCATATGATGTAGATGTAGACAGCAAAAGTAGACATTTTAGTTATTACTTAATAATAATTTAATTCCCACAAATTTATGTCAACGGTGTTCGAAACACATATTTTTTTATTTATATTTAAGAAATTTTATCAACTGAACTAATTGGCATCGTATATCTATTTTTTTCCCTTTGCTGTATAAAAAAATAATTGAAGACCAAAATTTAATATAGTTACTTTGTTTTTCTAATTTTTATTTGTTACTTTATTATCTCATAGTAATTGATAATTAAAAAGTTATATCTTTTTAATCAAAAAGTAAATATAAATACACAAATCTCATTTAGGTTAAATTTAAATGATTTTATTTTATAGTTATAGTTAGATTTGAATAATTTATATAAGGATAATTTTGTATTTGTATGATGTAATATCCCGGGTTTTTCGGAACAGTACGGGAAAGTTTTCGAATTAAAGTGAAAGATTTGAAAATGGATGGTATTCGAAAATTAGATTTCATGTGTTGGAAAATAGGTGGGAATATTTTAGAATGAAGATTCGTCGCGTTGGAAAAATGCGTGATTTCGAGAACCTGTTACACAATCTCTGATTTTATCGTTATACGTGTAAAAGTATATTGTCTCGGCTATAAAGATAGCAAACAAATTCCTATTGAGTTGATTTTTTAACCATAAGATTCTTTTTTCCGATACGAACAACTTTCATGTTCAATACTTTTCGAAATTTACACCAGAAGAGCTTCAAAAATGTGAATTTTCTAGAAAGTTTCATGGCAGGGACCTGAATGTAATTTTCAGAGGTCTGAACGTCAATTTTATAAACTTCTCTATAAATACCCCATAGTTTCAAGTAATTGCAAAACATGCATAAGCTTTACAACTCTCTCACTCGAACCCTCTCATTCAAAACACGTTTAGAGGGTAGCTGGTTGCGCCGACAGCCTACCGGCCACCGCCGCCCGGCGCGACTAGCTAGAGGGGTGCGCCGGCCACCCCTCCGTCAAGTAATGGCCGGAGGCAGCCCTCAGGACGCTGGCAACGGCGAGAACAAGAGGAGAGACGCGCGAGTTGTGGGTATTCTGATCCCGGCTCGTCGCTTCGTTTCACGGCCTGAGCCACCCGTTAAATCGAAGCTCTCAAAGAGTACTACAAGGTTGTGATGTCGGTTTTTCGGAATGGCACTTGGTTTCACACGAATCGAGAGAAGAAGATTCAGATGAATAGTGACCCACGATGAACAGTAACTCCGATCAGAATTTTGTCGATTCCAGCGCGTTCGTGGGATCGTTTGGAGTTCGTATATGGCCTCGAAATCTCGGTAAGACCTCCCGGTAAAAATCCGTAAATTTCAAGTTTTCTGTTAAATGTTCGGATGCATCCAGTAGTTTCGTAGAGTAGCGTAATGATATAAAATGAATTGTTTGAGTATTAGTATATTGAATACGATCATTCGATAAAATCCGAGAGAAAATAAAATGAGTTTGATTAATCTGATAGAAATTGCAAGTTTCCGATAAAAGTGTATTTTTGGGTATAATGATGTGTTTTTATTTTAATGATAGTTATGAGTTATATATGATATTACGAACATGTTTGGATAAATCCGGGTAGGTTTGGAGGGTTCGGGACCCTTCCGTAGTGTTTGTGGTAACTTTTTCGGAAGATTTTCCAAAAATACGTAAACCGAGAATTTAGGTGAATTAGTAGCTTGAAATTATTTGTAATTATATTTTAAGACAATTTGAATTGAAAACATTGAAAACGGACTTAATTTGGTTGTTCCGGAATGATCCGGGATTTTATCGTAGTTAAGTGGAGAATGCCGTAAATCGCGATTCTGACAGCTTTTCGCTATTTGTTTTGACAGATGTGACTAAGATCTGGAGTGCTTGCGAAGCCAGGTAAGTAACTCATGCAATGAGAACTTAAGTTAGTGAATTCATGTTTTGATTATACATATATATTTATATGTATATGTATATAAATGACTGACATATTTAGGATAAGAAGAAGATAGTTAAGAGATGGTCTTGAGAACAAAGTTCAAGGTTATGTATAGATAAGCTAATCGACCCCCATAAGTATGGATGTTTATGTTATTGTCATGACATGAAGTGAAATGTTTGATAAGCCTAATATCTAAGTGTATGTATGGATGTACGTAAGGGTACGAACCTGTAAAAGTATGATTACGTGTATGTAAGTGAATATGTAAATGTATGAGTATATAAACGTGTATTCACATATGTATATATGATGTTAAGACATGTATAGGTCGGGTATACGGAATCAGTAAATTGAATAAATCATGGTTTCTAATTTGGTATAAGCTAAGCTTTAGTACGTGTGCGATGAGATATGTTTATGAATGGATGCTTCTAATAAGAATTTTGGAAATAAAGTGTATTTAATTGATAAGTTAAATATATGAAGATTTTTAAAGGCCATGGTATCAGAATTTGATGTTATGTTCATATGTTTGATGTAAGTGCATATGTATACGATGATTCAGATAATAAGCAATGTTTGGCATGTATGTGCTTGTGTATGAGAGGTCATGTGATGAGTTTGTGTCACGTGATATGTGTGCACGTGTGTATGTTTAATTGGGTGATGATTTTGTGGTGTAGTAGTCGAGCTGGTTAGGAATCCGTTCGGACGGAATTCATCTCGTACCTATTCTAAAATAGGTAATGAGTCTTGTACGAGCATTGTTTGTATAAGCCAGTCGTATGTATGTGTTGTTGAATGATGTGATCTTTGATGTGTCAGTTATTGTGTGTGCTTCGTGGTTGGTTGCTTGATGTTTGTAAATATGTTTGAGTGTATGTATGTGTATGATAGAACTCGTGTTATGTATGGATCGTGTATGCTTATGTGAAATGAATGGATGATTTGAAGCCGATGAGAATATCATAGGTTATAAAGCGTGTTTGCCAAGTTGTAATGGTATGTACGTATATGTATAAGAATTATGATATTGTATTTGCATGTATATAAGAGAAGTATGTTTTGAATTGAATGAATTGTGATTGTTTCATCGATTTGATGATATTTCAAAGATGTTTAATCGTAATAAAATATAATAAGTATGACTCCATGTCACATATGATGGAAATGGATTCGATGTAAAATGACTTGTTTTGTAATGTTCGGGTTGATGCTTTGTGTGATTTGAATGTTTGGCTAATAGATTGACATGTATGTGAATATGTAGATTTGAAAATTTATCATGGTAAAGTATAAAGGATAATAAAAGTTGGTAAATCTGAACTTATAACAATTTAGTAATTCTGTTAATCTGTTGATATGTTTGGCTTGTTTGTTTATAGTAGCATGATTACTTACTGAGTTTTTATAACTCACACCAAACCAGTTTGCTAGTTTTGCAGGTTGGCTTCTAGATTGGTCAACCACATCAGCTTTGGCAGTCATGATCAAGACGTGGATCACCCAAGCGGCAGTCACCCTCGCAAGTGTCCTGGGAAAAGTTTTAGAAGATTAGGATATCTGATTTATTGTTTTATTTATCGTGCTAAGCACGTGGTTTGTATTAATAAGTTAAAGTTTTGATTGTTTATGATATGGTGGGCACAGAACCCTTAAGTGTTGATAGATAGTGTGGGTGGAGCCCTTAGGATATGATTTTGATGAGATTTGTGTGGACTTGAGGTCCTTTTATTAGTTTGGAGTATTCTTGGATTGCCTTTGATGTTGGACTGCGATTCAGATTGTTCAGTTTTAGGATACATCATGCCGAATTTTTCGGTGAATTCAGAGGCTTATGGAGATGAGTTAATTTTATCTCATGCTGATAGCATCATGCCTCTGGCAGGGTGTTACATATTATTTATGTGAAGGCATATTGGTTATTATCATTTCACTACTTCAAAAATTAAGAAATAACAAATAAGTATAAAAAGTATTTAAAAAATAACAAATTGGTATAAGAAGTATTGAGGTATAAGATTTTACTATTAGTAGTAGAATGTTATTTTGGCAAAAGATATAGTAGTAAAATATAAGGTTTTGTAAAGAAATAATAGTAAAATGTAAGGTTTGTAAAATTATAATAATAAAATGTTACAACTCAATAATTATTGTATCCATTTGTTATTTTTCAATTTCTAAAATAGTGAAATGATAATAACCCTTGAAATTATAGTGGAAAGCTATTCTTTTTCATAATTGTCAAAACTAATTAATATAGTATAATGTGGTGTAAATGTGAGTGGTCCCTTTATTTTAATAATCTTTATATTCTATCTTAATAATTATTTATATTTGTAACTTATCTCAGATTACTTATGAATAATAATCTTATCTTAATCTCTCCCATAGAGAGCGACTTTTATAAAAAATTTCATTTGCAAGAAGTTGTATTAACATAATTACATCCATAAGAGATGTCTCGCTTGAAGCTGCGCTATTCTCCCACAAAGCCGAATTAATAACAATTACCTTTCCATCATCCGAAAGAGTTTTGTAACAATTCTTCAAACACCTCAAGCAATTATCCTCGTCGAAACCATGAAGCATCCACTGCACAAGTTTTATAATATTAATTCATTCTCTACTATTTTTCTTCTTTTATAACACGTATGAGCACGATTCGTGTTTATTTAATTTTTTTCTTTTAACACAAATAAGAAAAAGCGGAATGTGTTGCAAAGTCAAATCATTGGCCTGAAACCAATCATCTGTCTGAATGGTTTTGATGTCGAATCATCATATATGCGACTGCTTAATTATTTAAATTAGAACCCGCAATCCTATTCAGAATCTAAAATTCTTAATTTCAATTTTAAAATTAAAACTTGTAATTTTAATTTAGAACATGAAATTCTGAAATTAGAACCCGTTATTCTAATTCATTATATTGTGCTTTTATTATTATTAATTTAATACCTTAATAGTTCTTATTAGTATGCTTTATGATTGCCATTAAGTTGGACATTCCACATTAGAAAATAAGTACAATATTTTTATTTCTCATTTACTTTTATTTTATCTTTATTTTTCCATGATTATGATAAGACATAATAGGTAAATTAAAACCTGAAGTTCTAAATTTTAAATTTATCATAAAATTAGAAGTTATGATGCGAGGAAAGTGTAGGTATGATGATGATACCAATGATACTGCTGAGATTGGAGAAGTAGGAAGAAGAAGAAATAGCAATTGAGAGAAAGAGATCATTAAAAATTTTATGTATTATGGGTGAGAATTCTTACTTACATATAGAGCAAAGTTGCCTCACGTATTTGACATCTTTATCTATCCATTAAAAATATTTTCAGAGATCCAAATACATTTTAAAAAGGCGACATTCTACTATTGCTCAAGTCGAATAGATTATAGATTTTATAATTGTCTCTCCTTTATTTCTATTGACTGCTTTCGGTTTTTAAATTAGGAATTTAATTATAAAGTACTACATCTTACACAATTCAATTCATTCATAAGCATAGAATGACAAAAACGCCTTGCATTTTTCTTTTATTTCCGGGAAAAATAAATAAATGAATGTTTTAATTACAAGACCTGAATTATGATATATACCAACAAAGCTATCATCTATAACATCTATAAAGCAAAAAAATACTCGGTACACAAAACTCCCATTAAAAGCATGATCTAGGAAGGTTTTGATGTACGCGGTAAGTTGTTTCTAGGATTTGAAACCATGACCAAGAAGATAACAAATTCACACTAAATTATTAAAAAGAAAGGTGCTCTACTTAGATGACTGTCCATATGGATCAATCCAACAATCATCCTTCTTAGCAGCTTCTATCCATCGTCTTTTAAAAATTTTGAATTCGAGGAACGACTGTCTCCTCACCTGTGTAAAAGAAAATAAATTTAAAAAAAAAAAAGTAATGATTTGGCGCTTTATTAGGAAGCCATACAATTTGAAGTAGTTGCTACGAGATAACTTTAGCATCAGTAACTTACTTCCAATCGAGGATCTTTCCCGCGAGAATGAGATGATGCCTGCAGTAGATAGTCAATGACAAACTAAGTTTCACTGACGGGAAAAAAAAATGACAGAGTGAGCTAGAAAAGTTTGGAAAAGATACCTTTGTCATTACATAGGTTATATTTTCCGACAAATTTGTCTGCATTAATGAGCATCATTAGCACTAATACTAAATATTTAAGCTATTCAAACTGATAAAGGGATATCACGTCTCACCTTTTCTTCTGGGACACCAAGTGTTGGGCGACCATAATGGACTACGTACTCAGCATCGACAACACCAACATTTTTGGTTCGATCACCCTATCAAAAGAAAGGACTTGAGCAATAGGCCTGGGGCCAAGCTAAAGTAGCAAGGAGAAAAAAAAAAAGGATAAATAAGAAGAGGATCGAGCTTGCCTGTGCACAGTAACCAAGCAGCATATCAAGGCCCCAAGCATGGATCAAGTCATTCTGTGGAAACATAATCGAATAAAGTCATGTGAGAAAGTAAGGATATGTGAACTAACAAGGAATCAACTGCACCAAAATAAAAGAGGAGAGAAAAACTTTATGAACCTAACAATAGTTAAAGTTCAGCAAACGATATTCATCAAGAATCGGCACGAACAGCTTATACAAAACATTATAACAGTGCTGCATAACAGCTTGTTATCATCTTTCTCACCTTAAACTTGTTAAAGCTATATCTCGTAATGGTGTTTCAGTCAGTTTGAACTCAAAATATATATGTATCAAGTCACTTATTGCGCTAAAATGGCTCAGGAAGATAGCACCACCATCTCCCTCCTCCATTCAGAAGGAAAAAGATGGAAATAGAAAAAAAAAATGATGATAAAATAAAATGAAAGTGACAGTGAAAAATGACCCACCTGGATCATGTACCATACACAACGCCAGGCAGCTCTTGAGAAAACAGGGGCCATCATCTCTATCCACCTATAATATGGTTTCATTTTAGTTTTCTTAATAGACAAATGATTTCTTAATAGCTCTACGAAAGAAGACTCTTTTATGAAAATCAAACTATTGATGCACTTTGTACACATGCAATGAATATTTTGTGAGTGAAAGTTTACCCAGTGCATGGAGGCGCCATACTGTTCTCGTCACAAAGATGAGGCTTGTAAGTCCTTCTGCCAACAAGGAGGAAAAAAACCGGGAAGTTACCTGAGTGAGTAACTGATGTGTACATAGGTAACAAGTCCTATGTGAGACTATAAGTAATTTTCCAGGGAATTATGAGGGGAAAATGAGGTAACAAGCGAACCTGTGCACTATTGACCTCCGGCTGCGTCCAGTAATTTGATGATGCACCTCTGATTTGGCAGGATCAAGTGCTGGCTGTGATATCTCAAGTCCTTCACTCTTAACAATTGACACATATCTAGAAATTTTTGATATTTGGGGTAAAAGAAAAATCAACTTTGAGCACTTGTCACAAATTAATTGTCATAACAATATATTGTTAAATTTGCTTATCAGTAGATGCAAGTAGTCTAGCATTCAAACAGCCAACATTTCTCTTAAAATACGACAAAAATTCACCACTGAGAGGTGTTGACCATTATAACCTTAAGATAATGACAAAAGAAAATTCTTATCGTACTTTTCCAGATTGGAGATGCTGAACCCATGATGCAGGAATAAATGGATTAGTAGACGAATGGTGATATAAATACACTCAAAGACACCCACAAGACATACCCAAGGCATAATTTACAGCTCACAATTTGATTTTTATTTATTTTCATCTAAAATTTATTTTTCCAAGATAAAGTTATGCCTTAGGTGTGCTTGTGTGTGTGTCTTTGGGTGTATGTCTATCATTGTTCATTAGTAGACAAATTGCCACGCTTTTAGTTATCAGAGGCAGCTATTAAAGCAAATTTCACTTTCCCAGACTTCAAGATGTTCAGTTAAGGCCACATATATATCTCCCGACATATAATATTTTTTATCTAATAAACATGAGAATCCAGAATCACTAAGGACAAGAGTCAAAGTTAAGGTATAGTGCGTAAAGGAGAGTATATCTTTTAAGGTCCAATATTGGTTAATCAAGACTTATTACTGTAATGAATCAAGTACATAGTTGTAAGTGAAATGCAGTTGAAGAATCAGCTTGTGTGTGCATAGAAACAATGGAATTCACTTGACAGGGGTCTAGTATAACTCATTAAGCAAAACCCTATCTAGACTCGAGCTTATCATTTGGCCTACACTGAATCTCTCTCATTCTCTAGTAGTTCTTATCACCTAGTGGAGACTGAAAAACTTAGCAAGTTTTGGTCTATCCTTCATTTTGACGCTAGGACAAACCTTTTAAGTAAGGAACCGAGTTATCAGAGGAAGTTCAACACTTTGACAGACTTCTCTAGCTTTAACTCATCAACCCCATACATCATCTCTCAAGGCTTTGCAGTCCCTATAACCTTTTCAAACACCATTAATAATTCTACACTGGGGTCATCACTGATCTAGCCGACTAGCAGCATGGAGAGGCACTCAAGTTCAATTATAAGCAGTTACAGAAGATTCCACTTTTATGCACAAGTTTTAGAAACATTACAATCATGCACAAATTTCATATATGTAAGAAATGGGTTGTGGTCTGCGTACTGTTCAGGATTGAAATCTTCTACGCCAAGGTCCTCGTCCCAAAGAAAAATGTAACTGTATTCTGCAACTATATTGGGATGTAAGAAACGCTTTGCAAACCACCTAATCATCATGAAATCAAAATCCAAGAGAGTAAATTCAAGACAATGAACCTTCAGTTAGACGTGATTGCAACTGTATAAGGTTTAGAGCACTTACCATTTTGTTTGATTAGCTGCAGAAACATGTATTACTCTATCATACCACTTAAAACTCTTCCACTGATCGACGACTCCATCATAATGGAAAAGCATCACGGCAAAATTACTTGATAAAAACTGCAAAAATGAAAGCATAATTTGAAACAGAAGAACATTGTTATTTTTGTAATCAGGAAATGCATGAGTTAAGTTATATACCTTTGTGACCATTTTATCCACTAGATCACTTTGCTTTATCCCCACAGCTATTGCAAATAAGCTGATTGAAGAATTATCACTCTGTTCAAAATTGTAACAAGCCAATATTATGCTGGAACTAAGACCGACTGATGAGATGAGACAAAGCAGAATAATCGCGTATCACATCTCATATTCTGTCAATAGACCACATGAAATTTTAAAAGCAGATAGATATGAGACTTCACAAGTGATAACTATCCAAACTCGTTCATTGAGGACTGAAGAGTAACAAGTAATGTTTGGAAATTCAGTCAAGACATTAACAGGTTTTCATATAGCTATCCCGATAAAGTTCATTGAAATTGTTAAACTTAAACAATTCCAACTATACCTTTTGAAATTTTCGACAGTAGTGAGTGTTAGGTACAAAGATAAGAATAAGATTATTTGTTTATTGATACAAATACCAGTTCAGGCTCTCAAAATCCATGCATTAGCATGGGGCATTGAATTAATTCGTCAAGCATTAATGTGATGAAAAAAATGATATAGTATGATTGGCGAAGGAAGAGTTTGAACTCATTAAAGATGAACTGCATAAATCCTATATCACAGTGAAGGCCATATATAACTTAGTGCTGCTGGCTGTTTGCAAGACTGAGACTGAAATAATGAAGCCAAACAAAAGAATATGTGGCTCTTAAATTGAATTTTACAAAATTCAACAGAAATATTTCAGGAATTCTAGTGATCACACATCACAAATTGAAAACACGCATCAGGTTTCCAAAGATTGTTACCTCGGGAAAGCCCCATAATGGTCGCATCCGCAAATTGGTCGTCTTTGATACGATACCTTCAGGTAATGCCTCACTTCCGTCAGGATTACATTCCTATAACATATATAAACAAATGTAAGAGATAAATCCCAAAGAATTAATTTGATACAAAATCTTTAGGAAGCAAAACAAACCTCGCATTTGTTGAACTTTGAAATTGGTAAAGTTTCTAATTTCTGCACACAGGGACACAGTTATACATTATACTAAACATCCAACGAACTGACACTGGAGTTTGGTGCATAAGATAGAGGAGCGATAACAAAGTTGAATTAAGATTCTCAGTCAAATCTTCCAGTCAAGAATGAGAAACATGAAAAAAAGAAAAGGAACATATGAACAGATATCACAATGTGTACATAATTTTGAAGATAGAGCAAAAATGATACAAAACTTAAATGGAAGTACATTATAAGAGAGAATACAAGATAAAAAATATACCATTTCAAACTTTGGTGATATAAATGCACCGCCAAAGAATAAGATTAGAAATAGCAGAGAAACTGCCGGAAAAATACTACAAACACACAATCTTCTGTTGTTTGGATCTGCAACCAGAGATACCTGACAAAATATTGCAATAAAAAAATTAACAAGCGGTGATAACTCAGACAGCTAAATAAACAAATCTTTTCCTTAAGAAGTTGTTATTAAGCCATCTGCTACTTTTTGATTAAAGAACCAAATAGAAGTTCTGGAATGATTTCATAGATGCAGAAACAGGAAATTTCATATTGTTTATAGATGATCAATGAGATAGGTAGTGTAACTACTTGTAATTTCTACATGTTTTCAAACATAGATTGATTTTAACACCAGCACCAATAGTGTTGAATTAGCCCAAAGCCATAAAAGTACCCATGGACCCAGCACCAACAACATCCCATGATTGCACAATTACTATTTTATAGTTTAAGGATAATCAAAACAAAGTTGGAATATCTCTAACGAGGAGGGTTGTGTTATGTCTCCGCAACCAAATTTTTATGATATGGTATCAATGGCATCAGCGGACTTCACAAGGTGGAAAAAGGGTTTTGTTTGGTTTGATTTGGTAAGCATAATCAAAACAAAGATCAGGCACTAAATTAATACTAAAAGATCCACAAATCTACTGAGTTTAACATGTCATATTGAAAATACCCATTAAAGCTCTGAATCTAATACCCAAATTTATAAAATCATATAAGGAAGATTCGCTAAGAATTGACATGAGACAGTATTTGAATATTTACAAAAAGAAAATAAAAAAAAAATAAAATAAAAGTACAGTTTGGTTTTTCTTAATGGCTCTTACTGAATCATAAGAATCTCCATTACCAGCAATGTTTTTGATCAACTATAACATGCAAAAACAGCCAACTTTGAAGTGTTTAATAATCTCTCAGTCATTCTACTAATTAAATTAAATCGAAACAGAGCTGAATAATGCAAAAAAAAAAAAAAAAGATACTCACCACATTTGTTGACTTCATACTCATGAAACGTCAAAGAAACCCACATAAAGAACCAACACAGGCACAGCAGCTAGCGAAGACAAAAGCTCTGTACATAAAAGTGATTGTTTGTGTTTCAAAAGCACTTTGAAACAGCAACAGAAACCAAAACAAAGAGAAACAGCTTTTGGTTTGAGGAAGAGAAGAAGGAGAGAAACTGTTGAGTGTCAGGTAATATTATTGGATAAATTTATAAGAATGACCCGCTAAATACGCCCACTTAGTGGAGTTTTTGTTTTGCCTCTACGACTGCACCATCCTTTTTTTATTTTATTATTATTTATCCTATTAGTATTGTTGTATTATTATTATTACTCTTAATAAGTCAACACAACAAGGTTTATAAATTTTTATGTTTTCTCAAATTAAAGAATAGTTTGTGATTTTGTATCGAATTGGTCCCAATCATTATTGTCCCGAATCCCTATTTTTTACCTAAAAATCTCAAATATTGATCGGTGTTTAGAATCTCGAATCATTCAGTTCGGAATTTGGGATGAAAAATTATTCTAATTCAAAAATTGATATGAAATTCGGAATGAGATTGGTAATTCTTGACTTGTCCCAATCGTTAACAACTCTACGACCTTCATACCTTGGTAACAGAAGCACAAAACATTAGTGAGGCCATGGGCGAAGATATGCTAATACTAATAGAAGCCCTAGTCCGTCCTTGCACCTCATATTTTCATTGTTGCTCCGCCTCAAATAACGGGCTAATATTTTTCTTTCATAAATCATCTCGACTCAATTTACATCTCTTATTTCCTCAACAAAAAATAGAAAAGAAAAGAAAATTAAAATTAAATTTCCATCTCTCATGAAAATGAAAAAAATGCGGATTGAATTGTCACTTCAGAACTTACATTATGGGTATTTTGGTTACTTCGTAAAATAAAAATAGAAGGAAGATACATGGGCCAATTTGATATGAATGGATAAAGTATATTTTTAATTGTGAAATTTTGAAGTATAGGGATCCCTGTCTTCACTAGTATTTTCCAATATTAACAGCAGCAAAGCTATTGGCCAGGCTTCTCATTTTTGTTTTTTATTGTATAATAATGTACCTTATTCTTTATTCCCTATTCTTTATTTATTCTATGAGAATTTTGGCTGAAACAAAACGTACTATATTATATAATAAAAATTACTATAGATTCTTATTCCTTAGATTGATTATAGCAGTATTTGTATTTTAAAAATTACTCAAATGTTTTTAGTATAACTTAAAACTAAAATAAATTTGACAAAACTCACTAAATTTAAGTCTCTTTTATCGTTTATATCCATATCAATTTAGATATTCACTAATTTTACTTGAGATGTGATAATATTATCTGTTCTCTTTTTTTAATTGGGGACACTTAGAAGCCCACGTTAATCAACAGCGAACTATTTTAGTCGTGTTTTTTTTTTCATTACTTGTGATAAACCGAAAAAAGTAGGAATTATTAGGTTTCAGAACCAACACAGGGCTAATCAAATTTGTTATGTCATGTAGAAACTAGAAAAAATAATAATAAAATTCAAGGAAAACAAGTATATGATAGGAACATGAAAGTGGATTAATGATAAGTTTGGGAGTCCTACTTAATTATTGTTTTTGAATATATTATCAAAGGATTTCAAATAATTTTTACATTGAAAAATACTTTTAATATTATTTTAAAGTTGTTGATATCTAATAGAAATTTTATCACGCATATCACTAAATTCTTAGTCCTATACAAAAAAAAATCTGAATTAGAAAGGAAATTTAATGGAAAAGATAGAAAGAGAAATTTAATGGAAAAGATAAATATGTACCACGCAATCCAAACAATTATTAGCAAAAATTAATAATGTATAAATGGGTTAATTAGGCATGTTCATTCAATTAAATTTATTAAGGTTAAATAAATTTATTTGATTATTATATATTCAAGATTTTTCTCTTCAATATATGTGTGATATGAACGTAATAAAAATCTAATTAATTATTTGATTGTGATATATTTACATATATGCATGTATGAAGAATCCTTTTCTTGACAACTCCTTTGACGCATGATGAAAAAAATTAAAACCTTTCTTATTCTAATGTTTTGTATTGATTGCAAGTTGAAAATGAATATCATAGTTATATTTAATTTATTAAATTACTTTTATCACTAGACTTATATATATACATAATAAAAAATACGTGGTTTGGTGAAAAATGGTTATGATTTGATTATGAGATTCTGAGTTCGAATTCAGTTAGTGCATTTCCTATAAGAATCTGAGACAACTAAGAATTTTACCTATTTTGATTAAATCCGGATTAGATACGAAGTTTTCAGCGTTTCCAAAAAATAATTTAAAATATTATACAAAATATCTTGACTTGGACTTTAATAATAATTTAATTACGTTTTAATATGAAATAAACATAGGACTTCTGCCAATGATGAAGTGATAAGATTACAGCTATAATTTTTGAGTTTCAATTGATTAATTATTACAAGTGTTCTAGCATGATTGCAACTAGCCCGAAGCCAATGCAGGTTTATTTGGATAACATATATTCGTATCTTATTTTATTTAATAATTTTTTATATAACTAGTATAAGGTCCGCACTTTATGAGAGTTGAGCATTTCTTTAATTATAATTTCATATCATAACAAAAATCTTAATAAGATTTTAGGAATTGATCTTATAAATTATCATAATTTAGTTGATTTTATAGTGTAAATTAGACAATTAGTTTACTAACATTTAATAATTATGTCTCCTTTATTTATTTATCAATTATCAAATAGTGTTCCTATTCACATGAGAGTTTCTCTCTTGTCTTACTCTCTCATTTGAAAACATATTTATAGTTATAATTAACTTTAAAAATATTTAATTTTCTTTCAGATGAATTTCAATGAAATTTAATATAATTTATTCAATTTAAGCTTAGATTTTCTTATCGAATTTGAAATCTTGACCATCACTGTGCAAGAGCTAATAAGTAGAATATGCATCATGAAGCACAACAAATAATAAAAAATTCATGAAAAAACTTAAAGAATTAATTCAAAGAATATAACAAATAATAATAGTCCCAAAAACTAGAAAATTGACTAATTTTTGTGGACAACTGTCAACTGTAACACCCCGCCAGAGGCAGGATGCTATCGGCAGGAGACAAGATTAACCCATCTCTATAAGCCTTCAAATTTACAGAAAATCGGACATGATGTATCCTAAAACTGGATAACCTAGAATAAAGTTCAGCATCAACGAAACCTGGAAAGACATCAGTTATATAAAAGGACCTCAAGTCCACACAAAACACATTAAACTCAAAATTCAACACTTAAAGGTTGCGTGCCCACAATATCATATACAAATCAAAACTTTTACTTAATAAATACATAGCAGTGCGCTCAGCAAGACAAATAACATATTAATCATAGACTCTAACTTCTAAAACTTATCCCCATGATACTTGCGAGGGTGACTACAACTTGAGTGATCTGCGTCTTGAACATAGCTTCCAAAGCTGATGTGGTTGACCCATCTGGTAGCCAACCTATAAAACTAGCAAACTGGTTTAGTGTGAGTTATGAAAACTCAGTAAGTAACCACGCTCGTACTATAAATAGAACATATAAGAAACTTTTTCAGAATTACCAAGTTATTACAAATTCAGAATTATCAACTTTAGTTTTTATCCCTCATCCTTTACACGTACCAAATCCTCATATTTACATATCTACATAAGTGCCAATCTAATAGCCAAACTTCCAAGGAAAACAAAGCAAAACTCGAATATCATAGAGTACATCATCTAATATCGAATCCATTTCAATCATATGAAACATGAAGTCACATTTTTTATACTTTATTACACATAAGCATATATCTTCAATTCTGATAACCTTACGATAACTTCACATTTGTGATTCATATGCATTCACACATATCATAGCCCACTTCTCATATATTCATGCAAATACAATTTCAGAATTCTTACTTGGAAATATGTCTAATACTAGAAGCTCACAAACATTTTCCTTGAGTATGTGCTTATGGGCCATTTCCATTTGGAGGCAGTTGGACCTTTTATCAGAAATGCGAACTTGTTGGGCCATTTAAACTGGGGCGAGTTCGTATCTTATGACTATTAGGCCCAAAGCTTCTAAAATGTCGATGGGCCATTGTGTAGAAATTATCATGTCATGTTTGCATCGTCTTTCTTCTATGCTTGTGTTTGGGAACATTGTCGTTTGGATCTATTTGGACCACTTGTCATGGGATATGGGCTTGTTGGGCCATTTAAGCCGGGACAAGAACGTATGTCATGACTATTGGGCCAAAGGCTTCTAAGTGATTAATGAGCCGCTTTGTGATTGTGTTCGGAACGTTATTATTTGGATCTAGTCGGGTTCTTTGCCATGAGATGTGAACTCATTGGGCCATTTAAACTGGGATGGGTTCACTCCTATGATAATTAGCTCGAAAAAATTCTAAAATGATAACGAGCTGATTCGTTTGAGAGTTTTAATTTACTTAGCATGTCATATGTACCTCATACACCTCACGCATACATGCATCATGCTAACCCTTATGTTTTAAAAAGCCATCATAGATACCCGTTGGGTTAGGGAAGGGAAAAGACTCACCAAGAAGACAGTAACAACCATGAGTGAATCTGGTAATGAGATATCCCGCGTGGATCAACTAGAGAACAATCTCACCAAGTTACTGAACAGTTGCAAGCCTTGGCTACTGCTATGGCTAATATGGTTGTGCCCCGTGCTTGGGGAAGCTCTGAAAATGAGAGACGTGAAGAGCCTCCGAACAAGACTAGTGATGACATCCCCGCTTTTGATGATGATATGGCTGATTATGCTGCTGAGAGAACAGTTGGGTCTCGGGCAGAATTACAGAAACTCCGTGACCAAGTAGAGTCAGTTACTCGTAAGATGAAGGGTAAGGACGAAGACTTACTAAACTATGATTCGATGACTTTCGAAGAACAGTTGCCTGCTCAGTTCAAGATGCCCGATATGGCTAAGTTCAATGGGAATGGAGATCCAAGAGTGCATCTCCGACAGTTTGTATCGGTCATGAGTTCAGTTGGCTTATCTCAGCGCCAAGTGCAGAAGATGTTTGGAATGTCGCTCGAGGGGGCACCCGTAGTATGGTATCACAGCCTTGAGAAAAAGGTTAAGGAAGACTGGAGGGAACTAGCTGATGCTTTTCTGAAGCAATATGTTACTGATCTGGAGATTGATCTATCACTCCGGGATCTGGAGAATATTAAACAGAGGCCGGAGGAGAGCTTCAAAGACTATGTAGATCGCTGGAGGAGCCAGCTTCTGAAAATGCAGACTCGACCCTCAGAGAAAGACCAGATAAAGATGATAATCAAGGGCACCAAACCCTCTATTTATGGTAAGCTGAGGAGGATGACCTCCATGATCACAGATTTTCGACAGTTGAGGGAAACTGTCATGGACATTGAAGAAGAGGAAACTGAGAATAGGAAGTTCTATGGCCAGAATAAAAGAACTTTTGGAGGACACTCTGAGACCAAACCCGCTACTGCCGAGGTTACCGCCATCAGGGACCGGCATTTCTCTAACTTGGGAAAGCCTTTGTCAAAAGTGTTTGAAAAGTTGAAGGGGCAAGGACTCTTGAAACCCTTAGAAGGCAAACCACTTCCAAATCCTCCACCGCCACACTTAAACGTGAACCTTTATTGTTACTTCCACCAGCAACATGGCCATGATACCAACAATTGCACCCGCCTTAGGCATGAGATCCAAGACCTCATTGACACCAGTAAAATACCCGACCCTGAAAAAGAACAACCCAACACATACAAAAACCCTCTTCCCAACTACATGATCAACTCCGGTCTGCCCGAAAGTTTTGTCCTCCAAACTCTCAACCACCCAGTTTCTTACATGGGGATAAGAGATGGCAGTAATGAAGAACCATAGGCTGATGAAGAAGACAATGCCGCAGGCAAAGAAGATATTTTCCCCGGTTTATTTGCAAATCTACTTTTTAAGACATTGATTTTGTTCGAACCTCTTTCATGATAATAAAGAAGTTCATTTCACTCACTTGCCTGAGTCTCTCTCGTTCAACCTGCACAATATGAGTATATTTGACAGCTGGCGATACCATGATATTCAACAATACTCAGAACACGGGGAATTCTCGAAGGAAGAATAGCTACTCAGAAATTGGGAAACAAGGCAGTGAGACTGTCAGAGAATAAGTTCACCCAGTCAATCGATGAAGACAGATTAAAGCAGTTTTCAGCCTAAGGGAGAAAAGATCGAGCAGTCACCAAAGGAATTGGCAAAAGACCTAACCCAACGGGATAAGAAATTCATTCATGCATACATGCATACACGTAACCTGCATCCCTTGTTGTATTTTGTTTTTGCAGATTTCAAACGAAAGAGAACCCGCAAAGGGCGAACAGAAACATATGGCACCAAGGAGCCCAATAAGGATCCAACTCATCATGAACAGGGAAGACCTCTACACTTGCATACCTACACATCCATGCACGTATTTATTTTGTTATGTTGTATTTGCAGGTTTCAACGAAGAAGAAGAGAAAGCGGCAAAAGCAAGCCAACCAGAAACAACAACAATATTATCAGTCTCAGGAATGAATCAGAATCAGTATTAATCTCAGGGAAGCAATCCTAGGGTTGAGGCCCATCAGTTTCAGGAATGGATTCCAGGGGGCGAAGCCCATGTTTCCAGCAGTTGAAATGAAGAATCCCAAGGAGATAAAGTCCTTGATGGCTAAACATATGTCCGGTGATGACATTGTATGCTGCGGGGAGAAACCATAGAAACAATAAGTGCGAGACACACTCTCTTCCGGTACTCTCTGAATGGATTGATCTCGGCTAGACTCACGAGCACTTGATTACAGGATCTCAACAGTGGAAGCCTGAGTGGTTGACGAGATGACTAGTCAAAGAGATGGTAAGTCAGTGAATGACCGTTTGCCTGGGTGTCCACATTTGTTTACCGATGCTATGATATATGATATGGTTGGAAACAAAGAAAAAGTCTCTACAATGAAAAAAAAAGAAAAATAGACCGCCTATAACCGATAAGCGTGAAGCTACCCATGGGCGAGTATTAGGACCACCATGAGGAGAAATGCTACCTTAAAGGGTAGGTGTGTCAAAAAAAAAAAAAAAAAAATTCAAAATGAAAAAAATGAGACAAAAGAAAGGAAAAGATGAAGACCATATCATATTGAGTATGCTGAAGTAATCACAGAATGTGATTAAGACATCCAGGTTGGTTAGACCCACTGGTTCGATTCTCCGGGGCGAAATCACCAAGTTGGCTTACTCAAGGAACAAGCTGCGAAAGAGCCTTAGCACACACACTGGGAGTCTAGTTCAGATCACCCATTCAGAAGAGTGGACTTGAGTATGACGAGTACTTTGAAGGTTCTCTCGTTTTGACACGAAGCATTCGTTGAGGACGAAAATATGTTTGATTATCAGGATTATCTCAAGTGAGGTATTACAATATTGTTGAAATGAACCGTTACAGTATCAGTTAATCTTTCCAGATACGGCAATCTTGGGGCGAGGCTCCACATCTTTATCAGCTTGGGGGCAGGCCCATATCAGCTTGGGAGCGAGGCTCCACACCGACATCAGCATCAGTTCAGCCGAGAATGGTAATCCGAGAATGGAACAGAGTTCGAGAATGAACAAGCCGAGAATGGTAATCCGAGAATGGATCAGGGTTCGAGGATGAACAAAGCCGAGAATGGTAAAACCGAGAATGGATCAGTTCGAGAATGAACAAAGCCGAGAATGGTAAATCCGAGAATGGATCAGAGTTCGAGAATGAACCAAGCCGAGAATGGTAATCCGAGAATGGAACAGAGTTCGAGAATGAACCAAGCCGAGAATGGTAAATCCGAGAATGGATCAGAGTTCGAGAATGAACCAAGCCGAGAATGGTAAATCCGAGAATGGATCAGAGTTCGAGAATGAACCAAGCCGAGAATGGTAAATCCGAGAATGGATCAGAGTTTGAGAATGAACCAAGCCGAGAATGGTAAATCCGAGAATGGATCAGAGTTCGAGAATGAACCAAGCCGAGAATGGTAAATCCGAGAATGGATCAGAGTTCGAGAATGAACCAAGCCGAGAATGGTAAATCCGAGAATGGATCAGAGTTCCAGAATGAACAAGCCGAGAATGGTAAATCCGAGAATGGATCAGAGTTCGAGAATGAACAATCCGAGAATGGTAATCCGAGAATGGAACAGAGCCGAGAATGGTAAATCCGAGAATGGATCAGAGTTCGAGAATGAACCAAGCCGAGAATGGTAAATCCGAGAATGGATCAGAGTTTGAGAATGAACCAAGCCGAGAATGGTAAATCCGAGAATGGATCAGAGTTCGAGAATGAACCAAGCCGAGAATGGTAAATCCGAGAATGGATCAGAGTTCGAGAATGAACAAGCCGAGAATGGTAAATCCGAGAATGGATCAGAGTTCCAGAATGAACAAGCCGAGAATGGTAAATCCGAGAATGGATCAGAGTTCGAGAATGAACAAGCCGAGAATGGTAATCCGAAATGGAACAGAGTTCGAGAATGAACAAGCCGAGAATGGTAAACGAAGAATGGAACACAGTTCGGAATAAAGCTCGGAGGAAGAAAGCCTCATCTACAGTTCGGAATAAAGCTCGGAGGAATAAAGCCTCATCTACACGGTTCGGGAATGGACTACCTTACAGTTACGGTTCGGGAATGGACCACCATTATCATCAGTTCTGGGGATGCGTCCCAGGGTCGAGGCCCACATCAACTCATTTTGAGTAACAGGTAAGTCAGGTGGCAGCTGGCGAGCCAGGTAAGTAAAAATGCATTGCATGTAACTTTGATTGAACTGTCATTGTCACACATTACACAAGTCCCATCAAAGTGGGGGAAACTGTAGACACTGCATTTTTGCATATCATGCCCAATGACGAGTCTCGTAAGGAGGCACTACCTTTTCATGTCATGGAAGTTGCAAGAAACGGACGTCGGAAGGGTAAAGTTGGGAATTGGAATTATTGTTGGATTAAACTTGGTTGTCTAGCTTCGATTTGCTCGTCGGATCTCCGCTTATGCTCGGCCCAAGAACCCATAATCCACTTACCAAATCATACACCAAGCCCAAATACCCAAGCCCACCAAAAAGAACCAAACCCATGCCCAATACCACACCTCACGCCCATCACTCCCAAATAAACCAAATAGACATAAAATCTTACCAACCACACATCACTAGCCACCAACATTCCCTAAAACATGCACACCTCACTTCCACTCACACAAAACATGTACAACTCACTTCCACCTCCAACAAAGTCCACCTAACCCACTAACTAGCACCCATCACCCTTTGCCAACCATATTCACGCCCATTGCCTCTCTAAAACACCAAAGCCACCTAATTCAAACAATAAAATAGCACAAGCCAACCCTCCACCAAACTCTCCACTAAGAAGAATCTCCCTAAATCAAGCATGTTGTAAGCCACCAACACTCTCCTCCCTTGCCTATAAAAGAAGCCTAAAATCAACCAAAATGTCCTAACACATATGGAACACATAGGGAGCACATATTGAGCACACACATGAAAAGATAGACAATACAAAACACCCCTCACTGCATCCCTCTCTCACGCCAATTCAGCCCCCCATATAACAGCCCTCAAACCGTCCAACTAGCCCCTCATTGCAAGCCTCTGCTCACGCCTACTGCCTCACAAACAGCCCTCAAGCACGCCAACACACCCCCCTCATAAACAGCCCCTAACACGCCACTGCAGCCCCCCAAAACAGCCCTTGTTCACGCCCAAACAGCCACCAAAACAGCAGCTCAAAGATAGCCCAAACAGCCCATAAAATCACCTCCTTTCACTGCAAACTGCACCTGAAAAACAGCCCACTAATCATACCAAAAACAGCCCCAAAACAGCCCTAATTCATACCAAAAATAGCCCCAAACTGCACCCTCAAACCACAAAAAACTGCACTCCAAAACACTTCAAAAATCACCAAAAAACTGCACTTAAATTCCCCTTCACTGCACTAAAAAACTGCACTTTAAAATCACCGCAAAACAGCAAAAACAGCAGCAAAAACAGCAACCAAAACAGCAAAAACAGCAGCTCAAAACAGTGGCTAAAATCCCCAAACTGCACTAAAAAACTGCACTTTAAAATCCTTGAATAACCGCACAAAACAACACCCCCAACTCCCTTAAAAACGCACAAAACAGTAGCTAAAACAACCAGAACGGTGGCCTAAGAGACAGCAGCAACACAGCAGCAAAGCGGAGGGAAAACAGCGAGCAAATCAGCAGGACAACGAAGGAAAAGAGGAACCAGCGAACCAGAAAAGTTGTGGAACATTAACCCTTCCGACGGCCGTGAAACGTGCTTCCAAAAGACGACGCAAAAAGGTTAGACCTGAGGGCATACGATACTTATCTTCTTCGCATGAATTAATAATTTAGAAAGCATGTTAGTTATGATATTTAAGTATGCATGACTAGATGGTTGTGTTTGAGCATGATTTAATTGTTTAGTATGATATTTATTTTCTTATGCATGACTAGTTGGTTGTGTTTGAGCATGATTTAATTGTTTAGTATGATATTTATTTTCTTATGCATGATTAGGATGTTTAGTATGCTATAGTTTTATGCATGACTAGTTGGTTGTTTGATCATGATTTAATTGTTTAGTATGATATTTATTTTCTTATGCATGATTAGGATGTTTAGTATGTTATAGTTTTATACATGACTAGTTGGTTGTGTTTGAGCATGAATGAATTAGTTTAGCATGTTATCTATGGTATTTTGCTTGAATACAATATGCCAATGAAGTTGTATGTTCGTCGCTCCTTTGATGTACTTCCAAGCATGCATTCTTAGATGTGAAATGTATGTAAATTTAGGTGTAAGTTTCATCTTGAACATGTGAATTTAGAAGCATGATATCCTTGGAAATAAATGTTACTTAAACTTGATTAAATTATTACGTAAATCCTTTCATTACGAGTGACACAAGTAAGGGACCGTTCCGAACCCAACGGTTTGAGGTCTTCCCTTGCGAGGGGTGAGTGCGGCCTTAAATCTCATTTTCCCGGTTCACACCGGGTGGCGACTCCATTATTCTCCGGTTTAGTCCCCCGTGGCTACTCCGTACTCCCAACTAGTGCCGTGAGCCTAGAACAGCATGCGTCGTCCAGTTTCTGTGTCTACAGGTTCTTATGCTAAAATTTGGGTAAAAATGATTTGAGCATGATTTGATAAAATTGATTGATTGAGTATGCTTGAATGATGATAACATAAATTTATGCATGATCAATTTCATGAAAAATGAATTGGATTATTTTTTTCCCCAAATTAATGGCTTGGCCGAATGCATGGTGAAACCCTAAGTCATGGTAATTTTTTTTTTGATCATTGGATGAGCTTAAAGACTTGGGATATGTTGATTTGTAATTCAATCGGATTGAAAACGAAATTGAATTAAAAACCCCTATGAATGTCGTGAGCTATTGAGCATGAAATGAGTTGATTTTTTGTTTCAAAATATTGGACATGAGTTAAACAAATTTAGACATGATTAATTGATCAAATTAGTATTTTGGAAATATTGATTTAGATAATTAATTGATGTAATACACTTTAATTAGTTAAATTATGAAATTTGGAATTTTAAAAATTTAATTGGTTGAGCTTAATTTAAATTGGGCTTTAAATGTTGTATTTGGGCCTAATGGGCTTGGTTGGTCCAAGTTGGTTTAGGTTAATTGGATTGGATCCAAATTGGGCCTAAATCATTCCATTATGTCCAAATGTGATAAATGGGCCTTTTATGTTTAATTGGGCCTTATTGGCCGAAATTGTTTCTTGGCAAATAGGGGTGATTCCTTAATTGGGCTTTGGTATTTGGGTTTGACCCATATTGACCAAAGTCCATCCTTAAGAAATTAATTGAAAGCCAATTGGACTTTAATTAAACTACATTGGATGTTAATTGGGCTTTGAGACCCATTTAGATTAGATTTGGAATCTAAGTCGTAAAGGCACATTAAAAAGTATAGTTCTTTAATTTGGAATTAAATATGGAATTAGTATTGAATACGAATTAAATTAGATTTAAATTGTAGTTCGATATAATTCAAGAATTCGTACTTTGAGTACTTATTCTCAAACGAGTTGGACTCGCGCAAAATCAAATCGTTGTTTGAACATTGGATGATCATTTTATTCAAGATTAATTAATTGGATTAGATTGATTGAATAACATGCTTTGTGTGAATACATGGATGTGTTGAATGAATAACGTATATCGGATGGATATTAGAAAGGAATGGCAATTTTTGAAATTGTTGTAAATTTAGAATTTATTAAATTGGACATGCGTGTCCAGCCTTATCTCTCTTGATTCTTTGTATTTCTCTTCTCACCTAATTCCCCTCAATGTTAATGAGGTTTCTCTTATTGTATTATCTAATTGGGTAGAAGTAAGAATAGTGCTAGCCGGGGAGAGAAAATAGAGTGATTTGTTCTAGGAACAATCTGTGAGATATCCATCCGCATATCGTTATTAATTTATTTCCAC
Source organism: Zanthoxylum bungeanum (assembly GCA_019454045.1). NCBI lineage: Eukaryota > Viridiplantae > Streptophyta > Magnoliopsida > Sapindales > Rutaceae > Zanthoxylum > Zanthoxylum bungeanum. Next base: position 26,759 of record SKCR01028650.1, read on the forward strand.
GCCTTATTATGCTTTTAGAATGCATGCTTAAGGGTGTATGATGAGACCTAACAAAGATAATAAATTGGTTGCTAATTTACGCGAAAAACCCTCAACAAAATATTAAGCGTTTTCCTTCCATTGAGTGATTCTTACTCAAGATCCAAGATTGGCACTGGTTTGTTGGCCAAAGTCAAGACCTTTGTCCATCGCGGATGTGTTTGAATCATGAAGGCTTTGTTCCATATCGGTATCTTGTCCAAGTTGTGATTTGTTGGCCAAAGTCAAGATCACTTCTTGTCCATCGACATCGATTATGAAGCTTTCCAAAGTCAATGGGTTCCGCTTAACTGGAATCATTAAGCTTGTTGTGCCAAAGCCAAGGCTTAGTTGATTCAGAGGAAATAGGTTAGGAAAATATATTGGATATATTGACATATATATTGTATATATGTTTCGGACTTGGAGGTCCACCTACCGGATCTAGGAATTGGATGAGATCCAATTGATCCTAGCGATCTACCTAGTTAAATATCATACAGCTTGTTGGCCAAAGTAAAGGTTGTGTGTTTTTTAACGGGATCCTAGCCCACTAGGAAACTAGGTTTCCCGAGTACTCAACAGAGGGTTAAAGGCTCACCGAAAAATAGTGGGAGGCTAGTATTGAATTTGCAATTTCGTTCAAATATTTAGCTTTAATCGCTTTCAAATTATTTCGTCAATTATTTTATTAGTTGGACTAATATATTATAATTTTTTCTTGTAACAGTTAGACTGTACCCATACATCGTTAATCGAATAGTTGGACTATTACGGTTAAGATGACTGGAAAGTTAAGCATTAGAGATATTGTCATTGGCGAAAATGTCTTTAATGGCACAAACTTTCAGGAATGGGATATGAATCTCAGAATTGTTCTGGGATACGAGAAGTTACTCTACACTATAGAGCGACCTCTTGGGCCTAAGCCCCGACCTGATCAGTTGCTGGAGTTAGAGCTTTGGAAGACTCATAGCGATGATAATGCGACTGCTCAATCGGTAATGCTTGCCGCTATGACTCCGCAATTCCGTCGTCAAAATAATGGGTTGGATCCCTATGAGATGATGGTGAAGTTGCACGATCTCCACCGATCTAATATTAGATCGCAAAGATACGAGTTGCAGAAGAAGCTCTTCCGCGCTTGCATGTCAGAGGGTACGTCTGTTGAGCACTATGTCTCACAGATAATTGCTGACATTGAGCAGCTCGGACAGATGGGCATAGTCTTCGAGGCTGAGACTTCAGTGGATTTGATCCTACAGTCTCTCCCGACACTTGGAGTGGGTTCATCATGAACTACAACATGTTGAACCAAGACCAAACTCTTGGAGAGTTGATATCCACTATGCGTGAGGCAGAAAAGGAGCTCCTTAAGGGCAAGAAGCGTGAGGCGCACTATGCTTCAACATCTCAGACATCGAGGGCTTGGCCCAAAGCGACTGGAGGTGTTAAGAAGAAGAAGCATAAAAATAAAGGTAAGGCCAAATCGTCAAAGGGTTCTGGGAAACCCAAGGACAAATCCCAAGATGTACGCTTGCAGTGCGGGAAGCGAGGTCACTGGAAACGTGACTGCCGCGAGTACAAGGCACACATGAAGGAAATCAAAGTGGGCAAGGCACCGGCTTCAGGTATGTTTGTTATAGAAATAAACATGGCTACTCATAGTTTTACAAATTGGATTTTTGATTCTGGTTGTGGAACTCATATATGTATGATGTGCAAGATCTGCAGATTAGCAGGAGACTGGCCTCATGAGAGATTGACCTCCGTGTTGGAAATGGGACTCGAGTTGCCGTTTTGGCCGTGGGCACTTATGTTTTGGAACTGCCCTCATGGCATGTACTTGAACTTATAAACTGTTATTTTGTACCTAGTTTGACTAGGAATATAATTTCTGTATCTACGTTAACCCAATGCGGGTATACTTTTATATTTAGAAACACTGGGTGTTTTATGTATAAAAATGATATAGAAATTTGCACAGCTGATGCAAATAATGGTCTTTATATTTTGAATATAAATCAATATCAAACATATAATGTAACAAACAAAAGGCTTAAAGTAAGTAACAAAGATGAAACTTATATGTGGCATTGTCGTTTGGGACACATAAACAAGACACGCATATCCACACTTTCGAAGAGTGGGTACTTGGACGGATTTGATCCAAATTCATATGACGTCTGTGAATCTTGTTTATTAGGCAAGATGCCTAAATCACCTTTTAGCGGTAAATGTGCACGTGCCACCGAACTGTTAGCCCTTGTTCATAGTGACGTTTGTGGGCCCATGTCTAGCCAGGCTAGAGATGGATATGAATGCTTCGTAACCTTTACGGATGATACATCGTGTTATGGTTATGTGTATCTTATGAGACACAAGTCAGAAACTTTTGAGAAATTCAAAGAGTTACGACACGAAGTAGAAAAATAGACCGGCAAAAGTATTAAGACATTACAGTCGGACCGTGGTGGCGAATACTTAAGCAATGAGTTTCTTGATTACTTGAAAGAATATGGTATTCTTTCACATTGGACTACTCCTGGAACACCGTAATTAAACGGTGTGTTCGAATGGAGAAACCGAACTTTGTTAGACATGGTGAGGTCTATGATGAGTCGCACAGAGCTACCTATTTCCTTCTGGGGATATGCATTGAACAGTGCAATACTTATTTTGAATAAGGTTCCGTCAAAGTCTGTTCAACAGACTCCGTATGAAATATGGACAGGAAAGAAACCAGATTTCTCATTCCTGAAGATTTGGGGTCGCTGGGCTTACGTCAAACGTTTGGAAGGTACCAAACTAGAACCCAAATCAGATAAATGCCTATTTGTAGGATATCCTAGGGAAACCAAAGGATATTACTTCTATCACCCACAAGAGAACAAAGTATTTGTTGCTCTACATGCGGTTTTCCTTGAGAAGGAATTCCTAAATATAGTGATAAGTGAGAGGAAAGTAGAACTCGATGAAAATCGGAGTGATACTGTTCCTGGCACAGAATCCTTAACGGAACATGAACAGTCCATCAGGGATGAGACTGTACCACAATCTTCGAATACACAAGGACCGCGTAGGTCGGAGAGAGTCAGAAAACAACCTGAGAGGTATGGGTTTCTGATCTCACCTCATGTAGATATTAATCTTATTGAGGAAGACGAACCGGCTACGTATGAGGAAGAGATATAAGGTATCGACTCCGGTTTATTGCAAGATGCCATGAATTTCGAAATGGATTCGATGTACACCAACCAAGTTTGGACACTGGTTGATGCACCAGAAGGCGTAAAGCCTATTGGTTGCAAATGGGTCTTCAAGAGGAAGACCGACATGGATGGCAACATACAAATGTACAAAGCTAGGCTTGTAGCGAAAGGGTATCGTCAACGACATGGTGTCGATTACGACAAAACTTTTTCACCCGTTGCCATGATTAAATCCATTCGGATAATGCTTGCTATTGATGCATATTTCGATTACGAGATATGGCACCAAGACTTGCAAACAAGGTTTGTAAGTTAAATCGATCCATTTATGGATTGAAGCAAGCATCGCGTTCTTGGAACCAACGTTTTGATGAGATCATAAAAGAATATGATTTCGTTCAAAACGAAGATGATCCTTGTGTATATAAGAAGGTTAATGGGAGCGCACTGACATTCATTGTCCTTTACGTTGATGATGTATTGCTTATTGGCAATGACATTCCCATGTTAACATCGATGAAAGCTTGGCTTTCATTAAAATTCTCCATGAAAGATATGGAGAAGTAGCCTTTATTCTAGGAATAAAGATCTACCGGGATAGATCTAGAAAGCTGCTTGGACTCTCCCAGAGCACGTACATTGACAAAGTGTTGAAGAGATTCAACATGGATCAGTCTAAGAGGGGACTGTTACCAGTGTTACATGGCGTCACTCTATCTAAGGACATGTGTCCTAAAACTCAAGATGAGAGAGACAACATGAGTCGGATATCGTTATCCTCGGTAGTCGGATCGATCATGTATGCCATGATATGTACGCGACCTGATGTCTCGTATGTTTTGAGCATGTGTAGTCGCTATCAGGCCAATCCAGGTGATAGTCACTGGATGGCGGTTAAGAATATCCTAAAGTATCTTAGACGAACTAAGGATGCTTTCTTAATCTATGGAGATGGAGAACTTGAGGTAACTGGGTATACCGATGCAAGTTTCCAAACCGATAAAGACGACTGCAAGTCGCAATCCGGGTACATATTTTGTTTGAATAACGGAGCAGTAAGCTGGAAATCTTCCAAGCAAGAGACTGTTGCCGATTCAACAACAGAAGCGGAGTTTATTACTGCAGCTGAAGCAGCAAAAGAGGCAGTTTGGATCCGTAAATTCCTAATCGGATTAGGAGTACTTCCGTTAGCAGTTGAGCCCGTTCCATTGTATTGTGACAGTAACGGGGCTATAGCGCAGGCTAAGGAACCATGGTCTCATCAACAATCCAAGCATGTTCTTCGACGTTTCCATCTGATTCGTGAGATCAAACATCGTGGCGATGTGATGATCGAGAAGGTCGCATCAGAGGACAACATTACAGATCTGCCGACGAAAGCTATTCCTCAGCAAAAGTTTGAGGGACATGTACATAGTTCAGGTATTAGATGCTTGAGTGACTGGCTATAGGCCAAGTGGGAGATTGTTAGACAATTATGACCCATAGCATCACTATTTGTAAAAGACATTGTGGTTTTTGTACAAATTAATTATGTAGCAATGAAATTGCATTTTATCATTTTGTAATTTGATTACTTGAATATATAAATGATAAAAGTCCCTATGATTAGTTCCGAATTATAAGATATGAGACAGTATCAATCCATAAAGGTTTAATCATTAAATATCCCTAGTCGTAGTATTATCGAGACTGGACATCGATAATGCGGAATAGAGTAGTATCGCACTTGTGCGTGTTATGGAAGCGTAACGACATAGTTCTCATATATTTAAGTATTGGATACTTATGCAAGTGTTATATGAGGTTGTGTTTACCGATGGTACGGAAACAGCTTCGCTCTGGATAGACCCCGCGGAATCCCATTGGTAGTATGACTATGTGTCTATGGGAATCCGAATCAGGGTAGGTGTATTTGGTCTTAACCTGAGACTTGCATCGTTAATACTTGCGACAATCAGTATACTTTGGTTTTGGTCGTCCGGGGCTTTAACAGGTTCTGCGTACGCCTTTCTGGGTATAATGAGAATCGTAGTGTATTGGGTGTGATGTCAAGATGGAAGTATCACTTCAGTCGTATGGAGATAATGATCACGTAGGATACGGAACTTGTACTCTAAATGGTTGCAACCATCGGGATAATATGACAAGGTCATGATTATCCGATTTAAAGAGACTAGTTGCTTGTAATCCGATATATGCTTCGTACAGGGCAGACATTATTCCAGCCCCAAGCCTTGCATGTGACATCCGATACTGGATCGCTATATGCAATACTACGTATACTACGCCTGATATAAATTATATATTCCATTAAGAATATTTCTGGAGAATTGGGTAGACACGGTGCTTTGCTAGAAGCCAACCATATCTCGTAAATCGGTAAGAACGTAGTACGAGGTACGTACATGTTCGGATAGTCCGACCACCGGATTTACTGCCAATATATCGAGGTATCTCTTGGGTCGCTTCCCGAAGATTCACCGATGACGTATGATTCGAGCATAATTAATCTGGGATTAATTACAGAGAGATTTTATCTAGGATAAATACCATTTGAGAGAGAGAACGATTAATTTGAATTAATCGATAAAATAATATATTCGATATATTAAATGAAATTAGATTTCGACGCGGAATTAAAATTGGATTTTAATTCGGGCTAACGAATTAATTTAGAATTAATTCGCTAGCGAAGTGAATAGTAATTTTACTTGGCATTATTATTTGATTTAATTACGTCGCAATGGAAAGTTCGTTAATTCAGAATTAGTGAACCCGAGCCCGGGAGTGTTTGCGAGGCCACTCGGATTTCGAATCAAGTGGGGCCCACAAGTCACATAACTTGTCAGTTTGAGTGATGGGTTTTGGTGACAATGATGATGACTTGCCTTACACACTTTGTATTGATGATGGCTTGTGTAAGACTTTTACCAAAACTTTGGTAAATCATTTATTTTGATTTTTGAAATCGAATTGAACAAGTCAACACACACATCTCACTCTCTCATCATTCACGCCACTTTGAGCAAAACCAACTCTCCCAATTTTTCTTCATTGCCGTGAGTTGCAAAGAGGAAGAAGAAGATTTGTTGCAAATCTTCAAGAGTGTTAGTACACAAAGGAATCATCCAAGGTGATAGGGAAACCATCCCAAAAGCTTGGAATCAAAGACAAAGCTTGGAGCTTGTTCATCTTCAACAAAAGACCACCTTGGCCGTGACTTCTACAAGGACAATGAGAAGAATTTTTGAACTTGACGCATCCATAAACCGCTCATTGTAAGTATGATTCCGCCATACTTCTTTATTGTATTCACATTATTTTCATTGTTTGAATGATCTTGGGACTATAATAGAAACCAACAATTTGTGTACCATCTATTAGGTAATCTTCGGTGAGTCGTTCAATATTTATCAAATATACACCTACATGTCTATACGAGTCTCCCGAGACTCATGGTTCATTGGGATAAACCATCGGATCAAGTCACGATATACGACATGTACTGGTCTCAGCGAATTTTACTAATTGACCAGTGATAGTAATTCTTGAGTAAGAATTTTATTTGATAATATATATCTAGTACTAGTGACACTTCCCAATGTCAATTACAAGCTACGTTGTAATTGTGCACTACATTATATATTATCAGGTCTTTGTCTAATATATATATATCATTCAACATGATTTAGTTTCAATCTAATGAATTAGATCGAATATATATAATAAAAGACAAGAGGTGCAACCATAAATAAGTAATATTATGGAAAAAGATATTACCAATATTCATGAATCGGACATAAATACGATCCGGATTGGCGCTCTGAGCACCTACCCTAACAACTTTTAGCCGTAACAATGGATGTATTGGTTGATATAAAAGATTATATTTGTAATGAGAATATGTATGTAAGCTTATAGTTCGTCATGTAACCTTTTGAGGATTGCAATGGTGATGTATGCCTTGTCAGCCATATAAAATTGTATGTGCGATGGGATTTGTACGTATATAAATTTTGATATTGATGTCGTTTACATAGATGATGTGAAATGATATGATGTGAAATGAATGAGTCCCATTTTGTATTGTGAATGAAATAGATAGTATGAAATTCGTATTAAGTTTACGTTTTGATACTGTATTGGATTGTGTGTAATTAACATGTGTTATGTTCTTCGTTTCGAATGATGTATGTGATTGGCTGTATAGAATCCATGTTTGACTTTATTTTTCTGTTGATGGATGAGTTTGAAATAGTTTGAGAGTATTTCTATGGATGAGTGTGATTTGAGATGATAAGATTGATGTGTTATTGGTATAAAATTTATGATTCGATGTGTGTTGTTTAGAAATAGCATAGTTTGTATGGGAGTGTGAAATATGTGAGTTTTGAAAAGGTGTAATGTGAGGCGACTTTCGAATACAGATAAGATTAAAACGTACGTGTTTTCGGTTTCGAATGATCAGACGTAAGGGCAATGAAATTTCGAGGATGAAATTTTTATAAGGGGGAGAGAATGTAATATCCAGAGTTTTTAGTAACAGTGTTAGAAGGTTTCCGAATTAAAATTAAGGGTTTGGAGCAGGATGGTAAAAAAATCAAAGTTTATGTGTTGGGAAATAGGTTGTAATATTTTTTAAGTAAAGTTTCGTCGCATTGGAAAACGCATGGTTTCGAGAATTGATTACGCGATTTCTATTTATATCATTTTACGCGCGAAAGTTTGTTGTTTCAGCTATAAAAGTAGCAAACAAACTCCGATTGAGAAGATTCTTAAACCATCGGCCTCGTTTTTCCGAGACGAACAACTTTCTTGTTGAGCACTTTCGAAATTTGCATCAGAAAGGCTTCCAAAATACAAATTTCTGAGAAAGCCCCATGATCAGAACCTAATTGTATTTTTTGGGGTCAGATTATAATTTTTAGAAATTTTCTATAAATACCCCCTAGTTTCCATAATTGCAAAAGGAGCATAACTTCTAAAACTCCCTTATTTGACCCCCTCATTCCCAAAACACGCAAATGGGGTTCTGGTTGTACCGGTGGCCAGCCGTAAATTGCCAGCCGATACGTCGGTGCAGGGGGAAACATCCGGCCACGGCGTATTTGATGGTGGGTGAGCCAAAAATGTCGACAACGGCAAGAAATAAGAGAGAAAATACGCGAACATGGGTTTCTTGATCCCGGCTCATCGCTTCTTTTCACAACCCGAGTCACTCGTCCAATCGAAGCTCTCGGAGAGTACTACAAGATGGCAGTGATGATTTTTCTGATCCGTACTCGATTGCACGTGAAACGAGGGAGGAAGAATCGATTCCAGGGCGTTCATGGGATCGTTTGGAGTCCGTATATGCCCTCGAAATCTCGGTAAGACCTCGGTAAAAAGTCGCTAATTTCAAGTTTTCCACTAAATATTCAGATGTATACAGTAGCTTCGTAGAGTAGCATAATGATATAAATTGAATTGATTGAGTATTAGTATATTGAATATGTACAATTGGTAGAATCTAAGTGAAAACGGAACGAGTTTGATCGATCCGATAGAATATGCAAGTTTCCGGTAAAATCGGGTTTTTCGTGTATTTATATGTTTTGATCGTAATGTTGGAAATGAGTCATATATGATGATAGGATAGTGTTTAGATAAATCCGGGTAGGTTTGGAGGGTTCGAGACTCTTCCGTAGCGTTTGCTAAAACGTTTTTTTGGAAGATTTTCCAAAAATATGTAAACCGGGGATTTAAGTAAACTAGTGGTGTGGAATAGTTTGTATTGATATTTTAAGAGTAATGGAACTGAAAAATTGAAATCGTACTTGATTTAATTATCCCGAAAATATTCAAAATTATATCGTAGTTAAGTCGGGAATACCGTAAATCGCGATTCTGACTGCTTTTCGCCATTTATTTTGACAGATGTGACTAGGACCTGGAGTGCTCGCGAAGCCAGGTAAGTAACCCATGTGAGGTGTTCTCAAACCATTCTTTTCGTGCTTTATATATATACTAGTTTTTGCCCGTGCCTACGGCACGGTATTACAGAATTAAATGATTTTATTTTTTAATTAAATGATTTTATTTTAACTTTCTATTTTTTAATTTGAAAATTTGAAAATGATTTTATTTTTTAATTAAATGATTTTATTTTAACTTTCTATTTTTTAATTTGAAAATTTGAAAAAAATTTACCCTTTCCATCAATCAATTCACTCTCTTTCCTCCAATTACCAATGAAATGATCTGAGCCATCAATTAAGCCACATAAAGAGAGCCGTTGGATACACTCTCTTTCCTCCAACACCATTCTCCTTTATTATATAGATATATATATGATCGAATGGTTTAGGATAGTTAAAGATGATTGATGTTGCGATAGTGGGCCATCACAGGTACGGACTCACGTTATTGTTATAATATGAAGAGAAATATTTAATGATGTTTATGTATATTGATGCATGTGAGTGTTTGAATATGTAATAGTATGTCTATGTATATGTAAATGAATAAGTACATGATTAACCATTGATACATATATTTGAATATGTATATGATGATAAGCTACAGACAATTTGAGTATACGAGATCGGTTAATGGAATAGGTTTTTTACTGATTCTTACAAGTGATTTATTCGTATAGAGGTTGGAATAATGAAGTGTGATGAGAAATAGGGTATATGGTAAGTCATTCCTGAATGGGTATGTTCAAACGATGAACTTTAGTATAAGATGTTTTCAGATACAAACTCGGAAACTGAGTGTGTTTGATTGATAAGGGAAATAAATGAAAGTTGTTAAAGATAAAGCATTTGAATTATTAGTAATATATATAGTCATATGTATGTGTATGAGTGTTTGGATGATGACTTGCGGTGTTTGTCATGTATATGTTTGTGTATGGGGAATCATGTGATGAGTTTATGTTATATGGTATGAGTATTTATATGTATGTTTAATTGGATGATTCGTGGTGTAATAGTTGAGCTGGTTAGGAATTCGTTCGGACGAAATTCATCTCATACCTATTCTAAAATAAGTAATGAGTCTCATATGAGCATTGTATGAGTAAGCCAGTCATATGTATGTATTGTTTGATGGTATGTTCTTTGATGTATTGATTGTTATGTGTGCTTTGTGGTTTTCTGCATGATGATTGTAAGTGTGACTGTGTGTATGTATGTGTATGGTAGAACTCATAGAATATATGGATAGTGTATGCTTATGTGAAATGAATGAATAAATGAATTTATAAAGCTAATGTAAGTATTAGATGTTATAAAGCATGTTTGTTAAGTTGTATTGGTGTGTATGTATATGTGTAAACTTGGAAATTATTTTTACATGTATATAAGAAAGGTGTTTCACGGTATGTGTAAATATATATGAATCCTGAATGTTAAGCCATTGAGGAAGTTTGTATTGAATTGAAAATGGTTTGTTTCAAAATGAAGAAAGTTTATTTAACTTGTCGATTTTATGATATTAGAATATATGGATATTTGTGATAAATGGTAGATATATGACTTCATGTTTCATGTGATTGAAATGAGATTAATGGTAATGATATACTCTATGATATTTGAGTTTGGTTTTGTATGTTTTGAACTTTAGCTATGAGATTGACACACATGTAGACATGTTAATAAGAAAATTTGACATGGGTTAAGAATAAAGGATAATAACAAGCTAATAATTTCGAACTTATAACAATTTAGTAATTCAGTTAATCTGTTGATATGTTTGACTTATTTTCTGTAATACTAGCATGGTTACTTACTGAGTTTTTAAAACTCACACCAAACCATTTTGCTAGTTTTGCAAGTTGGCTTCCAGATGGGTCAACCACTTCAGCTTTGGAAGTCATGCTCAAGACGCGGATAACTTAAGCGGTAGTCACCCTTGCAAGTATCCTGGGAGAAGTTTAGAGATTTAGGAAGTTTAAGATATTTGGTTATTGCTTTATTTGTTGTGCGGAGCACGTTGTTTGTATATATATTAAGTAAATATTTTTATTGTTTATGGTGTGGTGGGCACAGAGCCCTTGAGTGTTGATAGATGATGTGGGCGGAGGCTTAGCATATAATTTTGATGCGATTTGTGTGGACCTGAGGTCTTTTTATTTGTTTGAAGTCTTCTTAGATTTCCTTGGATGTTGGACTATTGTCCAGGTTGTCCAGTTTTAAGACACATCATGTCGAATTTTCGATAAATTCAGAGGCTTATGGAGATGGGTCGATCATGTCTCCTACCGGTAACATCTTGTCTCTGGCGGGGTGTTACAGTTATGATATCAGAGCGAAGGTCTAGGTGTCGGTGACTGTAGCTACAAGGTATACGATCGTCTGAGTAAGTTTTCTGTTGTGAATAGAGTATATAGGTCTTATGTTTGCTATTTGATTTAATTTCTAGTATATGGTATGATGTACTGTGATTTTGATTGATATGGGTAATTTGGATATCTGTATATGTTTGTGTACTATGAATCTATGTATATGTATGAGTTGAAAGTATGTAGTTTGTATAAGTATATGTATAAGTAAGTAATGTGAATTCGTGATATTTTGAGGTACGAGAGATTCTTTGATGTTGATAGTCTAAATTGTGAACTGATATTTTGAACCACGTTTCAAAAACTTGATATTTGATTTTTGGAATAAAAGTGTTTTGAAAATAAAAAAAGGAAAAGAAATGAAATGAAAGGAAGAAAGAAAGAAAGAAAAAAAGTTTTAAGATATTTCGATTTTGATTATAAAGAATAAAAAAATATTTCCGCCACGATACTTGATTCACGTTTTCATGTTTTTAGATTTATCAATATGTTTCCGTCGAGGTGCTTGATAATATGTTTCCATCTCGGTGCTCAAAAATGATTTTGATATTTTTAAACTGTAAAACTTGTTTCCGCCGAGACGCTCGAAAATCTGTTTCAGTCACGGTGCTTAATGATTTTATATTTTTGACCCTATGTGGCGCTTGTATATGTTTCGTTCTGGCATGGCCGTGGCGCTTGTTATAGGGTCCAGACCATCAAAAAATGGATGGCCCACTACCCTATCGACATGGTCCGTACATTGTTCGGTCTGTGTACACGACTGAACTATGGACAATCGATATGTATTTTGAAAATTTTGCATCAAAGATTTATTTTTGATTTACACATACTTATGTTTTGAGGGGAAATGATTTCAAAAGAAATACATTTTGATTTTGATGCATTTCGACATTGTTTATAATATTATACGATATGATATGTTTTTGTCACGGTACTTGTATATGGTTTTTACAGTTTTATAAAGTGATATGATATGCTTCCGCCGTGATGCTTGTATAGGGGTTTGTCCAACTGTAGTGGGCTGACCAGACCTCTGTCGACGGGGGATCGTTTTGTTCATTGTCCGATCTAGGCATTGGGCGCTTGTTTATGTTTTGTCCAGTTGAGTTATGCTGGATGCTCGATATGGTTTTACGATAATGGATTTTGAAACTGATTTTGTTTACAGTGAAAGAGTTTTTCAAATGTATTTTCGAAATGGTTTTGAAAGAGATCGTTTTACGTTTTCTATTTTGAATGATGACAGAAATTGACATATTTCAGACTATCAACATCAAAAGAGCACTATGATTATTGGTCACTTCTGGCCGTAACAATGGGTGTATTGGTTGATATAAAAGATTATGTTTGTAATGAGAAAACATATGTAAGCTTATAGTTCGTCATGAACCTTTTGAGTATTGTAATGGTGATGTATGCCTTGTCAGCCATATAAAATTATATATGCGATGAGATATGTACGTATGTAAATTTTGATATTGATGTCGTTTATATATATGGTGTAGAATGATATAATGTGAAATGAATAAGTCCTATTTTGTATTGTGAATGAAATAGATAGTATGAAATCCGTGTTAAGTTTCCGTTTTGATACTATATTGGATTGTGTGTAACGAACATGCGATATGTTCTTCGTTTCGAATGATGTATGGGATTGGCTGTATAGAATCTGTGTTTGACTTTCTTTTTCTGTTGATGGATGAGTTTGAAATGGTTTGAGAGTGTTTCTATGGATGAGTGTGAATTGAGATGATAAGATTTATGTGTTATTGGTATAAAATGTATGATTCAATGTGTGTTGTTTTGAAATAGCATAGTTTGTATGAGAGTGTGAAATATGTGAGTTTTGAAAAGGTGTAAAGTGAGGCGACTTCCAAATACAGATAAGATTATAACGTACGTGTTTTTGTTCCAAATGATCAGACATAAGGACAGTGAAATTTCGAGGATGAAATTTTTATAAGGGGTGGAGAATGTAATATCCTGAGTTTTTAGTAACAATGTTTGAAGGTTTCTGAATTAAAATTAAGGTTTTGGAACAAGATGGTAATCAAACATCATAGTTTATGTATTGGGCAATAGGTTGGAATATTTTTTAAGTGAAGTTTCATCGCGTTGAAAAACGTGTGGTTTCGAGAACAGATTAAGCGATTTCTATTTACATCGTTTACGCGTGAAAGTTTATTGTTTCAGCTATAAAAGTAGAAAATGAACTTTGATTGAGCTAATTCGTAAACCATCAGACTTGTTTTTCTTAGTCAAACAACATTCATGTTGAGTACTTTTCGAAATTTACATCAGAAGGGCTTTCAAATTATGAATTTCCGAGAAAACCCCATGATAATGACCCAATTGTAATTTTCGGGGGTCGGATTGTAATTTTTAGAGATTCTCTATAAATACCCCTTAGTTTCCAGAATTGCAAAAGGAGCATAACTTCTAAAACTCCTCCATTCGACCCCTCATTCCCAAAACACGCAAAGGGGGTTCTGGTTGTGCCGGCGGCCAACCTGTTAGGATTGGTTCTCAGAGTCCCAATTCATATCGTATTTATGTCCGACTCATGAATACGAATAATTTCTTTTTCTCCATAATATTACTTATTTATGGTAGCACCTCTTGTTTTTATATAATTATTCGATCTAATTACGATTAGATTAAAACTAAATATGATTTAGTGATATGTATATATTAGACAAAGACCCCAGGATTTACAACATAGTGTGCAGTTACATGTAGTCTGTAATTGACATTGGGAAGTGTCACTATAAGTTGTATATTCTCAAATAAAATTTCTGGTCAAGATTTACTGACACGAGTCAGTTAGTAAAATTTATTGAGACCAGTACATGTCATATATCGAGACTTGGTCCGATGGTTTATCTCAATTAACCATGAGTCTTGGGAGATTCGTATACACATGTAGGTATTTATATTGGTACACACTGAACGACTCACCGAAGATTCTTAATAGATGGTATACCAACGTCAATAAGAATCTTCTCGGGTCGCGTAGCATAGAGATCCTTCGACTTGAGATACCATTGTGGATATATGAGATATCCTCCACACTTTGATGGCAGTCACGTCACCGATCTATTTAGATCAGACCTACGCCTATTCGTTAGGTGTTGACTGATTATCATGATATCATGCGCATATCAAGATAAGATCTGTCAGTTATGTGTACAGAGAATAGGTATTCATTATGGGATTAGCATTCTGTTAAATCTATGGGCCTGTGGTACACTGTATAAGTAAGTTCTAAGTGTTATTTAATAGATTGCTAATAGATACGTCGACGGGATTATACCTATAGAGATTTGATATTTTTATCTATATCTCTGGGATAATCAGGATACCTGTGACGAAAGAATTATACGTATATGATGACCTCGACCTGTATGGTTCAGCGAGTTTATCCGTGGTCGTCATAATTTACGGGTAGGTAGATTATAGACACGAAATTAGATTTCGTGATGGATATGCCTGAATCTAGAGAGTCTCACTAATGAAACATACCTGTAGAGCACTAGGGCAATATTTATAAATAATATTGATTATTTATAAATCCTTTAATGGTTAAACGAAAAGATACATGCTTAAGGGCTTTTCGATCATTTTCAAATTAATGTCTATTTGAATTTACTACATTATTTTATTAAATACATATTAATTAATTGTCAAATAAAGTATTTGACACATGTCACAAATATATGTATTATGGAATATTTAAAGTAAATATAATACATATATTTATATATTTGTTTTAGATAATTATCTAATTATTTAATTTTTAAATAATTATAATTATTTATTACATTTATCTTTATCATGATTATGGTTGGACTTGGCCAAGTGTTATTGGTTACACTTGTATTTGCTTTAAAGAAGAAGAAGTCAATTTGAATTTGGATTCCTTTTAAACGTTAAAAAAATTAGAAAATTTTTGTTTTCCAATTTTGCCCAATTTCGCCCATTAACCCTAAGTATATAAGGGTATCTTTTTTATTTTGCTTCATAATTCTAAGCTTTAAAAAACACAAAAGACATAAGAGACTTCAGAGAAAAAGAGAAGAAACCAAGGAAAAAGTGAAGAAAACTTACAAATTAGTAAGTAATTTCAACTTTTCTTTAAAAAGAAAAATGTTTCTTTTGTTCTTGGCCACAACACATGTTGTTCAATTGTTTCTCTACTCTATTTTGTTTGTGTTATGAATTTTTGAAGCTTGAATGAAAGATGTATGCATGTATATAAATAAAGTTTGCTTATTAATGGTTAATAAGAACACTTTTGGTCATTAGATGACTTGGTCGCCATTCTAGAGTTGTTAGGCCACTTAATGATGACCTAGAATTGTTCTTGAGTTGTTTCAAAGTGGTGAGACTTGTTTGGTGTTGTAGAGATTAGATTAAAGTGTTGGATTGTATTAATTTTGGTTAATTTGATTAATTGAAAATATTAGGGTTTTGAACTTAAACAAAAATTGAGGCTTTTCATATATATGTTGTATTTTGATGTATATAAGATATACAAATCATTTTGGGGTTGATTGGAAATCATCTAAGCTTGTTTGACAAGATTGGACCAAAATGATCAAAGTTGAAACTTTGTGGGTTTTTCGGTAATTTGGAGGAAATATGGTATTTTCGGTTGCTTGATGTATTTTGACATGTATGACATGTAAAAATCATTTTGGTAGTGATTTGGAATCACCTAAATTTGTATTTGACAAATTAGGACTAAAATGATCAAAGTATAAACCTTTGGGGGTCTCTCGGCAATTAGCTAAAAAAATCTGAACAAATTTTCTAATTTGTGTTTTAATGTATATGTGATGCATAAATCATTTTGGTTGTGATCGGAAATCACCTAAGCTTGTAATTGACAACTTATGACTAAAATGATTAAAATTGAAAGTTTTGGGATTTTACAGTAATTTACTGAAATTGTGATTTATGGGTTAAATATTATGTTTTGAGTATTGAGTGATTAAAATAAATTAGTTTATTTTAATTATCCAAGAAAAATAAAAAAAATCGAAAAATTTGATTTTCTCGTATTCCGCTGCGTAACCTGGACATATCGTCCAAAACCTCAACACAACCGACCATCGCCGGTCGGCGCATCAGTGCATGGGGAAACGTCAGGCCATTGCGCATCTGATGGTGGCCGACGACGATCCAGAAATGCCTGCAACGGCTAGAAATAAGGGAGAAAATATGCGAGCTTGAGTTTCTCGATCCGGGCTTGTCGCTTCGTTTCACGGCCCGAGCCACCCACCAAATCGAAGCTCTCAGAGAGTAATACAAGTTGGTAGTGATGATTTTTCCGATCCATGCTCAGTTGCACGTGAAACGATGGAGGAAAATTATGATGAATAGTGAACCATAGTGAACAGTAGCTCCGATCGGAATTCTGTCGATTCCAGAGCGTTCGTAGGATCGTTGGGAGTCCGTATATGCCCTCGAAATCTTGGTAAGACCTCCCGGTAAAAAGTCACTAATTTCAAGTTTTTCGCTAGCGTAATGATATAAATTGAATTGATTGAGTATTAATATATTGAATATCTGCAATTGGCAGAATCCGAGTGAAAACGGAACGAGTTTGATCGATCCAATAGAATATGCAAGTTTCTGGTAAAAGTGAGTGTTCCATTTATTAATATGTTTTGATCGTAATGATGGAAATGAGTCATATATGATGATAGGATAATGTTTAGATAAATCCGGGTAGGTTTGGAGGGTTTGAGACTCTTCCGTAGCGTTTCTAGAAACTTTTTTCGGAAGATTTTCCAAAAACGCGTAAATTAGGGATTTAAGTGAACTAGTGGTGTGGAATAGTTTGTATTGATATTTTAAGAGTAATGGAACTGATAACATTGAAATCGCACTTGATTTGGTTGTCCCGGAAAGACTCAAAATTTTATCGTAGTTAAGTCAAGAATACCGTAAATCGTGATTCTGACGGCTTTTCGCCATTTATTTTGACAGATATGACTATGACCTGGAGTGCTTGTGAAGCCAGGTAAGTAACCCATGCGATGCGTTCTCAAACCGTTCTTTTAGTGCTTTATATATATAGAGAGAGATGATTGAATAGTTTAGGATAGTTAAAGATGGGTTTGAGAAAGAACTTCAAGGTCAGGTATATTTGAGATAGTGGGCCATCACAGGTACGGACTCTCGTTATTGCTATAATATGAAGGGAAATGTTTAATGATGTTGATGCCTATTGATGCATGTGAGTGTTTTAATATGTAATAGTATGTCTATGTATATGTAAATGAATAAGTACATAAATTATGTAAATGAATAAGTACATAAATAACCATTGATACATGTATTTGAATATGTATATGATGATAAGCTACAAACAATTTGAGTATACGAGATCAGTTAATGGAATATGTTTGTTATTTATTCTTACAAGTGTATTCGTATAGAGGTTGGAATAGTGAAGTGTGATAAAAAAATGAGGTATAGGCTAAGTCATTCCTGAATGGGTATGTTCAAACGATGAGCTTTAGTATCAGATGTTTTCAGATACAAACTCGGAAACTAAGTGTGTTTGATCGATAAGGGAAAGAAATGAAAGTTGTTGAAGATAAAACATTTGAAATGGTAGTAATTTGTATAGTCATATGTATGTGTATGAGTGTTTGGATGATGACTTGGGGT
Source organism: Zanthoxylum bungeanum (assembly GCA_019454045.1). Taxonomy (NCBI): domain Eukaryota; kingdom Viridiplantae; phylum Streptophyta; class Magnoliopsida; order Sapindales; family Rutaceae; genus Zanthoxylum; species Zanthoxylum bungeanum. The sequence goes on from SKCR01028650.1 coordinate 45,002, forward strand.
GTTTTTCATGTATGTATTTGTGTATGGGGAATCATGTGATGAGTTTATGTTATATGGTATAAGCGCATGTGTGTATGTTTAATTGGATTATTCGTGGTGTAGTAGTTGAGCTGGTTAGGAATCCGTTCAGACAGAATTCATCTCATACCTATTATAAAATAGGTAATGAGTCTCGTACGAGCATTTTATGAGTAAGCCAACCATATGTATGTATTGTTTGATGGTATGTTCTTTGATGAATTGATTGTTATGTGTGCTTTGTGGTTGGTTGCATGATGATTGTATGTGTGACTGTGTGTATGTATGTGTATGGTAGAACTCGTAGAATATATGGATAGTGTATGCTTATGTGAAATGAATGAATGAATAAATTTGAAAGCTAATGTAAGTATTAGATGTTATAAAATATTTTTGTTAAGTTGTATTGGTGTGTATGTATATGTGTAAACTTGGAAATTATTTTTACATGTATATAAAATAGGTGTGTCACGGTGTGTATAAATGCATATGAATCCTGAATGTTAAGCCATTGAGAAAGTTTGCATTGAATTGAAAAAGTTTGTTTCAAAATGAAGAAAGTTTGTTTAACTTGTCGATTTGTGTTGGTTATTATCTAGGTCCCAAGATCAAACAAGACATGAAAACAATGTGTGAATACATCAACGGAGGTAGCGGAATACTCACATCGATCGGTTTAGTCGATTTGAAGACGAATCAAGGCCAAAATGCTCACTGTTTTAGGCGTGAACTGCAGCAGTCCACTGTCCACTGTCTTCTGTTTTTGAGCTGCGAAACGGAGCTCCAAGCCTCGTCTAACGGATCCCGGCTCATGGGCGAACCTCCCTACCACCTTCGCAAGTCTCGTAGTGTGCTAGCACTTGCAGTTTTTTGCCACAAAAACCCAACTCTTGGCTTCCCTTTGCTCACGTTTTTGGCTTCAAAAACCAGTGAAAAATGCCCCTTGGGCGTGAGCTTGAAGGAGAGAATGAGAGAGAGAAATGTTGTTAAGTTATTACAAAAGTGGTAGAAACATTTGTTTATATATTTTCCAAAAATAATAAATGTTTTTACCAATTAATTTGTTTTCAAAAAACAAATTAAATCAATTGTAATGACCTTGAGTGTTCCACACTCCAAAGTCAAAAGTCCATCACAAGTCCATCAAGTCACATCTACTTTAATAAAGTGACATGTTGTCATGTCACATCACTCAAAGTGACAAGTGATTTGACGCTTGATGCGACTAATGATTTGACGCTTGATGTGACTTGCGACGCCGCACTCGAATTTGAAATACGAATGCGCTCGAAATCACACTCGGGCTCGGTTCGCTAATTCTAAATTAACGATTTTTCCGTCGCGTCATAATTAAATGATTACGCCTAGCGAATTCACTATTCACGTCGCTAACGAATTAATTCTAAATTAATTCGTTCGCCCGAATTAAAATCTAATTTTAATTCCGCGTCGAAATCTAATTTCGTTTAATATATCGAATATATTAATTTACCGATTAATTCCAAATTAATCGTTATCTCTCTCTAGACGATATTTTATCCTAGATAAAATATCTCTGTAATTAATCCTAGATTAATTTTCTCTCTCTTCTATATAATCCCAGATTATTCAAGAGTGCGAGTTATGCGTCATCGGTGGATTATCGGGAAGCGACCCATGAGATCCCCGGATAAGTTGGCAGTAAATACGGTCGTCGGAGTATCCGAATCACGTACGTACCAAGTACTACGTTCTACCGATTTACGAGACAATGTCGACTCCTAGCAAAGCACCAAGTCTACCTAATTCTCCGGACATATCCATTTAAGAATATTAAGATCTGTATCAAGCGTAGTATACCATTGTATTGTGTATATCGGTCCAGTATCGGATAGTCACGTGCTAGGGCTGGATAAGTGTCTACCCCGTCCGAAGGACATATCGGATGTCTGGTAACATAGTCTCTATAATCGGATATTCATGACATGGTCACAATATCCTGATTGGTTGCGCAACACTCAAGAGCACTAGTACCGTATCCTGCGTGACATCATCTCCACTATGACTGAAGTGATACTTCCGTCTTGACATCACACCCAATACACTACGACTCTCTGATAAACCAGAAGTGGTGTACGCAGAACCGGTTAAAGCCCTGTACCACCAAGACCAAAGTCTATCGATTATCGTAAGTATTAGCGATGTAAGTCTCAGGTTAAGACTATACACACCTACCTTGATTTCGGCCTCCCATAGACACATATTCATAATACCAATGGGATTCCGAGGGGTCTATCCAGAGCGAAGCTGTTTCCCGTACCATCGGTGAAACACGACCTCCTATCGCACTTGCATAAGTATCATATACTTATATATATGAGAACTATGTTGTTGTGCCCTCACAACGCACACAAGTGCAATACTAGCCTATTCCGCATTATCGATGTCCAGTCTCGATAATACTCCGGCTAGGGATATTTAATGATTAATCCTTCGGGGACTGATACTGTCTCATATCATTCTCAGTCCAGGAACTAATCATAGGGACCTCTCTTCATTTATATATCTATGGTGATCTAATCACAAATGATGAGAGTGCAATTTCCTTGTCACATAGTTAATTTGCTACAACAACACAATGATCTGTGCAAATAGTGACGCTATGGGTCATTTTGTCCAACAATTTGATGATATTAGAATATATGGATATTTGTGATAAAATGTAGATATATGACTTCATGTTTCATGTGATTGAAGTGAGATTGATGTTAACGATATACGCTATGATATTTGAGCTTTGCTTTGTATGCTTTGAATATTAGCTATGAGATTGACAAACATGTTGACATCTAAAAATAAAAATTTGACATGGTTAAGAATAAAGGATAATAACAAGCTAATAATTTCGAACTTATAACAATTTAGTAATTCAGTTAATCTGTTGATATGTTTGACTTATTTTTTGTAATACTAGCATGGTTACTTACTGAGTTTTTAAAACTCACACCAAACCAGTTTGTTAGTTTTGCAGGTTGGCTTCCAGATGGGTCAATCACTTCAATTTTGGAAGTCATGCTCGAGACGCGGATCACTTAAGCGGCAGTCACCCTTGCAAGTGTCCTGTGAGAAGTTTAGAAGTTTATAAGTTTAAGATATTTGGTTATTGGTTTATTTGTCGTGCTGAGCACGCTGTTTGTATATAAATTAAGTAAATGTTTTGATTGTTTATGATGTGGTGGGCACAGAGCCCTTGAGTGTTGATAGATGATGTGGGCGGAGCCCTTAGGAAATGATTTTGATCAGATTTGTGTGGACCTGAGGCCCTTTTATTTTTTTTCTTAGATTTATTTTGATGCTGGACTGTGATGCAGGTTGTCCAGTTTTAGGATACATCATGCAGAATTTTTGGTAAATTCAGAGGCTTATGGAGATGGGTCGATCATGTCTCCTGCCGGTAGCATCTTGCCTCTGGCGCGGTGTTATAATGATACTCTAGGTATATATCCTATCAAGTACACCTATATTTATGTGGATACTATTATAAGTTACTCATTTGGTGACTATTGGTTGATTTGAAGAATAAGATATTCGAGGAAACACTTGGAGAAATCACAAAACTCCCAATATGTGATTGGTGTGAAGATTTAAGGTATATTGGTTTCCCTACGCTATTTACATTAAATTTTATGCTTTACTTTATTTTAAAGTTTATGTTTCATATGATCATGCTATAAGAAGACTTTGAATTTGTTCTCATTTTCATCTGATAAATAGCATAAGCATCATTTATCATAAAATTTTGAATTCGTTCTTTTTTTCACATGATAATTAGCATAAGCATCATTTACCACAAAAATTTGAATTTGTTCTATTTTTCACATGTAATTTGAAAATTGTTCACTTTTCCATCTCATAAAGTTGAAAAGTGTATAAATTATCCATTTAATTTAAGAAAAAAATATTCGTTTTCCACTACATAAAAGTAGAAAAGTAAACACATTTAAAATTTGACGTGAAAAAGGGACCGATTTCAAATTTTTCGTGACAAATGATACATATATTATTTATCAGGTGGAAAAATGATAAATACCTTTCTCAAGTAAGAGATTACCAAAACTTATGAAAGAAAATTTCAATTTTGAATAATTGGTAAGCCGGATTACAGGATACGAGTTATCTGTGTTGGAGTTTCTAAGCCTCCCAAGATCATTATCAAGCATGAAACAAGTGCAAATACAATCAACGAAGTCGCGGAATACTCACATCGATCGGTTGAGCAACGCGGGAGGCAACAAAAAAATTTCATTTTCTGCTCCTTCTGCATTCGGCAGTGAGCTTCTGGACTGCTCCATTTTCGCCCATCAATCTTCAAGAATCCAAGCTTCAAGCTTCGTCAAATGATTCCCGACTCATGGGTGGACTTCCCTATCACCTTCGCATGATCCCGGAGTGTGCTAGCACTCTTGATTTTGCCACAAAATCATGACATTTGGCTTCCCATTTCTCTCGGTTTTCTGGGCAGAAAAAAGAAGCATGAACTGCCCACCATGGGCGTGAGAGGAGAGAAGAGAGGAGAGTGAGAGAGATGGTGTGTTGGTTGGTGAGAAAAGTGTATCAAATACACTTAATCAATTTCCAAAATTAATTAATTAATTTTCTCTTTCCAAAAGTCAAGCCATTAAAGCCAACCACCAACATCAATCAATCAATCCAAATTAATCGTTCTCTCTTTTTAAATGATATTTTATCCCAGATAAATTATCTCCGCTATTAATCCCAGATTAATTTTCTCTCTCATCTTATTAATCCCAGATTAATTAAAGGTGCGAGTCATACGTCATCGGTGAATCTTTGGGAAGCGACCCATGAGATCCCCAAATATGTTGGCAGTAAATTCCGTCGTCGGACTATCCGAACACGTAAGTACCTAGAACTACGTTTATACCAATTTACAAGACAAGGTTGGCTTCTAGCAAGGCGCCATGCCTACCCAATTCTCCAGAAATATCCTTACATGAATATAAGATCTATATCAGACGTAGTATACATAGTATTATGTATGTCGATCCAGTATCGGATGATCACGTGCTAGGCCTGGGGCTGGAATTGTGTCTGTCCCGTACGAAGCACATGTCGGATGTCTGGCAACTAGTCTCTATAATCGGATATACATGACATTGTCATAATATCCCGACAGCTGCAGCATTTAAGAGAACCAGTCCCGTATCCTACGTGACCATCATCTCCACTATGACTGGAGTGACACTTCTGTTTTGACATCACACCCAACACACTACGATTCTCGATATACCCAGAATAGGCATACACAGAAATCGGTTAAAGCCCTGGACCACCAAAACCAAAGTATATTGATTGTCGTAAGTATTAGCGGTGCAAGTCTCAGGTTAAGACCAAATTCACCTACCCTGATTTCGGACTTCCATAGACACATAGTCATACTACCAATGGAATTCCGAGGGGGTCTATCTAGAGCGAAGCTGTTTCCCGTACCATCGGTAAAAACACAACCTCCTATTACACTTGAATGAGTATCCTATACCCAAATATATGACAACTATGTCGTTATGCCCTCACAACGCGCACAAGTGTAATACTAGTCTTTTACATATTTATCGATATCCAATCTCGATAATACTCTGACTAGGGATATTTAATGATTTATCCTTCGTGGACTGATACTATCTCATATCATTCTCAATCCAGGAACAAATCATAGGGACCTCCTATCATTTATACATCTTGGTGATCTAATCACAAATGATAAAAGAGCAATCTCATTTGTCACATAGTTAATTTGTACAACAAAACCATGATCTGTACAAATAGTGACGTTATGGGTCATAATTGTCCAACAATCTCCCACTTGGCCTATAGCCAGTCACTTGAGTGTCTTACACCCGAACTATGTACGGTTGGCTCAAACTGCTGAGAAGGTTTTCGTCAGCCGATTTGCATGATTATCATCTAATGCGATTTATTCGATCATCGCATCGCCACGATGTATGATCCGAACGAATCAGATGAATATCGAAGTATGTATATGGATCGTTGATGAGACCATTGATTCTTTAGCCTGCGATGAAGCCTAGCTCAGCTGCTAACAGAACTATATCTAATCTAATTAGATTTGTTATCCACCCAGAAGGCTTCTATTGCTGCCTCAGCTACATCAATAACCTGCATTTGTTGTTTATTCGGTAACAATATCTTGCTCGGAAGATTTCCATCTCACTGTTCCGTTATTCAAACTGTATAGTACCGTTTGCGACTTATAGTCGCTTTATCGGTTAGGAAACTTGCAGTAGTGATCCCAGTCACTTCAAGTTCTCCATCTCCATAGTTTAAGATATCATCCTTAGTTCTCTAAAATACTAACGGATGTTCTTAACTTCAATCCAGTGACTATCATTCGGATTGGCCTGATTGTGAATCCATATGCTCAAAGCGTATGAGACACCAGGTCGCGTACATTTTTCAATGTACGATTTCTCGGAGAGTATATCATGAAAGCTAAGCTTTCACCAATTGTATTTATGGGAACATCATTTCCAAGAAATGACATATTATCATTATTTTATAGGACATCGATTGTCAGTGCGCTCCCACTAACCTTCTTATATACACAAGAATCATTTTCGTTTTGAATTAAATCATACTCCATTATGATTACATCAAAACGATAATTCCAAGAACCTATGCTTGCTTCAATCCAAACATGGATCGTACAACCTTCAAACCTTGTTTGCTAGTTTTGGTACGACAAAACCGACAGGATGTTGTAAACATCCTCCAAAAGGTTTCCTTTTCAGGAAAGCGATTTTCCCGTTAAGCTGTCATATTTCACTAATGAAACATGCAGCATTAGCAAGCATTATCCAAATGGATTTACCATGGCAACAATTAAAAGGTTGAATCGAAATCAACATAATATTGATAATGATACCTTTCCGCTAAAAGCCTAGCTTCATACGTTGGTATGTTGCCTTCCATGTATGTCTTCCTTGAAGACTTATATAGTACCAATAGACACAATGCCTTGTGGTACAACAACTAGTATCCAAACTTGTTGATATAGATGGAGTCCAATTCAGATATACATGACCTTGTCATAATAGGGAGTCGATACCTTGTATCACTTCCTCATACATAGTCAATTGGTATAGTTTCATCCTTATGAGGTGAGATCAGAAACCCATACCCCAGGTTGTTTTCTGACTCTCACCGACATACGCGGTTCTTGTGTATTCGAAGATTAATGGTATAGTTTCATCCTTGATGAACTATTTATGTTCCATTAAGATTCAGTGCCTGGAATAGTATTACTCCGATTTTCATCGAGTTTTACTATCCTCCCACTTACCACTGCATATAGGTATTCCTCTTAGGAAAACCGCATGGCGAGCAACAATTAAATTGTTCTCATGTGAGTTGTATAAGTACTATACTTATGGTATCCCTAGGATAACCTACAATTGGCACTTATCCAATTTGGGTTCTAGTTTGGTATCATCCAAACATATGCCTTGCATTCCCAAATGTTCAGGAATGAGAAACCCGGTTTCTTTCCCGTTCATATCTAATATGAATTCTGTCTAACAGATTATTATGGAACCTTATTCAAAATAAGTTCTTTCACTGTTTAAAGCTTATCCGTTGAAGGAAATGGTAGCTCAGGGTGACTCATGATTAACTTTTATCATGTCCAACAAAATTCGGTTACTCAGTTCGGACACACTGTCACATTGACATGTTCCGGGAGGAGTCCTCATTGAAATAATACTATACTCTTTCAAGTATATTAGAAACTTATTGCTTAAGTATTTTCCATTACTGTCTTACCGTGACGGTTTAATACTTCAGCCGATCTGTTTGTCTATTTCGCGTCGAAACTTAAAAGTTTCCGATTTGTGTTTCTAAAGAAACACATAACCATTACGCGATGCCACATCCGTAAAGGTCATGAAATATTCATATTCATATCTAGCCTAGCTAGACATTGGCCCACTTGCTTCACTATGAACTAGGGCTAACAGATCGATGGCATTTGCACTTTTACCAAGTAAATAGTGTTTTAGGCGCATTGCCCAATAAACTAGATTCGTTGACTTTATTTGAATGGAATCAAATCAGTCATAGTACCCACTCTTCAAAAGTGTGGATATACGAGTCTTGTTTAATTGTGTCCCAGACAACAATGCCACAATATGTTTCTTCTGATTATATCAGTTTGAGCTTTATGTTTGTCATGTTATACTTTTGAGATTTATTTATATTCAAAATATAAATGCTGTTATTCACATCTAATGCGTTTATCTCAATATCATCTTTATATAATAAAACACTTTAGTGTTCTAGAATATAAAGGTCCATCCGCAACGGATTGAACACTGATATAAAGATAATGTTTCTAGTCAAACTAGTTACATTATAACAGTTTCCAAATTTAGGTACACACCCGGAGGGTAGTTCATAAACTTAGGTATCTACGGTTAAAACAGCGACTTTCGTCCCGTTTCCAATTCGCATATAAATCTCAATTGAAGTCAGTATCATACTCATAGCAGATTCTGAATATCAGTACATATTTATGTATCACATTAAGTACTTAAAATCTAATTTTAATACTAGTAATGAACATAACAATGACAATCATATTTAAAGTCAGAGCCTTACCCTGTCTTTAATTCCTTCATGTCTGCTTTGTCCAAACGGCAGTCACGCTTCTGCGATCCCGTTTGCCACATTTAGGCAGACATTTTGGGATATGTCTTTTATCTTTCCAGAAGATTATAATGATTTTGCCTTTGCCCTTTTAACACTCTAGAAGTCTTTGGCCAAGCCTCGGGTTTCTAGAATATCAAAGTAAGGTGCGCCTTGTGCTACTTGCCTATTGCAAAGTTTGATTTTGTCTCCTTGAGAATAGTCATTAACCCTCCAAGAGTTATTATTACAATTTAATACTTCTAAGATCTAAGAATATATCTATGAAGATCCTTCAATTTCATTATCATACTTTAAGGATCTAATCCTTAGTTCTGACAAAGAAATTAAGGAGTCTACAGTGACAAGCTTGATGGATTAAGCACTAAAGTTATCATCACATAAATCTTCCAAAGATTATGCTCTATTATTTGCTTAACTTCGGGGTTAGGCTTAATATGTTATTTTATCAAATAAAGTAACTTATTAGTTTCCAGGACCATCCTGAAATTTATTCCCAATTTGAAAATTAAACCATTTAAATACATTTTCCCTAGGATTATGTATTGAACGTTAATCTTTCAATTTTATCATGATTTTAACAGTCCAACTATTTAATCAACGATTTAGGTACTATTTATTATAATGATTACAATAGTCCAACTATTTAATCAGCTATAATTTAATTAAATCAAATATATTGATTACTATAATCCAATTATATAACCAACTATAAATGAATTATTTGAATATAGTCCAACTATTAATTAAAACAACAATTTAAATATAAGTCCAACTAACATTTAATTTATTTGACGAATGATATTTGTTTTGAGCGCGTATGGAAAGTAATTAAACGAATATTGTAAATTCAATTCTTGCCTCCCACTATTTTTCGGCGAGCCTCTAACCCTCTGTCGAGTACTCGGGGAAACCGTGTTTCCTAGCGGGCTAGGATCCCATTAAATATCACACAATCTTGACTTTGGCCAACAAATTTTATGATAATTAACTAGGTAGATCTCTAAGATCAATTGGATCCAACCCAATTCCTGTTGGACAATTATGACCCATAGCGTCACTATTTGTACAGATCATGGTGTTGTTGTACAAATTAACTATGTGACAAAGGAGATTGCAATCTTATCATTTGTGATTAGATCACCTAGATGTATAAATGATAGGAGGTCTCTGTGATTTGTTCCTGGATTGAGAATGATATGAGACAGTATCAATCCACGAAGGATAAATCATCAAATATCCCTAGTCAGAGTATTATCGAGATTGGACATCGATAAATACGTAAAAGACTAGGATTACACTTGTGCTCGTTGTGAGGGCACAAAGACATAGTTCTCATATATTTGGGTATAGGATACTCATGCAAGTGTAATAGGAGGTTGTGTTTTACCGATGGTACGGGAAACAGCTTCGCTCTGGATAGACCCCTCAGAATTCCATTGGTAGTATGACTATGTGTCTATGGAAATCCGAAATCAGGGTAGGTGTATTTGGTCTTAACCTGAGACTTGCACCATTAATACTTGCGACAATCAATATACTTTGGTTGTGGTCGTCCAGGGCTTTAACTAGTTTCTGTGTACGCCTCTTCTGGGTATATCGAGAATCGTAGTGTGTTGGGTGTGATGTCAAGACGGAAGTGTCACTCCAGTCATATGAAGATGATGATCGCGTAGGGATACAGAAATGGTTCTCTAAAAAGGTTGCAACCGTCGGGGTAATATGACTTGGTCATGATTATCTGATATTAAAGAGACTAGTTGCTCGTAATCCGATATATGCTTCGTACGGGGCAGACACTGTACCAGCCCCAGGCCTTGCATGTGATCATTCGATACTGGATTGAAATACGCAATACTACATATATTTTGCCTGATATAGATCCTTTATTCCTGTAAGGATATTTCTGGAGAATTGGGTAGGCATGGCTCTTTGCTAGAAGCCAACCTTGTCTTGTAAATCGGTACAAACGTAGTACTAGGTACTTATGTGTTCGGATAGTCCGACGACCGAATTTACTGCCAACATATCCGGGGATCTCATGGGTCGCTTCCCGAAGATTCACCGATGACGTATGACTTGCACTTTAATTACTCTGGGATTAATTAGATGAGAGAGAAAATTAATCTGGGATTAATTGCGGAGATATTTTATCTGGGATAAAATATCATTTAAAGAGAGATAACGATTAATTTGGAATTAATCGATAAAAATAATATATTCGATATATTATACGAAATTGGATTTCGACGCGGAATTAAAATCAGATTTTAATTCGGGCGAACGAATTAATTTAGAATTAATTTGTTAGCGACGTGAATAGTGATTTCGCTAGGCATAATCATTTAATTACGTCGCAACAGAAAATTCGTTAATTTGGAATTAGCGAACCCGAGCCCGGGAATATTTGTGAGCCCATTCATATTTCGAATTCGAGTGCGGCACGCAAGTCAAATCAAGCGTCAAATCATTCATCAATCAAGTGATGGATGTCTTTCACTTTGAGTGATTGACACCAGTCACTATTCATGATTGATGGGAGTTGATGTTGGTTGTTGGCAAACTTTAATGCCATTTGATTTTTTGGAAAAAGAAAATGGTAAATCAATTTTAGAAATTGAAAAGTGTATTTGATACACCTTTTCTCACCAACCAAAAACCAACTCTCTCACTTCATCTCTTCTCTCTTCTCACGCCCAATGGGCTTCTTTTTCTCTCTTCTGGTTAGCTCACTGTCGTGAGCTAGAGAAGCCAAAGTGTGGTGTTTTGTGGCAAAAACATCAAGAGCTAGCACTCCGAGAGACATGCGAAGGTGATAAGGAAGTCCAATCATGAGCCGGGAATCGTTCGACGAAGCTTGGAGCTCAAAAACTTGAAGATGAAGCCGAATCATGGAGGCCAATATCAGCCACTGCCGAGCAGTTTACAGTGAGCAGAAACTGAATTTTGTTGCCTCCCGCGTCGCTCAACCGATCGATGTGAGTATTCCGCAACTCCCTCGTTGTATTCGTTTATGTTTCATGCTTGTTTATTTATCCTTGGGACCTTAGCAAACTCCAACAATTCCTAGATCCAGTAGGGGGACATCCAAGTCCGAAATATATATCTTATATATACCAATATATCCAATATATTGCCTAACCTTTTTCCTCTGAATCAACTAAGTCTTGGCTTTGGCACAACAAACTTAGTGATCCCAGTTAAGCGCGACCCATTGACCATGGAAAGCTTCGTAATCAATGTCGATGGACAAGAAGTGGTCTTGACTTTGGCCAACAAACCACAACTTGGACAAGACACTGATATGGAACAAAGCTCTTGTGATTCAAACACATCCTCGACGGACAAAGGCCTTGACTTTGGCCAACAAACCAATGCCAGTCTTAGATCTTGATTAAGAATCACTCAATGGAAGGAAAAACGCTTAATATTTTGTGAGGGTTTTTAGCATGCAAATTGGCAACCAATTTATTATCTTTGTTAAGGTCTCATCATCATACACCCTTAAACATGCATTCTAAACACATAATAAAGCGCGTATAAATAAAATAATAATAATATGCGGATGGATACTTTACACAATGATCCCAGATCAAATCTCTCAATTTCCTCTCTCCCGCTAGCACAAATATTTCTTATACCCGTTACACTACACTTCTAAAGAAACCTCATTTACATTGAGGGGAATAGGTGAGAAGAGAATACAAAGAATAAGGAGGTAATAAGGCTGGACACGCAGGTCCAATTAATAAATCAAATTTATTACAACAATTTCTAAAATTATCCCACCCATCTAATATCCATCCGATATACATTATTCATGCATCGCAACCATGTATTCACACAAGCATGTTATCAATCAATCTATTCAAATTCATTAATCTGATAATTAGTGACCATCAAATGTTCAAACAACGATTTGATTTTGCTCGAGTCAAACTCGTTTTGCGAATAAGTACTCAAAGTACGAATTCTCGAATTAAATTAAACTACATAATTAAATCCAATTCAATTTGTATTTAATACTAATCCTCCATTTAATTCCAAATTAAATATTACACTTTATTAATAAACCTTTACGACTTAAATTCCAAATTTAATCGTTACGGGTCTCAAAGCCTGATTAACGTCCAGCGTTAATTTAATTAAAGTCCAATGGGCTTTTAATTAATTTCTTTAAGGCGTGGGCTTCGGCAACCAAAGCCCAATCAAAGAGTTACCCCATAAGCCCAGAAATCAATTTAGGCCCATTAGGCCCAATTAAACTTTAAAGGTCCATTAGTCGCATTTGGGCTTTATGGAAGCGGTTTGGGCTCAATTGGATCCAACCAATTTAGCCTAAACCCAACTTAGTACAACCAAGCCCAATAAGCCCAATAACAACATTCAAGCCCAATTTCTAAAATTGGCCCAACATAATTAAATTACAAAATCCAATTTCACAATTCAAGTATCCAAAAGTGTATTACATAATTAATTACCCAATTCAATATTTCCAAAACACCAATTAGCTAATTAATCATGTTCATTTTCATCATCACATGTCCAACACATTTTGATTAAAATCAAACCCATTTCATGTTTTATCATTCTCGGCAATTTGGGCAATTTGTGTCCGATTCGGTTTCAATCCAATTAAATCCACAATCGACATTAATTCAACATTCCCGAATGATTTCCAACACATCCAATGATCAAAAATCAAAAATTCCAAGACATTAGGGCATAGTGAAGATTCGGCCAAGCCAACAATTTTGGGGAAAAATGTTCCAAATAATTTTTCATCAAATTGATCCAATCAATCCTTAATTAAACATGTATTAAGCATACTAATTCATCCAATTTAATCAAAACATGCTCAAATACATTTTACCCAAATTTTAAGCCCTAAAACTTTCATGCTCAATATTGGCTCAAGATACCATTGTTGGAGTTTCTAAGCCTCCCAAGATCATTATCAAGCATGAAACAAGTGCAAATACAATCAACGAAGTCGCGGAATACTCACATCGATCGGTTGAGCAACGTGGGAGGCAACAAAAAAATTACATTTTCTGCTCCTTGTGCATTCGGCAGTGAGCTTCTGGACTGCTCCATTTTCGCCCATCAATCTTCAAGAATCCAAGCTTCAAGCTTCGTCAAATGATTCTCGACTCATGGGTGGACTTCCCTATCACCTTCGCATGATCCCGGAGTGTGCTAGCACTCTTGATTTTGCCACAAAATCATGACCTTTGGCTTCCCATTGCTCTCGGTTTTCTGGGCAGAAAACAGAAGCATGAACTGCCCACCATGGGCATGAGAGGAGAGAAGAGAGGAGAGTGAGAGAGATGGTGTTGGTTGGTGAGAAAAGTGTATCAAATACACTTAATCAATTTCCAAAATTAATTAATTAATTTTCTCTTTCCAAAAGTCAAGCCATTAAAGCCAACCACCAACATCAATCAATCAATCCATCAATCAATCAAATAAAGTGACAAGTTGTCACATCACTTAAAGTGACTAATGATTTGACGCTTGATGCGACTTGCGTGCCGCACTCGAATTCGAAATACGAATGCGCTCGCAAATAATCCCGGGCTCGGTTTCGCTAATTCCAAATTAACGAATTTTCCGTTGCGACGCAATTAAATGATTATGCCTAGCGAAATCACTATTCACGTCGCTAACGAATTGATTCTAAATTAATTCGATCGCCCGAATTAAAATCTAATTTTAATTCCGCGTCGAAATCCAATTTCGTATAATATATAGAATATATTATTTTATCGATTAATTCCAAATTAATCGTTCTCTCTTTTTAAATGATATTTTATCCCAGATAAAATATCTCCGCTATTAATCCCAGATTAATTTTCTCTCTCATCTTATTAATCCCAGATTAATTAAAGGTGGGAGTCATACGTCATCGGTGAATCTTTGGGAAGCGACCCATGAGATCCCCGGATATATTGGCAGTAAATTCGGTCGTTGGACTATCCGAACACGTAAGTACCTAGTACTACATTTATACCGATTTACAAGACAAGGTTGGCTTCTAGCAAAGCGCCATGCCTACCCAATTCTCTAGAAATATCCTTACAGGAATATAAGATCTATATCAAGCGTAGTATACATAGTATTTTGTATGTCGATCCAGTATCGGATGATCACGTGCTAGGCTTGGGGCTGGAATTATGTCTGCCCCGTACGAAGCACATGTCGGATGTCTGGCAACTAGTCTCTATAATCGGATATACATGACCTTGTCATAATATCCCGACAGCTGCAGCATTTAAGAGAACCAGTCCCGTATCCTACGTGACCATCATCTCCACTATGACTGGAGTGCCACTTCCGTCTTGACATCACACTCAACACACTACGATTCTCGATATACCCAGAAGAGGCGTACACAGAAACCGGTTAAAGCCCTGGACCACCAAAACCAAAGTATATTGATTGTCGTAAGTATTAGCGGTGCAAGTCTCAGGTTAAGACCAAATACACCTACCCTGATTTCAGACTTCCATAGACACATAGTCATACTACCAATGGAATTCCGAGGGGGTCTATCCAGAGCGAAGCTGTTTCCCGTACCATGGTAAAACACAACCTCCTATTACACTTGCATGAGTATCCTATACCCAAATATATGAGAACTATGCCGTTATGCCCTCACGACGCGCACAAGTGTAATACTAGTTGATGAGCGGAAAATATATCAATATTTACCGCCCCTTTAACTTAATATTTTGTTTAGTTTCTCGGGTTTGATGAACGTTTTGATGTATTTTATTTTATTTTGCAGATAAAATAATATCGGGTCTCAATGAAATCATTTAGGATGAAATATGGGTCAAATAAGGGCAATTATTGGACTTGATATTTTAATTTTGGAGATTGGAAACTTGAAAGGGCGTTTTTGACGAAGTGCAGTTTTGGAAATTACAGTTTTGCGTATCTGTCGTAATTTGGGCATAACTGTTTACTCCGATATTGGATTGAGCTGATTCAAGTTCCAGATTAAAGAAGACTCAAAGATCTACAGCTTTGAAAGAGTAAAATATTTCGAATTCTGAATATTTCATGACCGAAATTGATGAACCATCGAGAAGTGTGTGATGTGTAATTATTAAAGTCATTATCAATCTTTTTCACAAAGCAAAATATAAATTAATAAATAATTAATAAAAATTATCAAATCACCACCAAACAAGATAAGCAATTAGTGGAGCAATTATGGATTTGGTGGAGCAATTAGTGGAGTAATTAATAATTGATTTGGTGGATGATTTGATGGAGGCAAAATTTTGCCTATAAATACCAAGCCATTTCATTTATAAAATTCATACTTTCTTCTAAGGAATTCCTTAAGAATACTAAGAAGATTGTATCTTGTTTGTTTATTTACAGCTTTCAGTAATTAATTTTCGTTTTCGCACTTTCTTTTCTTTACTTTTCAGTTTTTACTTTTCAGTAATGAGGAGGTAACTCCCCTTTGCTGGGGTAAAAGGTAAAACTTTTATTACTAATATTTAGATTAATCTCCCTTAATTATAATATATAAACTAGTTAAAACCTGACTTAATGAGGATACCGCCATATTGGTCGGTTGGTAATTATTTAAATTGGTTTTAACTTGACTAAACTGGATACCGCCTGATTGGTCGGTTGGTAATTAATTATTAATTTGACTTAATCTGGATACTGCCTATATGGCTGGTTGGTAATTATCATGCAAAGTTAATATATTATATTAAGGGAGATATCTAAAATAGAAGTAATAAAAGTGGATCCTTTTACCTCAGCATTTTCTTTTATTGTAATTTTACTTTATTTACTTTTCAGCAATTTACTTTTGAGCAATTTACTTTCAGCATTTACTTTTCAGTATTTAATTTTTAGTATTTTACTTTATGTCTTTTATTTTATTTAAGTTTTTACTACCTGTAAATATGTGTCGTAACTAAGCCAGTTATCTGAGGTTGTGATGAAATCCAATATCACCGGTTTATAAGGGGTTAAATTATAGTTTGGGTAATATAAAGGTTTATTTGTTGAGTCTTAATCCTAATGCTTTTTATTAACTGGCAATTAATAAAATTGAACTGGTAAATCTAAAATGAACTAGACATAGGGATTTTAGGTTGAAGACCTTAGACTTAATAGCCCACGATCTTCCTTGAGGATAGATAACCCTTTAATAGATTTCCTTACAGGATAGGAATATACCTGTCGGGCGGGGGTAGCCATAATTGGAACTTAAACTTAATGAATCCAGATAATTTGGTTGACATAGACATATGGTTCAATTGGGTTAAACTGGGTATTTGTGTCTGACCATCGACAGAGGCTTACACATAATTTAGTGTTCCAGGTTAATAAATCAATATATTACCCAACTTTAAGATAACCATTTCATCTTTAAAATGATATTGGAAGAAATCACAACCCTAGATAGTTTTTAATATTAAATTTTCTTAAAATCTACTTTCGAACAATGTTATTTACTTGTTTTTAAATTTAGAATCGTCACCATTTCAAATCAATCAAACAACCTGTTAGATACTAGTAATCATTTGACCTCATAAAATTAATAGATTAGATATTAAGTCCTCGTGGGATCGATATTTTTATACTACTTGAACGATAAGTGCGCTTGCGTCATACGTGTGTGTTTACGCCGGTCAAGTTTTTGGCGCCGTTGCCGGGACTTATTTATCTTTTACTATTAGTTTAGGGGTTAGATACGTTACTTGTATCTAATTTCTTTTCACTTATTGTTTTTGTTTTCTTGTGTTTAAGGTTCTTAGAAACTTCATGAGATGAACTAGAAGCTTTGAACTCCGACCGCTTGACCCAGAAATTGAAAGAACCATCAGACAGTTGAGAAGGGAAAGGCGAGAAGGCCAAGATGCTTTAGTCAACATGGAACCTGAACCTTTGAACGTTGCACCACCAATTCCCATTCGAGACAGAACCATTCCGGTGGTTGACAGACTCATTTCCTGTATTGTACTTCCTCCCTTACCAGCAAATGCGTGTGACATCAAAACATGCATTCAGATGATTCAGCAATCAGTTCAGTTCGGGGGGGAATGCAACTGAAGATCCTAATGCCCACATCAGTAACTTCCTGGAAGTTTGCGGTACTTTCAACTACAACAGAGCATCAGAAGAAGCAATGAGACTGCGAGTTTTCCCATACTCCTTGAAGGACAAAGCTAAAGCTTGGCTACATTCACTACCAGCAGGTTCCATCACAACTTGGAACACTCTAGCCACCAAATTCCTTGCAAAATACTTTCCACCGGCCAGAACTGCAAAGTTGAGGAATGACATCACATACTTTTTACAACAAGATTCAGAATCCCTCTGCGAAGCTTGGGAAAGGTACAAAGATTTGCTCCGGAAATGTCCTCACCATGAGATTCCAAAATGGCTTCAAGTCCAAACATTCTATAATGGACTTTCTGGAATAATGAGAACCACAATTGATGCTGCTGCTAGAGGAGCACTAATGGCAAAAGGAGAAGATCAGGCCTGGGACCTAATCGAAGAAATGGCCAACAACAATTCCTTGTGACCAACAGAAAGGAGCATGATCCAAAGAATCGCAGGAATTTATGAAGTTGGAGCCAACACAACACTGAATGTCAAGCTGGATATGATTTGCAAAAATCTGGAAACTCCTAACATGAAGGTTAATGGTGGATCCACAAGTTCATCATATAAAGGAGAGCACCAGAACCAGTTCAGCATGAAGAGACAGTGAAAGTGAATTTTGTCAACAATTTCAACAGACAGAGGAACAATCCATATTCCAACACCTACAACCCAGGGTGGAGGAATCATCCCAATTTTTCATGGAGCAACAATTCAGGCCAACAGCAGAACTATCAACCTGAATTCCAGCAACAGAACAAAAGCCAGGAGCAAGCAAATGAACCAGGAATAACAGAAGTGTTGACCCACTTGAAAAAGATAGAAGCAAAACACGACTCTCACGCAGCAAGATATGATGCTATGTTTCAATCCCAAACAACATTAATTCAAAGTCAATCTGCTTCTATTAAAGCACTGGAGAGAATCAAAGACAACTGGCAAATGCTCAGAGTTACAGACCGCCAGGTACCCTTCCTAGCAACACAGAGCCAAATCCAAGAAACATGGGGAAGGAGCAATGTCATGCCATTATGTTAAAAAGCGGTACTGAAATTAACAAAGATGTTGGAGTCAAACAGCTGCTGAGGAAGTTCCAAAAGAAACAAAGCAACAGATGGAGGAAAAAGAAGCAAAGGAAAAAGAACAGATCACTCCACCTCCACTTTCCTCAACGTCTTCAGAAGAACAAATTGGACAAGCAGTTTTCTCGGTTCCTGGAGATCTTCAAAAAGCTGCATATCAACATTCCATTTGCAGAAGCGTTGGAACAAATGCCCACCTATGCCAAATTCATGAAAGATATTCTTTCACGAAAACGGAGATTGGGAGATTACGAGACAGTAGCATTAACAGAAGAATGCAGTGCCATCATTCAGAGGAAACTTCCCCCAAAGTTGAAAGATCCTGGCAGTTTCACTGTTCCTTGCGTCATAGGAGAACAACTTTGGTAAGGCTTTGTGTGATTTAGGTGCGAGTGTTAACTTGATGCCTTTCTCTATTTTCAGGAAATTACAGATTGGAGAAACAATGCCAACTTCAGTCTCACTGCAACTTGTTGATAGAACGCTCGTATTTCCGAGAGGCGTAGTTGAGGATGTGCTGGTCAAGGTTGACAAATTCATTTCCCAGCAGATTTTATTGTCCTTGATATGGAGGAAGACGCAGACGTGCCAATCATCCTTGGGAGACCATTCTTGGCTACAGGTCGAACCATTATTGATGTACAAAAAGGAGAATTAACCATGAGGGTACAGGACCAAGAAGTAACATTCAATGTTTTCAAGGCCATGAATTTCCCAGATTATGAAAAGAATGAGGAATGTTTCAGACTCGATGTGATACACAGTACCATTCAGAACTCCAATGCAATGCAAAGTTCTACTGACAAACTTAAAACATGTCAATTGCCTGTGGAGCCTAAAGATAAAGCGTCTTTTGTACTGAAGGAGCCAGTTCTTGCACTACAAGCAACAGAAGAGAAAAAGTTCCACCAACTCAACGAATTGGAGGAATTTCACAATCAGCCTTTTGAGGATGCCAAATTATACAAAGAAAAGGGCAAGAAGAGACATGATGAGAAGTTAGTGCGCATACAACTGGAACCAGAGCAGAAGGTATTGTTAAACAAATCAAGGGTGAAATTCTTCCCATGGAAGCCAAAATAACGGTGGTCAGGTCCATTTGTGATCACCAAAGTTTTACCAAATAGAGCCGTTGAGATACATGATCCTGACGCTAACAAAACTTTCAAGGTTAAAAACAAGCGTGTCAAGCACTATTGGGGAGAATCATTTGAGCGACAAAAAGAAAGTGTTACACTTTCAGATCCAGCTTAAAGTTCGAGAAGCCAAGTCTGGCTGACGACTTTAAACTTAGCGCTAGCAGGGAGGCAACCCATGCAATTTGTGTATATATTGTGATTTGGTGTGTTTTATTTTTGTGTGTTTAATTTTTGCAGGATTAGTCATTTCAAAATGGAAGATGCTCTCGCAAATCTTCGCAAGCAATTTCCTTCTCTCCCTCAAAAATCTCTGATGAAAGTTTACAAAGCTCGCTTGGAACGGATGAGGTTACTAACAATTCACGGTGTTCCTAATGATATTCGTTGGGTAATTGAAGCACGAGTCTGATTGGCAGGTGAGTCTTCTGACTCTTTTATTTCACATCTGCCTGGTTTTGGAAGAAGCACCTATGCAAAGAAACGAAGAGCTAAGCAAATGGGTGTTTGTTTTAAATGTGCACGATTTAATTGCAACACTCGTTGCAGTTATTTAGGAATGGTGTCTGATAATCACGAAGACAAATTAAATTCATTAGGGATGGCTTGAGTAAGGAGTCTTTAGATGAAATATCTTCAACTCTTGAGACGCATCCCAGTGGATATGTTCACATTGCCATTCGCAAATTACATACACAATTCCAAAAAGAAAGACAACAATTAAGTCTCGAGAATCTGACTCAAAAAGACCCTGTTTGCCAATTATAAGAAAATTGGATTGGAAGCTTGTCCCTGACGCATACATAGACGTCAATCAAGTCGTTACTTTTCTTGTAAATATTATATCTTTGTCTTTTCTTAATAATTGTGATTTGTTTTGTTGTTTTCTTTTATTTTCTTTTATTTTCTCCGACATGATCCAGACCTTTTTGACTATCACAATATTATTTCGCTATTAATCGTCCTCTGGAAGATACTTGTGCTATTTTTACTCACCCTTTTCAGGTACTATAAATTCAGCCCGTCATTGCACTTTTGAAGGCATCCAGAGTTGAGAAAGAAATACATAAAAATGGAAGCCACTTCAAGAAGACGAGTTGAAAATATCTGTGTATTTTGCGGTACTAGTGTTGGAACTAAGCCACAATACATAGAAGCAGCACAGGAATTGGGTCGAGTCTTAGCTGCAAGGAATATGCACTTAATATATGGCGGAGGCAATCTTGGACTAATGGGGATCGTTTCAAAGGCTGTACAGGAAGGAGGCAGTCATGTTTTGCGAATCATCCCAAAACCCTTGGCAAAGGCAAATCTTATTGGATCATCAAACGGAGAGGAACTGATCGTGCCAGGTATGTCTGAACGATTGGTAGAAATGATTAACCGTGCTGATGCTTTTATTGCTTTGCCAGGTGGCTTGGGCACATTGGAGGAAATTTTTATTGTACTATCTTGGGCGAACCTGAACATACACCAGAAACCACTTGGACTGTTTAATGTTGATGGATTTTATGATTTTCTTTGTGTGTTTCTTGATGATGCTCGGAGAAATGGGTTCGTGTCAAAACCTATGAAAGAACTCCTCTTCACTGCCAGAACTGCTCCGGATCTAATAGACCAACTCATAGCCTATGAACCACAAGTTGACCCTATCCTTTCAAAGATAAATTGGTCCGAGGACGATCGTGGTAAGAGGCGTCGGATTAATCTGGATCTTATCTTAACCTTTAATTTCCTGTAGATTTTCAGCTAACCAGGTACAACCTTCTTAACTCTCCTTTACTGTTTAAGACATTGGGGACAATGTCTCATTTAGGTTTGGGGGAGGGAATTAGTTGATCAGTACCTTGTTTTTAGTTTGTGTGTTATTTTTATTTTTAGTCCAAAATTTTTCGAAAAATACAAAAAAATTGAAAAATTTTCAAATATTACAAAAATATTTTGTGTTTTTTTTTGTGTTTTTAATTTGACTAAAAAGGTGAAATTGGTAAGAGATAGCTGAGTAAGGAGTTTCCACTCCTGAGACGTATCTCAAACCTATTTCGAAACAAGTTAATTTTTGTTTATTTCATTTTGAATTATTTAATTTGTGAATTCTCCTTAAAACTGACTAAAAAGGAATCTTCATATGCTTAGTTGACAGGTATTATCAACATATATAGTAACATACGGACATGAGTTAAAATTGAAAAGTTTGTAATATTCAGTGCTCTAGTTTAATTGGAAGAAGCATCTCAAAAAGCAATGGAGTAAAAAAAAAAAAATGTCTGAGATCCGAGTTATTAAGTCTGTAAGGGTGTTTTAACACCTAGTGCCCTAAAGCCAACTGGTTTGGGAGTCACTGGCCCAAAGCTCGTTACATGGATCGAAGATGCTGCAAAAATATATATATCTGAAGTCTGAGTAATTAAGTCCGGAGGGGTGTCTTAACACCTGGTGCCCTAAAGCCAACTGGTTTGGGAGCCATCGACCCAACACTCGTTACATAGATTGAAGATATTGTATATAAATAAAAATAGAAAAAAAAAATCAAAGAAAAAATCAGAAAAATCAGAAAAATTATTCCATTGCTACCAAAAGGTGTGAAATCTGATAGAACTTTAGGACAAAAATATTACTCTCTTATCAACTGCACTTATGATTATTGTGGGCAAAAATGAGTTGATTAATATCTTGTTGGATGTGTATATGAAGAATGGTAAAAATAATCGGAGAATTTACTTATTCAGTAATTTAGAATGAAACAAAACAACTAGTAACTTGGAGTAGAAGTTTCACCTGATTAGTCACTAACATCTTTATTCTCTTTTCGCTTGTCTTTTTTGCTTTTGTGTTCATTAGTTTCACTACCTTTTTACTTTTGTAAAATGTTTGTGGGTATCTTTGCTGTAAACCCTCACGAGACTACAACTCGTCCACTAGGGACACCTAGGGGTTTAAAGGCTTGTTGCATACGCTAAATGCAACCGTGATCCCTACGAAAGTGGCTTAGTTTAATTTTAATTATTTCTTGTATTTTATTTTGTTGTTTTGCTCGAGGACTAGCAAAATGTTAGGTTTGGGGGTGGGGGTGTGATGAGCGGAAATATATCAATATTTATCGCCCCTTTAACTTAATATTTTGTTTAGTTTCTCGGGTTTGATGAACGTTTTGATGTATTTTATTTATTTTGCAGATAAAATAATATCGGGTCTCAATGAAATCATTTAGGATGAAATATGGGTCAAATAAGGGCAATTATTGGACTTGATATTTAATTTTGGAGATTGGAAACTTGAAAGGGCGTTTTTGACGAAGTGCAGTTTTGGAAATTACAGTTTTGCGTATCTGTCGTAATTTGGGCATAACTTTTTACTCCGATATTGGATTGAGCTGATTCAAGTTCCAGATTAAAGAAGACTCAAAGATCTACACTTTGAAAGAGTAAATATTTTCGAATTCTGAATATTTCATGACCGAAATTGATGAACCATCGAGAAGTGTGGATGTGTAATTATTAAAGTCATTATCAATCATTTTCAAAGCAAAATATAAATTAATAAATAATTAATAAAATTATCAAATCACCACCAAACAAGATAAGCAATTAGTGGAGCAATTATGGATTTGGTGGAGCAATTAGTGGAGTAATTAATAATGATTTGGTGGATGATTTGATGGAGGCAAAATTTTGCCTATAAATACCAAGCCATTTCATTTATAAAATTCATACTTTCTTCTAAGGAATTCCTTAAGAATACTAAGAAGATTGTATCTTGTTTGTTTATTTACAGCTTTCAGTAATTAATTTTCGTTTTCGCACTTTCTTTTCTTTACTTTTCAGTTTTTACTTTCCGCAATTTACTTTTACGCACAGTACTTTTCTTTATTTAATTTTCAGTTTTTACTTTTCAGTAATGAGGAGGTAACTCCCCTTTGCTGGGGTAAAAGGTAAAACTTTTATTACTAATATTTAGATTAATCTCCCTTAATTATAATATATAAACTAGTTAAAACCTGACTTAACGAGGATACCGCCATATTGGTCGGTTGGTAATTATTTAAATCGGTTTTAACTTGACTAAACTGGATACCGCCTGATTGGTCGGTTGGTAATTAATTATTAATTTGACTTAATCTGGATAACCGCCTATATGGCTGGTTGGTAATTATCATGCAAAGTTAATATATTATATTAAGGGAGATATCTAAAATAGAAGTAATAAAAGTGGATCCTTTTACCTCAGCATTTTCTTTTATTGTAATTTTACTTTATTTACTTTTCAGCAATTTACTACTTTCAGCAATTTACTTTCAGCATTTACTTTTCAGTATTTAATTTTTAGTATTTTACTTTATGTCTTTTATTTTATTTAAGTTTTTACTAGCTGTAAATATGTGTCGTAACTAAGCCAGTTATCTGAGGTTGTGATGAAATCCAATATCACCGGTTTATAAGGGGTTAAATTATAGTTTGGGTAATATAAAGGTTTATTATTGAGTCTTAATCCTAATGCTTTTTATTAACTGGCCATTAATAAAATAGAACTGGTAAATCTAAAATGAACTAGACATAGAGATTTTAGGTTGAAGACCTTAGACTTAATAGCCCACGATCTTCCTTGAGGATAGATAACCCTTTAATAGATTTCCTTACAGGATAGGAATATACCTGTCGGGCGGGGTAGCCATAATTGGAACTTAACTTAATGAATCCAGATAATTTGGTTGACATATACATATGGTTCAATTGGGTTAAACTGGGTATTTGTGTCTGACCATCGACAGAGGCTTACACATAATTTAGTGTTCCAGGTTAATAAATCAATATATTACCCAACTTTAAGATAATCACTTCATCTTTAAAATGATATTTGAAGAAATCACAACCCTAGATAGTTTTTAATATTAAATTTCTTAAAATCTACTTTCGAACAATGTTATTTACTTGTTTTTAAATTTAGAATCGTCACCATTTCAAATCAATCAAACAACCTGTTAGATACTAGTAATCATTTGACCTCATAAAATTAATAGATTAGATATTAAGTCCTCGTGGGATCGATATTTTTATACTACTTGAACGATACGTGCGCTTGCGTTATACGTGTGTGTTTACGCCGGTCACTAGTCTTTTACGTATTTATCGATGTCCAATCTCGATAATACTCTGACTATGGATATTTATTGATTTATCCTTCGCGGACTGATACTGGCTCATATCATTCTCAATCCAGGAACAAATCATAGGGACCTCCTATCATTTATACATCTTGGTGATCTAATCACAAATGATAAGAGAGCAATCTCATTTGTCACATAGTTAATTTGTACAACAACACCATGATCTGTACAAATAGTGACGCTATGGGTCATAATTGTCCAACAATTTGGATGTTACTATAAAACATAATTTAGTGGGGTTTACTCAAATTCGGTATGCGGGGTCTTAAATCCAGTTAATTGGATTATTACAGTAAAAATTGAAATTGAAAGGAAAATGTGTGTTTTGTTAAAGGATAATCCCAAAAGTGAATATATATATCATTTTGTGATATCATTTTACTTAAGGGCATAATATTTCATTTGAATAATCTTATTCAAAATGAATGGGTACATGACCATCACTTTGAAGTCATGATTTTTTGTCAAAGATTGCAACCTTATATTTAAGTCATACCCTTTCAATTACAACCATCTATGTTCTATAAAATAGAGGACCCTTATTATGCTGGAAATAAATCATTTATTTCATTCATTTTCTCTCTATATTTATCTACTTTCTTCTATATAGAAAAATCTCTATGAGTGAGTTTCAACCAATTTGGTTTAATGTTCTTGGTAGTTTGAAGTGCATCCATTGCAAAGAAACGATCGTCATATCTTAAGAGACAACAACTGAATCCAAAGTGCAACAATACAGATTGATTTTTTCTTAAAGATAAGGAATCAAATGTTTGTCTACTCAAACTACATTGCTCCAGTCTCAATTTTTTTTCCATATTTGTAATTTTCAGTTTTTAATTTGTGTTTATTTTAAGATCTTTGTAGTTTTGTAAGTGTATAAATCGATGCAATAACCAACAACTTTCATCCCATTCTTTTTTACACTAACACATATTATATATGTTATTAGGTTACAACTTAGTGATTTTTATTCGATGGAGGAATTGCTAAAAAAATCCACTTGTATCTGATAATAACTTTCCAGATATGAGATTGATTTATAGTAAATATCAAACTAATTGAGTTCGATTTTCCACTATTTGTGACGACAAAAATGGAAATTAAAACATAAAAGATTGATTATTTAATGTGCAAACTCAAGAATTGCATAATAAGCAATAAGCACCGGAAGGGACACAAGCATTCCGAAAATCACCCTGAAAAAGAAAAATTAAAAGAAAAGATTTAATAAAAGTTAATTTATATTAAGATTTTTTTTAAAAATAATTATTTACTATAAGAAAAGAAGTTATATTAAAGAGTGTGTTAAGTCCGGAACGGGTGGTTTGGCGGTGAGGTTTCCAACGATTTCAAAAAAAAAAAAAGGTTAACTTATTCAAGATATTTAGTAGGTTTTAAGTTTGATTCCTCGTGGTAACATAAGTGAATAAAGAATTCATATAATTATTCACTTTCAAGCCTAATTCTATCAGCTTACGTGTCTTTTTTTAATCCCTTTTAGATATAGATAATGGTGATCCGCTAATCGAAAATTAATCTCTATAGAAATGATATTAGCGTTTATATTCTTTTTTTTTTTTTATAATAATCAAATAATATTATAATATATATAATAAAGAGATTTGACCTTCCTTAAATATATTTTTTTTAAAAGACGTAGCAAAGAGTGTGACAAACTTACGCAGTGCTGAGAACATCTGCATGGAGTCCATATTCTTTAGCAAATATGAAGGAAGTAATGGATTGTGGCAGTGCTGCCTGCAACATCATACAAATTAAATTTAACACAGAAAAAATCCAATTGATTGCCAAATTGAGACACTATTTCAATTATTAAGTTGAAATACGGTACTTTAATTTGTCCTAGAGTTTTAAAATATAATTCAAAATGAGGAGCTTTTGTATATGTTTATAGAAATATGGTACTATAATTTGTCACTAGTTCTACAATTCTTACTTATGTATTTTAAGTGCATATTCCTTCATTCTATTAGTCTTTTTATGTATATTTCTCAACTAATCATCCAAAAATAATATTCTATGAGATAAGAATCCAACGAATAAAAAAAGAAAGAGAAATTATATTTTTTCCACTTGATAAATATCGTAAATATCATTTATCATGAAAATTTTGAAATTGTTCTATTTTTCACCTAAAGTTTCAATTGTATTTACTTTTCTATTTTTATGATGTGAAAAACTGATTTTCCTACATTGAATGAATAATTTTTGTATTTTTTCATTTTATCAATGCAAAAATGAATAATTTTCAAACTATAGGTGGAAAAGATAAAAAATTCAAAGTTTTCATGATAAACGGTACTTACATTATTTATCAGATGGAAAAATGATAATTTCCCTAAAATATATTTAAAGTATAAAGTGAATGTCCTAACAATATACATTAAATGAAATACATAATAAAGAATAATTGTAGCAACTTAATGTCCATTGAGTTTTTTTACAAAAGTCTTAAGAGCATATATACTTTGAGCATAAACATATATAAGATAAGACACCACAAAACTAGTGCACGATATTCAATTCTGTTGTGATCTTGATAATTCCTATTTAGAGGTCTCTAGTTTTGGACTTTAATTTTATATCATATATAACAATAGAACTTCAAATATTCTAATCCAAGGAGCTGTCACGGTCAGTCAATTGAAACATTTTAAATGCAGCCAAGTTGGGGTACTTGGAGTGAGTCTAAGGAAACGTGATTTGGTGGTTTAGGGTTCATGATCTTACCTTGAGGTTTTATGTTCGAATTCAGGGAGTGTGTTTCTTGTAAGAACGTGAGACAATCGAGGATTTTACCTGCTCCACTAAAGTCCGGAAAGAGAGGTTTGACGGTGAGATTTCTAACGATTTAAAAAAAAAAAAAATTTGGTTCGTGTCATTATTTTCTAAATCTTCAAAGGCCGGATCAAGGGAAAAATGTAGAGGAAATCCGTGAGGTGGATCAGCAGGTTAATGGGTCAAAGATATAGACTTGGGTGCAAAATTTAGAAATAATAAATAAATATTCAAGTTATAATGATAAATTAATAATCTAGAATTGGGTCAAGTCATCCTAGATTTTTTAAAATCAAAATCAATGATCTAGCCAATCCTAAGCTGATCCGGAAATAATTTATAAATTTTCTTGCGTCCAGATTTGTACAGTATTAGCCTATTAGGTGATTTTATAAAACAAAAAAACAAAGTTATTAATTACCTGAATAATGGCAACACGTAAAACATCACCATGCAAACCCACAGCAATAGCACCAATAGCCATTGCGGCTGGTCCAGCTATGAACTTTAATACCATTCCGAAAATAGTCAAGCTAGTTCCACAGGCTATCAACTTTTCCTGTAAAGCCATGAAGATCCCTGCATAAATTAATCAATATTTAATTAAGATTTATTGAGGAAAATATCTCTATAGACAATTTTACTCAAGTTAGTTTTTGAGTTCAAAGAATTTCATTATGAGATTTTCAATAAAATTTTCATTGTTTTTCCTTATAAATATTACATAAATAAACTTAAGTATTTCGGTAATTTAAGCTCTTTAATGTCCTTATGCCATGTGTCTATTATATTCCTCGTGAATAATTGAGATTTATTTACTTTCATATTTTTTTAATCTAGTTACTTTTTGTTTCCTTGGAAACTCCACCGCCAAACAACTCATCCCGGGCTTAAGCGGAACAGGTAAAACTCCTACTTGTCACAGGCTCTTTCAAGAAACGTACTCCCTGAATTCGAACTCAGGACTTCAAAATGAGATCTTAACCCTACACTACCAAGTCACGCCCCTTGAGGATACACCCATCTCAGTACTCCTCCCAACCCTAAATTACAAGTATTCTCTTAATCTATCTTGCAAAAGGTCCCATACAAATATTTTGTACATAATAAAAAACAGCATATAAAGCTAATTAAGCTCACCCATGCTAAACATGGCAGTGCCTGTCCCAGCTCTTGACATAATCAATATAGATCCTTCCATGATGCTTGGCATCTCAAAATGCCACCTACAATATAATTTTAATATTCTCTTAATTAATTAACATAAGATATTCATTCAAAAATGGTCACCAAAATAATCTTTGCATACACACACACACATATATATATATATTTACCTGTTTGCCACAAAAGCCCATGCAATCCCAAAAATACAAGCATATGCATTAGGGTTCATGACAACTTTCAGCCACACAAGCTTCATCAAATACCAAAATGAAGGCCTGGCCTGTGCATTTACACTTCCCTCCAAATCTTTATCATCATCAGCATCGGCTGTGGTTCCTGCCCTCCGAATTTCCAAAACGAGCAACAGAAGAGTGAGCCATACAATAGCTTGAACCACTGAAAATTGAACAACAAGATCAACAGCCGTTTGGCCATACATAGCTTTCGCTAGAGGAACTCCAACAACCAAAGAATTTGTCAGAGTACATAAAGAGAAGCTTGTGATAGACCAACAATAGCTTCCCTTGCTACTACACTTGGCCCACAAGGCTAACACAATCACTATAATGAGCTTGGATATAGCATCAGCCGCTATACATCTATAATTCATTTTGAAAGGATCAACATGAGCTGTGAATTCAACTGTGAAAAGAGGAAGAGTGAAGTAGCAAACTAGTCTGTTTACAGCATCACACTGTTGGGGTGTGAAAATTTTCCACCATTTCACTGACCCATAACCTAACATTAAAGCAACATAGAGTGGCACCATGGCTACTATTACTTTGTAAACATCTTCCCACCCAATCATTTTTTTTAGGTTTTGAAAACACTACTACTATTGATGAGAGAATTAATATGAAGTGTTTTTTTCTCAGTTGATGATGAACTTGGAATAGTTTGCATTATTTATACATGCATCAAAAGAACATTTAAAGCATTTTGCATTTCTTTTTGTTTATTATTATTATTATGTTGCCTGTGGGTGTATGTGATTCTATGCTGTGGATTCTTTAAAAAATGACATATAAGTTTTAATTTTATCAACTGCATGCAAAATGTAAGAAAATGATAGCAAATAATGTTTTCATATGTTAAGCGAGATGAGAGAATATATAAGTTGGTATGGAAATAAATCATAAAAGAGATTTAAAATTTATCGAACTTAATGAAACAATAAATTCGAATATAATATAATAACGTCAAAAGATTTATGTAATTGATTCCACTAATAGAAAAATATTTTATTTAGTTTGGTTTGATAAGTGCATGCAAATGTTTTGTTGCTTTCACAAATGGGTTTATGTTTATGGTCAGCAATCTTCTATAGAATAAGGAATGAGGTCCAGTGATTATTCCACCCACCTTTGCAAATAGCATTTCTGATTTTTTTTTTTTCCTTTTCCCTTTCTGATTATTGTTATGCTATTCTTACCATTATTACACCAAAGTGATACTTCAACCATTGAGGACAGCAAAATATTTCAAGCTTATGTTGTTTTGATAGTGACAATTAATCAATAATAGCTTAAGTTGATGATACCAAATGCTTTTGTTCTTCTTCCTCTTCTTTCTATCTGGAATAATGTTTTAAAATAAACCAGAATTAGAAGCATCATGTGATATCGATGTTTGCCTCAAGATATTGTATGTAGTTTAGAAGCAAATTTTTTGGCTTGATTGATATTTCTTCTCCAGAACAAAGAAAATTTACATGAAATATCCTTTTTGGTCATCTTGTTCAATCTGACTCTGATTGTATAACAACTAATTTGGCATCATTTTAATAAGAAATTATTAAAAAGTCGTTGGTTTTATCATTTTATGGATTATTTTTGACCTAATTCAACGGTCTTATTGACCTGTTGCTTGAACAAAGCCCAACAAAAGTTTGATGTGGAGCTAATCTTGGGGAGAGTATCACATGATAAACTTACCTTTACAAAAATGTTCCTTTAGTTTTTATTTTTTTCGTTTTCGTCGATCGGGGAAAGGTTCACTTGTTGATGGTGTCATTGCATGTTTTTTTTTTTTTTTTTGGGTGAAGTTATTTACAGTTTAAAAGTTTCTTTCGATACTCTATTATTAAGTATATTCATGTGTTCATTTTAAAATTTTGATTATTATTTTGTACACTCTTAAATATATCAAAATCACCCTTACTTAAATAATTTATATTAATTAATTTTGTTTACTTTACACACTCTTAAAAATACTTAATACACTAAAAAAATCTTTTAATTCTTCTTCCTCTATCTCTCTCATTTCATTTTATTAACAAATACACTCTTTATTCTTATATTATATTACAAATTAATTTATTAATTTGTTTAGTTATTTGAACACTAAATTACACTAAATATGGCTATATGAATGCTACACTAAATTTATAAGATGTGATTATCTTAAAATTTTAATATATTAAACAACCTTTACAATAATCCATCAATCTATAGGTTTTAGGTTTGGAAGAAAGTGCAAAAAAAAAAACAACAAACAAAAAATTTAAAAGAATAAAAATATACGTTATTTTTTTTAAAAAAAAAATTTCAATAATTTCCATCAATCAAAAAATTAAAAATAATAACTAACATATATTTTTCTTCCTTATTTTAATCTTTAAAATTCAACGAACAGTCCCACAAAATTTACCTTATAATATGTTAATTATATATTATTGATATATAAATAATAAGCTTTCCAACGAGTGTCATTATCAATATTTTCCGACTAAAAAAATCAATCAAAAAAGACAGTCACATTTTAGTGGACATAATCATTTTTTTTGTGAGCTCAGTCACTTTTTTATGAGACATTTTTTTGTTAGCATAGTCAAATTTTCAAGTTATATAGTATGTTTAACGCAATGAATTTGAGGCTAATTTTGACATTGTAGAAGTCTGAATTTGAGAGAAATTCATTGATGAAAGTTATAGGTGTGAATGTTAAGTACATGTTGATTTTTACATATTATAATTTATATTTCAGATGAAGGAGATACACGTGTTTGAATATAGTTGGTCTAAAAGGACTATTTTGATCTATGTTTTTTTGTTTATCAAAATATCTCCATAATGATACTTGTTTGAAAAGTTATGATTTGTAAATTTATAATATGTAATTTGAAACTCTTTATATTTGGAGAAATATTTAATTTTTAAAAATAAAAATTTCGGGAAAAATAAAGAGTAAACATTAACAACACTCCCCGCGAGTGCAAAATAAAAATTTTCAATCCCACTCGCATTTTGCCAAATTTTACACCGAGTGGACTAAATGATAGTACCATCCCACCAAAAAGATTAAAGAATAATTGCCCTTATTATAGTGATCACCCACATGTTTTATTTAATTAAAATATAGGGTAAATGCCCTATTATAGTCCTAATCATTTGAGTCAATTATCCTTTTAATCTATATTTTTTTTCCGAAAAATATTCAAAACATCTTTTGTCTATCTATTTCCATAAAAAATTAATATTTTTTATTTTTTACATATTACATATCAGATTTTTTGAATTTCACTTGTTGAATATCAGATTTATTTAAATTTTAAGTTATTTCATACAAAATTAATATTTTACCCTCAAAATTTAGTAAAGGAATTGTAAAAAATTTTGGATAATTTTTCATAATCTTCCAACACGCGTGTTTTAATAGTATTACACAGTTAAGATTAAATTACATTTAAATCATTAACGGTAAGTATGATAGCTGCTGAAAGTATTCTTCATTCGTTTATGTCTTATACGATAGATCATCGGTTCTCCTTACCTTATTGATATAAGAAAGTGATACTTCATGAAAGAGCTAGTCCTTGCATTAAGGCTCCCTCAGGGTGATAGAAGCTGATTCGATTTTCTTTGGAAGGAAATTTCAGTACATCGCCGAGAAATACAGAATTTACCCTAAAATATATGTTGACATTAGCTTTTTAACTTAAAGTATTAGTGTGATAATACCTTGTGGAAATTTAGTGAAATATTTTCTAGCACTTGTCTTGTGGAAACAACACAAAGAATAAGTTCCAATTTTGCATCATCATATCCGTGCTGCCTAAATGAAACAATTCTGCTAACACCAAGCCCATCAATTAATTCTTGGCATTCTTTGAACTAAAACCCACTCACTATATTCCTCTTAAACGGTGGAAATTCGATATGCGATTTAACTGGCAGGAATTGGTTTCTTTATGTCAAACCAGAAGATTGTCTTAATTATGTTTTAACTTTTTCTTTTTTCTTTTTTACTTTGAGTTTGAATGGCGTGGGAGACTTGTATTGATTTTGAACAATTTCAAGAAAAAAAAAATTATTTTGATACATTTGTGCTCACAACATTAATGAGATAATAATTTTAGTAAAATTACAATGACATTAAAAAAAATCATATAGCCAATCTCATCTGATAGCGATTTTATGACCGTACTCAAGCACATTTATCGCTCAAGTAATATAGTGACAGAAAGTCGGATATCGAACTCACATGAACTTATTATTGATCCTATTAATACTAAAATTAGACCTAACTTAACTAAAACTAAATTATTATTAATGTGAGAGATCAGATGACTAAACTGAATAAAATAAAAGTAGAAAATTTCAAATTACTTTGGGAAAAATTATCAAATGAGGTTGCTATCATTTGTAGCGTTCAATCAATTATGGGCCATGAGGCTTTATTTTTCACGAGTTTCTAATCTTTAGAACCTGTGTTTAGCATTTATTGGTGTGAGATTTTAACTTATGGGTTTTGCAAACTTTATTCTTGGAAGATTTGCATCATTTGGTATCATAACTTGGTTCCAAATTAAATTTTATCTCTCTTTTTCTTATTTTCATTGATTCTTGCGTGTGTTATATCAAAAAAAAAAAATTTATTTTCTGGTCAATTACGATCAAGACTTGTTTCTTCTTATTGGTCGTGTTTGTCTTGAATTTCTTTGGGTCTTAAGTTGTGTTTTGTGTTCCTTCTAGTTTATTACATCTTATTTGAGTGTATTTTAAATCGTGATTATTCTTGCATTCAAGATTCAATTTCTTGGAATCTTTCCTATTGATTTTGATTTCTTAGTATTCTCGAGTCATTTAGTTTCAAATTTTTTAAATAATAAAAAGAGAAATCAGATCAGATTTG
Organism: Zanthoxylum bungeanum; assembly: GCA_019454045.1. NCBI lineage: Eukaryota > Viridiplantae > Streptophyta > Magnoliopsida > Sapindales > Rutaceae > Zanthoxylum > Zanthoxylum bungeanum. The sequence continues at coordinate 79,372 of SKCR01028650.1, forward strand.
GTCCCATAATTTCTTAGTGAATCTTGTTGGCGACTTGATCGCTTAATTGGATTTTGATGACGTCAACGCAATTGACGACTTCGACGTACAATCACGAAGCAATACAAAAAGTGTCGAAGCATATGAGGTGAAGAGCGAGAATGTGAAGACTTGCGGTAAAATGAAGATTATATTGCTAAGTCTTAGCTTAGGATTTAATTTGTAATGTGAAATATAATATTCAAGTGCCTAAGCTCATAGGGATCATGCACATTCACTTAGATGCATTAGGGGCATGTACAAAATGCATTAAAACCTTCAAATATGCATTTTAGTATTTAGGGAAGCTCTCTGGAACCGGCATGGACCTTACCGGTCCCTTACCGGTCATTAAACCGGCCTTCCCCTGTTTTGCATGCCTACTGGAACCGGGCTATACCGTGCCGGTTACCTCGCCGGTCTACATGCCGGTATTGGCAAGAAAATCCTGCTCTCTGGAACCGGGCTGGTCCTCGCCGGTTTCCATACCGGTTTGCTCGCCGGTCTAACGGCTAGTTTTTCGAACGTTATATAGCCGTTGGGAGATATTAAACCTTAGACCGGCATGTCGGTCTCCTCGCCGGTTTGCTCGCCGGTCTCGCTGTAAGTTGGGAAAAGCTTTGCATTTTGTTATAAATAGAACCCCAACTCCTTTGCTTTAGATCAGAGATCTTGAAAACCTTCATATACATTCTCTAAGGCAAACAAAGAGTGATATACACCTTCATATTCATAAACACTCATCCAAGCTCACACCCACATCTTCCATATTATTTAGTGAGCTTAGATCACTTGGATTTGCTCTCACACAATCTTCTTATTATTTGTGAGTGCCCAAGTGTGTTTTAATTCTTTCTTATCAAAACACTTGTGGTTTGTGAAATCCCATTGTTTGGGTAAATTGTAAAGGTTGTGAGTGCACCTACGAACAAAACTCAAAGTTGTAAACGGGTTCGGAGTGCGCCTTGGCGGAAAACTCTTGGTTACGAGTGAACCACGGAAAACTCGATTTTAGTGGAAATCTTCAAGCGAGGCTTGAGGGAGTGGACGTAGGCACGTTTGGCCGAACCACTATAAATCGCGGTGTCGTATTTCTCTTTCCCTTAACTTTTACTTATTTGCAAGTTTGATTAAATTTATAATATTGATTAGAAACTTGCATATAGGCTATTAATTGGAATAGAGTAAATTGCCTAAAACTCCCATTTGGTAATAAGAGCTAAAATCGGCAAAGATTTTATAATTCCGCATTTATAGCGATAACCCAATTCACCCTCCCTCTTGGGTATAGAGATTGTTTGTCGCTATTGCTTGTAGGTAATTTCAAATCTTATTTAATTCTTGATAATAAATACATGAAACTTGCATAATCTTGATAATTTTTTGCTTCAAATCTTTTTCTTGATTTAATCTTACAAGTTGCGTATATTAACCATTAAAATTCAGATCTGTTTGGCATGATGTAAGGTGTGGGTTCATTGTTGAATTAAGTTTCTTTAGTGTTTAGGGTAAACTTTGTGTGCAAGTTACCTTGTGTGATAAAGGAAACAAATTGATTCCTTGTTGTACAAGGGTGATTAGAGTGAGATACGGAGATAAAGTTGTTCTCCTTTGTGTCGTTCAAACAATTAAGGGTCTGTGATGTTTTATTTTTCATGGGTTTCTAATCTTTAAAACCAGTGTTTGACGTTCCTTAGTGTGAGATGCTAATCTCATTTGGGTTTTGTAAGTTTTCTTCTTGTAAGGTTTGCATCGGTTGGTGTTGTTAAGAACAATCAACGAATCCAATAAATTTTATTTAAACAGAAACTTATAAACGAATTACAAATCAAAACCAGAAACTTAAAAAATAAGTAATCAATATCAAAATAAACAGAAATTTACAATGCAAGTAATCAAAAAATAAAACAGCACACTGACTTTTATAGATTGAGGCTAGCACATAGGCTATGTCCTATAGCAGAAATTCGCCCATACTTTTGTTCTTGTAGTTTCGTTGGACGTCTGCCACCAGGATTCAACAATCTGCAAGTCGAAAATCTGCACCCGATGTTTCAACCCCTAGGGAATCTACTAGATGTTTGTTCTCAAGGTTCAGTAAGTTTGTAAATGGAAATTCTGTATGTTTCAGATGTTTTTTTGTTTTTCTATTCCATATCTCTTTATAAGGAACAAAAAATAAGTGGTTATAAGTGCCCAAACGTTTTCAGTTTTATCAGAATAAGTGTGTTGATCAGATACAACTTTCTAATTCGAAAATAAAAATAAAAAATTAAGAAAAATGTTAGGCAACAAGGCACTTGAAGAATCACAAGAGCCCAAGAGCCCCAAGGCCCATCTTTGAATAATTAATATATATTAAATATATTAATTGTCATGCCAACCACACATCCAAGCCCAAGTCTTGCTTTCCAATTTGATATAAATGTTTAGAGAACATTTATAAACTCTTCACTTTCCATATTTTTTTTAGATGTGTGACTGCTCCCTCTATTTGATATACAAACTCTTACAATACCCCACATTTGTATAGCAAATAGTGGCGATATTGTACATAGCGTGATCCAGAGAAAATTTAAAAAATGATATGCATTAATAGAGGTGTCTCTTGGACTTGAACCTTCCTTAGTAAGTACTTATCTGGTTGTGTTCATTTTGGTCCTGAACAATCCTGGATTCATATGAGCTTTAGAGAATATAGTCATTTCATTCTCATAAATGCGACCCCACATTACTCCTATATAGGTGACACAAATACCGTTAGTGTCATTAAGAATGATTAGTCATTCATCCTTAACGTCATAGTATCATAACATTCATTATCATAGGAATGAGCAACTTGTTATGCTCTATCGCTAGAGTTTTACCCAACTAGTTTTCCACATTGAACCTAGACTTGTATTACCAAATTGCTAGGTTGGGTTTTCGCTAGGTTACTTCTCATTGTGTTGGCTTTATGCCCATTCCCCTTGATAAATATAACACATGCTCATTTGGTATACCCTTTGTTAATTGATCTGCAATATTCTCCATTGATTTTACAAATTCAATGGAAATAATACCAGTCGAGAGCATATGTTTTATAGTGTTATGTCTTCGTCTTATGTGCCTTGACTTCCCATTATATATATGGATTTTTTGCTCTCCCAATAGCAGCCATGCAGTCACAGTTCACACATATGGCTGTCACAGGTTGAGGCCACATTGGAATATCTTCCAAGAAATTCTTTAGCCATTCTGCTTCTTCAACAGCTTTATCCAAGGTTATGAATTCTGATTCCATTGTTGAACGTGCAATACACGTTTGTTTTTGTGATTTCCAAGATACTGCAGCTCCACCAAGTGTAAATACATATCCACTTGTTATTTTTTTTGTATCATTCGAAATCCAATTGACATCACTATATCCTTCCAAAACTGGTGGATATTTGGTATAATGTAATCTATACTTCAATGAGTATTTTAGGTATCTCAATACTTTAACTAAAGCATCCCAATGATCCTTTGAGGGATTACTAGTATATCTTACCAATCTATTCACAGAGTAGGCAATGTCCGGTCTAGTACAATTCGTGATGTATTGTAGTGTGCTAATTATACGAGAATATTCTAGTTGTGACACACTATCCCCAATATTTTTCTTTAATGTACTCTTAGGATCAAAAAGAGTTTTAGATTGACTACTATCAAAATGTCCAAATTTCCGAAGAATTACTTCCACATAGTGTGATTGGCTGAGAATATAGCTATCACTACTTCTTTGAATTCGAATTTCTAAGATAACATCAGCTTTTCCCATGTCTTTCATATTAAAGGTCGAATTCAATATTTTCTTTGTGGAGTTGATGACATTTAGATTTGGTCCCATGATGAGCATATCATCAACATATAAACATACAATGACATATGAATCATTATTCATTTTCTTGATGTAAACACATTTACCACATTCATTGATCCAAAATCCATGTGACAACATTATATGATCGAATTTCTCATGCCATTGTTTGGGTGCTCGTTTAAGTCCATAAAGTGACTTCACAAGTTTATATACTTTTTTCTCTTGTCATTTTGCTACAAACCCTTCAGGTTGTTCCGTATAAATTTCTTCATCTAACTCACCATTCAAGAATGCAGTTTTACATCCATTTGATGTATTTCCAAATTATAAATTGCTGCAATCGCAATTAACATCCTTTTAGATGTTATTCTGGTTACTGGTGAGTATGTGTCAAAGAAGTCAAGTCCTTATTTTTTACGGTATCCTTTAGCTACCAAACGAGCTTTGTATTTATCAATTGTACCATCAAGCTTCAATTTCCTTTTAAAAATCCATTTGTAACCCATCAGTTTGCAACCAGATGGTAAATCTAATAACTCTCATGTATGGTTTTGTAGAATGGATTTTACTTCACTATTATTGCTTCTTTCCAATAAATAGATTCAGACGAAGTTATGACCTCTTGATATGTTTGAGGTTCAGCTTCCGTGAGAAAGTTTAAGAAATCAGGTCCATAATCTTTTGCTACCTTGATTCTTTTTCCTCTTCTAGGTTCTAACTCTTTCTCTTGGAGAGTTGATGTTGATTTATTTAGTTCCAAAACCTTGTCTTGAATACCGGATGAAGAGGCAACATCAACCCCGTTCTCTTGACTAAATTCAAGCGTTTTACGTTTATTTTTATTAAGTCTATCCTTACAAGGAAATATATTCTCAAACCATTCAGCATTATTAGACTCAATAATAGTATTTACTTGGATATCTGAAATTCCAGATTTAATTACTAGAAATCGGTATGCTGCATTATTTTTAGCATATCCAACAAACACACAATCAATAGTTTTAGGTCCAAGTTTAACTATTTTAGGCAAGGGAACTTGAACCTTTACTAGGAAACCCCACACTTTCAAGATTTTGTATGCCGGAAGCCTTTTCTTCCATTTTCATATGGAGATTGATCACTCTTCTTTGGTGGAATTCTGTTCAATATGGTGTTAGCCGTAAGTAAAGCTTTACCCCACATATTATGTGGTAAACCAGAAGTATTAAGCATGGAATTCATCATATTCTTTAGTGTTATATTTTTACGTTATGCGACCCCATTCTGTTGCGGAGTGTAGGGTGCTGTTGTTTGATGAATTATTCCATTAGAAGTACAAAATTCTGCGAAGGCATTAGATTCATATTTGTTGGACAATTATGACCCATAGCATCACTATTTGTAAAAGACATGATGTTCTTTGTACAAATTAACTATGTGACAAAGGAAATTGCTCTTTTATCATTTTGTAATTGGATTACTTGGATATATAAATGATAAAAGTCCATATGATTAGTACCGGATTAATAAGATATGAGACAGTATTAATCCATGAAAGGTTTAATCATTAAATATCCCTAGTCATAGTATTATCGAGACTTGACATCGATAATGCGGAATAGACTAGTATTACACTTGTGCGCTTATGGAAGCTTAACGACATAATTCTCATATATTTAAGTATTAGATACTTATGCAAGTGTGATAGGAGGTTCTATTAGCTGTTGGACCGGGAACAGCTTCGCTCTGGATAGACCCCTCGAAATCCCATTGGTAGTATGACTATGTGTCTATGGGAATCCGAATCAGGGTATGTGTATTTGGTCTTAATCTGAGACTTGCATTGCTAATACTTGCGACAATCAGTACGCTTTGGTTTTGGTCATCCGGGGCTTTAACATGTTCTGTGTATGCCTCTTCTGGGTTTACTGAGAATCGTAGTGTATTGGGTGTGATGTCAAGATGGAAGTATCACTTCAGTCATATGGAGATGATGATCAAGCAGAGATACAGAACTACTACTCTCAAATGTTGCAGCTATCGGGACAGTATGACTAGGTCATGATTATCTGATTAAAGAGACTAGTTGCTAGTGATCCGATATATGCTTCGTACGGGGCAGACATAATTCCAGCCCCAAGCCTAGCATGTGACATCCAATATTGGATTGTAATACGCAATACATTGTATACTATGCCTGATACAGATTATATATATATTCTATGTTGAATATATTTCTAGATAATTTGGTAGGCACTGTGCTTTACTAGAAGCCAACCATGTCTTGTAAATCGGTGAGAACGTGGTACGCGGTACGCACGTGTTGGATAGTCCGACAACCGTATTTACTGCCAACATATCCAGGGATCTCTTGGGTCGCTTCCCAAAGATTCACCGATGGCATTTGACTCTAACAAAATTAATCTGGGATTAATTATGAGAGAGAAAATTGATATGGGATTAAATAACTGAGAGAAAATTAATTCGGGATTAATTACGTCATGAATTAATCTGGGATTAATTCTTGAAGAAGAGAGAACGCGATTAATTTGGAATTAATCGGTAAAATAAATTTAATAGTTAAATTGGATTTTTCTATTTAATTTATTTAATTGGGCTAAATAATATATCAGATATATTAATTGAAATTGGATTTCAATACGGAATTAAAATTGGATTTTAATTCAAGCGAACAGATTAATTTGGAATTAATTCGTAAGCGACTTCCGTAATAATTTTACTGGGTATTATTATTTAATTAAATTAGATTTAATTACGAAGCGACGGAAAATTTATTTAGTCGGATTAAACGAACCGGGCCCAAAGTGTGTTGAGTAAGCCAACTCAAATTTTGAAGTTAAAGTTGTGGGACCCACTTTACTTACATCAACATTTTGACACTTGATGTGAGTAGTTGGCTACATTTAATTGTGATGGAAGTGGTTTGAAAAGTAATTGGATTATTTAAAATACAAACCAACCAAGTCAATTCACTATTCACACTTCTCTCTTTCCTCTCCTCTCACCATGGCTGATTGTATCTCTTCTCCAAGGAAAATTTTTGTTGCAAAAAGTTTTTAAAGCTATCACTTTGGGAGTCAATCAAGGTGATGGGGAAACTCACCCAAGAGTTTGGAACTCAATTTCAAGCTTAGAGCTTCTACTTCTTTTGGAGAATTTTGAAATCTCAACCGATCGATGTAAGTAATTTCCGTAACTTATCTTTGATTTATTCACACACAAATCTTGTTTAGAGATCATTGGCATGTCTAGGACACTAACAATGGTATCATGAGCCAATCTAAACTTGATTTCAATTTCAGGGTTCCAAACTTTAATTTGGGGATTTTATGCTTGAAGTGTGAAAATTCGAAATTGATTGTTTGGTTGTGGTTCGATGATGATGAATTGGATTTGTGCATCATTGGATTTGTGAAATTGATTAGATCAAAAATTTCCCCAAATCCTAAGCCATGGCCGAATGGAACCCTATGTAGTGCTCATGGTGATTTTTTTTGAAAATTAGCAATTGGATGTGTTGTTGGCATGAAATGTATGTTAAATGTTGATTTAATTAGATTGAAATCAAATTGCATGATAATTTCTTTGCCATTACCGTGAGCCTAAGCATGTTGTAGAATTGATTTTGCTTCAATTTGTGTTGGACATGAATTGGAATGAATGAGCATGATTAATTGGATTAATTAGTGTTTTGGAAACATTAGATTAGTTGATTAATTATGTTAATTACACTTGAATTGGATTAATATGTAATTTGGAATAATGTATTAATTTAATTTGTTGTAATTGGGCTTAATGGTCTTGGTTGGGCCAAGTATGGTTTTGGACAATTGGGTTGGATCCAATTGGGCCTAAAATCATTTCCATAAGTCCAAATATGACTAATGGGCCTTTAAAAATTTAATTGGGCCTAAATTGATTTTTAGCATATGGTGATTCCTATTTGGGCCTTGGCATCTTAGGTTTGATCCATAATGGCCAAAGCCCATGCCTAAAGAATTAATTGAAAGTCCATTGGACTTTAATTGAATAGTATTGTATGCTAATTGGGTCTTTGAGACCCATGAATATTGGATTTGGAATCCAAATCTAAAAGGCACTATTAAAAGTGTAATTATTTAATTTGGAATTAAATATGAATTAGTATTGGATACAATTTAAATTGGATTTAAATTTATAGTTCGATATAATTCAAGAATATGTACTTTTAGTATTTATTCTTAAACGAGTTGGACTCGCGCAAATCAAATTGTTGTTTGAACATTGGATGATCATTAATTCAAAGATTAATTAATTGGATTAGATTGATTGAATAACATGCTTTGTGTGAATACTTGGATGTATTTGTATGAATAATGTATATCAGATGGATATTAGATGGGTGGGGGCAATTTTGGAAATTGTTGTAATAAATTTAGAATTTATTAAATTGGACCTGCGCGTCCAGCCTTTTACCTCCTTATCTCTTTGTATTTCTCTTCTCACCAATTCCCCTCAATGAAAATGAGTTTTCTTTTAGTGTTATGTAATTGGGTAGAAGAATATATAGTGCTAGTGGGAGAGAGGAAAAAGAGAGATTTATTCTACGAATAAATTATTATATATTCATTCGCATATCATTATTAATTTTATTCGCGCCTTATTATGCTTTTAGAATGCATCTTTAAGGGTGTATGATGAGACCTAATCAAAGATAATAAATTGGTTGCCAATTTACGCGAAAAAACCCTCACTCAAATATTAAGTGTTTTCCTTCCATTGAGTGGTTCTCTCTCAAGATCCAAGATTGACATTGGTTTGTTGGCCAAAGTCAAGACCATTGTCCATCGCGGATGTGTTTGAACCACGAAAGCTTTGTTACATATCGCATGTCTTGGGAAGTTGTGATTTGTTGGCCAAAGTGAAGGTCACTTCTGTACATCGACGTGGATTACGAAGCTTTCCCACTGTCAATGGGTCACGTTTAACTGGAATCATTAAGCTTGTTGAGCCAAAGCCAAGGCTTAGTTGATTCAGAGGAAAAGGTTAGGATGATATATTGGATATATGTTTTTTGACTTGGAGGTCCACCTACCGGATCTAGAAATTGGATGGGATCCAATTGATCTTAGAGATCTATCTAGTTAAGTTTCATACAGCTTGTTGGTCAAAAATAAGGTTGTGTGTTATTTAACGAGATCCTAGCCCACTAGGAAACTAGGTTTCCTGAGTACTCCACAGAGGGTTAGAGGCTCGCCAAAAAATAGTGGGAGGCTAGTATTAAATTTACAATTTCGTTTAAATACTTGCTAATACGCGTTCTTTTTATTTTTTTTATCGTTGTTATAAATATATTAGTTGGACTAATATTGAATATTGCTCTCTTTGAACAGTTAGACTGTACAAGACACTACTCCACTTGTAGTTGGTTATATAGTTGGACTATAGTAATCATTGCATTTTGAGTGTACCCGAAATATTTGATTGGATAGTTGGACTATTGCAATCGAGATGACTGGAAAGATTAGTGTTAATGACAAAATCCTGGTGTGGAAAAATGTCTTTAACGGCGTAAATTTTCCAGATTGGGAAATGAATCTCAGGATAGTCCTATGAGCTGAGAAGCTACTCTATTGGATAGAGAAACCTCTCGGGCCCTGATCCCGGAGTTGAGCAAATAGTAGAGCATGAGCTTAGGAAGACTCATCGTGATGATAACTTTAGTGCTCATTCAGTTATGCTTGCCGCAATGACTCCTTAATTTCGTCGTCAGAACTAAGGATTAGATCCTTATACCATGATGTTGAAATTAAAGGATCTTCATAGATCTAACCTAAGATCTTAGAAGTACGAATTGCAAAAGAAGCTATTTCGCTCGCGTATGTCAGAGGGTACATCTGTCGAGCACTATGTGTCGCAGATGATTGCTGACATCGAATAGCTATGTTAGCTGGGCAATACTTATGAGGCATAGACTTCTATAGATTTGATCTTACAGTCTCTACCTGAATGCTGGGGCGGGTTCATCATGAACCAAGAGAAAACTCTTGGAGAGCTAATGGCTATGCTCAGGGAGGCAGAGCCAGAGCTTCCAAAAGGGCAAGAAGCGCAAGGCACATCTTACTTCGACATCCCAGAAGGCCAATGCTTGGTCAAAGGCTTCTGGGGGTGTGAAGAAAAAAAGGCAAAGGCAAAATCGTCACAGTCTTCTGGGAAGACAAAGGACATATCCCAAGGTGTCTGCCTAAACTGTGACAAACGGGGTCATTGGAAGCGTGACTGCCGTATGGACAAGGCAGACATGAAGAAAGTGAAGGGGAGCAAGGCTCTGACTTCAGGTATGTTTGTTATTGTAATAAACGTATCCACTACTGGTTTTAAAAATTAGATTTTTGATACTGGATGTGGTACATATATATGTACTGATGTGCGGGATCTGCTGATTAGCAGGAGACTGGCTTCAGATGAGATCGAGCTGCGAGTCAGAAACGGGACGAGAGTCACTGTTTTGGCGGTGGGAACCTAAGTTTTGGAACTGCCTTTTCGACATGTACTTAAATTAGGAAACTATTATAATGTACCTAGTTTGACTAGAAATATTATTTCTATATCTAGTTTAACCCGTTGCGGGTAAACCTTTATGTTCCAGAACACTGGGTGTTTTGTTTATAAAGATGATATTGAGATATACACATTAGATGTGAATAACAGTATTTATATTTCGAATATAAATGAATCTCAAACATATAACATAACAAACAACAGGCTCAAACTGAGTAAATCAGATGAAACTTATTTGTGGCATTGCCGTATGAGACACATTAACAAGACTCGTATATCCACACTTTCGAAGAGTGGATACGTGGACGAATTTGATCCTAATTCATATGATGTCTGCGAATCTTGTTTATTAGGCAAAGTACCTAAAACACCTTTTAGTGGTTAGGGTGTAAGTACCAGTGAGCTGTTAGCCCTCGATCATAGTAACGTGTGTGGGCCCATATCTAGCCAGGCTAGAGATGGTTATGAATACTTCGTAACCTTACGGATGTTACATCGAGTTAAGGTTATGTGTATCTTATGAAACATAAGTCGGAAACTTTTGATAAATTCAAAGAGTTTCGACAAGAAGTAGAAAAAAACAGATCGGCAAAAGTATTAAAACATTATGGTCGGATCGTGATGGAGAATACTTAAGCAATGAGTTTATTGATTACTTGAAAGAATATGGTATTCTTTCACAATGGACTCCTCCCGGAACACCTCAATGAAAGGTGTGTCCGAACGGAGAAACCGAACTTTGTTGGACATGGTAAGGTTTATGATGAGTCACACTGAGCTACCAATTTCCTTCACGGGATACGCATTGAACAATGCAATACTTATTTTGAATAAGGTTCGGTCAAAGTCTGTTGGACATACTCCATAGGGAATATGGACATGAAAGAAACCAGGTTTCTCATTCTTGAAGATTTGGGGATGTTGGGCATGTTAAACGTTTGGATGGTACCAAACTAGAACCCAAATCGGATAAGTGCCTATTGGTAATTGGTTATCCTAGGGAAAACAGTAATATTACTTACACAAACCCAGAAGAGAACAAAAATATTTGTTGCTCTCCATGTGGTTTTTCTTAGAGGATTCCTAAATGCAGTGGTAAGTGGGAGGAAAGTAGAACTCGATGAAAAATCGGAGTGATACTATTCCTAGCACATATCCCCTCACGGAACACGAACAGTTCATCAGGGATGAGACTGTTCCACAATCTTCTAATACACAAGAACCATGTAGGTCGGAGAGAGTCAGAAAACAACCTAAGAGGCATGGGTTTCTGATCTTACCTCATGTAGATATTAAATTATTGAGGATATTGAACCGGCTACGTATGAGGAAGTAATACAAGGTATCAACTCCATTTTATGGCATGAGGCCATGAAGTCTGAAATGAATTCCATGTATAAAACCAAGTTTGGACAATGGTTGATGTACTAGAAGGCATTGTGCCTATTGGTAGCAAATGAGTCTTCATGGTGAAGACAAACATGGATGGCAATAAAAAAAATGTAAAAAGCTAGGCTTGTAGCGAAAGGGTATCGTCATCAACATGGTGTTGATTACGACGAAACCTTTTACCCGTTGCCATGATTAAATCCATTCGGATAATGCCTGCTAAAGCTGCATATTTCGATTATGAAATATGGCAGATGGATGTCAAAACCGCTTTCCTTAATGGAAACCTTTTGGAGGATGTTTATATAAAATAGCCTGACGATTTTGTGGTTCCAAAACATGCAAACAAGGTTTGCAAGTTAAATCGATCCATTTATGGATTGAAGCAAGCATTGCGTACTTGGAACCAACTTTTGATGAGATCATATTACAATATGGTTTCATTCAAAATGAAGATGATTCTTGTGTATATAAGAGGGTTAGTGGGAGCGCACTGACATTGATTGTCCTATACGTTGATGATGAATTACTTCTTAGCAATGACATTCCCATATTATAATCGGTGAAAGTTTGGCTTTCATTAAAATTCTCCATGAGAAACTTGGGAGAGGCAACCTTAATTCTAGGAATAAGGATCTACTGGGATAGATCTAAAAGTTTTTGGCACTCACCGAGTACTCGTACATTAACACATGGCGTCTCTCTATCTAAGGACATGTGTCCTAAAACTCAAGATGAGAGAGATTCAATGAGTCAGATCCCGTTCGCTTCTGCAGTCGGATCGATCATGTATGCCATGACATGTACGCGACCTGGTGTCTCATATGCTTTGAGCATCTGCAGTCACTATCAGGCCGATCCAGGTGATGGTCACTGGATTGATGTTAAGAACATCATTTAGTATCTTAGACGAACTAAGGATGCTTTCTTAGTTTATGGAGATGGAGAACTTGAGGTGACTGGGTTCACCGATGCAAGTTTCCAAACCGATAAAGACGACTGTAAGTCGCAATAAGGGTACATATTTTGTTTGAACAACGGAGTAGTTCTGTTAGCAGCTGAGCTGGGCTACAGTACAGGCTAAGGAACCACGGTCTCATCAATGATCCAAGTATGTACTTCGACGGTTTCATCTGATTCATGAGATCACACATCGTGGCGATGTGATGATCGAAAAGATCGTTTAGGATGATAACCTTGCAGATCCGCTGATGAAAGCTATTTCTCAGCAAAAGTTTGAGCGACCCGTACATAGTTCAAGTGTTGGACACTTGAGTGAATGACTATAGGCCAAGTGGGAGATTGTTGGACAATTGTGACCCATAGCATCACTATTTGTAAAAGACATGGTGTTCTTTGTACAAATTAACTATGTGACAAAGGAAATTCCTCTTTTATCATTTTGTAATTGGATTACTTGGATATATAAATGATAAAAGTCCATATGATTAGTACCAGATTAATATGATATGAGACAATATTAATCCACAAAATGTTTAATCATTAAATATCCCTAGTCGTAGTATTATCGAGACTGGACATCGATAATGCGGAATAATTAGTATTACACTTGTGCGCGTTATGGAAGCTTAATGGCATAGTTCTCATATATTTAAGTATTGGATACTTATGCAAGTGTGATATGAGGTTCTGTTAGCCGTTGGACCGGGAACAGCTTCGCTCTGGATAGACCCCTCGGAATCCCATTGGTAGTATGACTATGTGTCTATAGGAATCTGAATCAGGGTAGGTGTATTTGGTCTTAACCTGAGACTTGCATCGCTAATACTTGCGACAATCAGTACGCTTTGGTTTTGGTTGTCCGGGACTTTAACAGGTCTGTGTACGCCTCTTTTGGGTTTACTGAGAATCGTAGTGTATTGGGTGTGATGTCAAGATGGAAGTATCACTTCAGTCATATGGAGATGATGATCACGCAGGGATACAAAACTAGTACTCTCAAATGCTGCAGCTATCGGGATAGTATGACTATGTCATGATTATCCGATTAAAGGGACTAGTTGCTAATGATCTGATATATGCTTCGTACGGGGCATACACAATTCCAGCCCCAAGCCTAGCATGTGACATCCGATACATGATCGTAATACGCAATACATTGTATACTACGCCTGATACATATTATATATATTCCATGTTGAATATATTTATGGAGAATTGGGTAGGCACAGTGATTTGCTAGAAGCCAACCATGTCTTGTAAATCGGTGAGAATCTGGTATGCGGTACGCACGTGTCGGATAGTCCGACAACCGTATTTACTGCCAACATATCCAGGGATCTCTTGGGTCGCTTCCCAAAGATTCACCGATGACATTTAACTCGAACAGAATTAATTTGGGATTAATTATGAGAGAGAAAATTGATCTGGTATTAATTAAGGCAAAATTAATCTGGGATTAATTAACTGAGGAAAATTAATCTGGGATTAATTGCGTCATGAATTAATCTGAGATTAATTCATGAAGAATAGAGAATGTGATTAATTTGGAATTAATCGGTAAAATAAATTTAATAGTTAAATTGGAATTTTCTATTTAATTTATTTAATTGGGCTAAATAATATATCAGATATATTAATTGAAATTGGATTTCAATACGGAATTAAAATTGGATTTTAATTCAAGCGAACTGATGAATTTGGAATTAATTCGTAAGCGACTTCCGTAATAATTTTATTGGGCTTATTATTTAATTAAATTAGATTTAATTTCGAAGCGATGGAAAATTCATTTAGTCGGCTTAAACGAACCGGGCCCAAAGTGTGTTGAGTAAGCCAACTCAAATTTTGAATTTAACGTAATGGGACCCACTTTACTTACATCAACCTTTTGACACTTGATGTGAGTAGTTGGCTACATTTAATTGTGATGGAAGTGGTTTGAAAAGTAATTGGATTATTTAAAACACAAACCAATCAAGTCAATTCACTATTCACACTTATCTCTTTCCTATCCTCTCACCATGGCCGATTGTATCTATTCTCCAAGGAAAATTTTTGTTGCACAAATTTGTTAAAGCTAGCACTTTGGGAGTCAATCAAGGTGATAAGGAAACTCACCCAAGAGTTTGGAACTCAATTTCAAGCTTGGAGCTTCTACATCCTTTGGAGAATTTTGAAATCTCAACCGATCAATGTAAGTAATTTCTGCAACTTATCTTTGATTTATTCACACACAAATCTTGTTTAGAGATCATTGGCATGTCTAGGACACTAATAATATTTTCCGCCTCTATCAGATCATAATATTTTGATTTTCTTGTCTAACTGATTTTCCACCTCAACTTTATATGTCTTAAACATATTCAAAGATTCGTCTTTGCTATGTATCAAATATACATAACAATATCTACTACTATCATCTATAAAAGTGATGTAGTAATTCTTTCCACCACGACTTGGTATTGATTTAAAATCACCCAAATCTGTATGAATTAATTCTAACAATTAATTTGATCTTTTAGTCACAGATTTAAAGGACTTGCTAGCAAACTTTGATTCAACACATGTTTCACATTTATGCACATTATCTTTTGTATAATTAGGCAGCAAACTAGGATAACCATTCTATGCATATATTTAAAGTTTATGTGACCTAGTCTAGCATGCCATAATGTAGAAAATTCAAGCAAGTAAACAGAAGCCTTATTTATTTTATTAATATTAGCATCATCAATTACACTGAGTTTGAAAAGCCCTTCAGATAGGTAACCATTTCCTACAAATGTTCCCCCTTAGTGAGAACGAATTTTTCAGATTCAAATACAAGTTTAAAACCATTCTTGCTTAAAACAGAACCCAAAACAAGATTCTTAGTAATTTCAGGGACATGTAGCACATCCATAAGAGCAAGTTCTTTCCCGGAAGTGAATTTCAGAACCACTTTCCCTTTCTAGCAATAGTTGCAGCAGTTGCATTGCCCATATATAAATTTTCATCGCCATTGTTAAGAGTGTATGTGAGAAACATATTTCTGTTTTCACAAATATGTCTCGTTGCACCAGTATCCAACCACCAGTCTTTATTGTCAGTCAATAAATTGACTTCAGAAACAACAACACCAACAAATTCTTCTTCAATAATATTTGCTTGTTTGTTGTTGTTCTTATAATTTGGACCTGGATTTCCTTTCTTGTGGCGACAGTCTAGTGCTCGGTGTCCAATTTTTCCACACACCCAACAAGCACCTTTAATTCCCTTAAAATTCTTCCCTTTTTGCAGCAAGAACTTTCTGAGTTTTATCTTTCCCTTTATTGTTCCATTTATTCTTCTGGTTTTGAGTCTTAGGCTTAGGCACCCCTCCACTCTCAATGACATTTGCTTTGGCTTCAAATTCTGAAACATTCAGCCTTTCACTCTTGCAGTGATATTCTTGCACCCTTAGTTTGAGAACCAGATCCTCCATTGAGTTTTTCCGTATGAATATTATCTCCCTCTGCCACAGGGAATTCTTCCTTGACGACATGTGCAAGGTTCAATGTTGTTAGATAAAATAACATTTTCTGTTGCCATCGTTTGAAGTCCAATTCTTTGAACTTGTCTGGTTTCTCAACATGAGGCTTCACAACATTCGCAGATTGTTCCATTAATTTCTGCTATAGATTGTTAAAAACAATCAACGAATCCAATAAGTTTTATTTAAACAGAAACTTATAAATGAATTACAAATCAAAACCAGAAACATAAAAAATAAGTAATCAATATCAAAATCAACAGAAACTTACAATGCAAGTAATCAAAAAACAAAATAGCACACTGACTTTTATAGATTGAGGCTAGCACATAGGCTATGTCCTATATCATAAATTCGCCCATACTCTTGTGTTTATGGTTTCATTGGACGTCTGCCACCAGGATTCAATAATCTGCAAGTCGAAAATCTACACCCGATATTTCAACCCCTGGCGAATCTACTGAATGTTTGTTCTCAAGGTTCAGTAAGTTTGTAAAAGGAAATTCTATCTGTTTCAGATGTTTTTTATTTTTCTATTCCATATCTCTTTATAAGGAATAAAAAAT
Organism: Zanthoxylum bungeanum; assembly: GCA_019454045.1. Classification (NCBI taxonomy): domain Eukaryota; kingdom Viridiplantae; phylum Streptophyta; class Magnoliopsida; order Sapindales; family Rutaceae; genus Zanthoxylum; species Zanthoxylum bungeanum. The sequence goes on from SKCR01028650.1 coordinate 96,200, forward strand.
AAGTGGTTATAAATTCCCAAACGTTTTCAGTTTTATCATAATAGTTGTGTTGATCAGACACAACTTTCTGATTCGAAAATAAAAATAAAAAATAAAAAATAAAGAAAAATGTTAGGCAACAAGACACTTGAAGAATCACAAGTGCCCCAAGGCCCATCTTTGAATAATTAATATATATTAAAAATATTAATTGCCATGCCAACCACACATCCAAGCCCAAGCCCAAGCCTTGCTTTCCAATTTGATATAAATGTTTAGAGAACATTTATAAACTCTTCACTTCCCATATGTTTTTTAGATGTGTGACTACTCCCTCTATTTGATATACAAACTCTTACAAGTATTATAGCAACCCATTAGAGGTTCCACCCATAAGAGGCATTAAGAATCAAATCGATTTTGATTCAATCCAGAATGTTAAAATTCAAATGCAATCAGTTAAAGAACCTTTGCAAGTTCCAAATGGGCCTGTTAGAAGGTTTAAGTCTAAGAATCTCATAGAAACTATGCAAAAATTTATTCAAAGGGCGACTACACTATATAAAGTTCGAGCACTATTTCAACATTTAAAAAATACAAAACACAAGAGGAACCATCCTTCATTCATATGATGCAGATTGTGCAAGAAGGAGATTAACAAATTTGAAGACCAAGTCTACTATTTGCATTCATATATTTTCACATAGACTTGGATTGGTTTTATTTACATAATATATTTTCATTAAGATATGTTTAAATGTGACGTGCATATTTATTTAAATTAATCAGGCCCATGCACATATGGTCTTGTTATTGGGGTTTTGGGCTTGTTTGGTGGTTTATTATTTAATTAACTTGGACCTTAAGTAATTAATTTGGTCATGGCCTGAGATTGTATCGTTTTTAGTTTACGAATTTTATTTGGGTTTAGTTTAGGACTTCATTATTCGAGTAGGATTATGATTGTATTATTATATAAATCAAGTTTCATAAATAAAATTTGCTTAACAATCCTTATCAAAAATCACATATTATGCATATTATCTGGGCGTGAGTTGCTATCCAATTGGTTCTTAAAAGAATTACAAAACTTATCAAATGAAGTTAATGTAATTTGTGGTGTTCAAGCAATTAGGGGTCTAGGAGGCTTTATTCTTCACAAGTTTCTAATCCTTAAAATCTGTGTTTGATGTTCATTAGTATGAGATTCTAATCTCTTGTGGGTTTTGCAAGGTTTCCATTAGTTGGTATCAGAGCTTGGTTTCAAATCAGGTTTTATATATCTTTTTCTTATTTTCTTATTTGTTTCTCGTGTCTTGTATAAATCTTGGTTTCAAGATTCAGATTCTTGAATTAAAGATTCGACTTCTTGATTCCAAGATTCAATTTCTTGGTATTTATTTTACGGTTCTTTAGAGTCTATTCTAATTTTTGTGTTTTATTTTTGGTTTCTTGCGTCGTTTGTTGGAGTCATTACGTCCGGTCATAAAAAAAGGCTAGACAAAATTCGGCTCTTGATTAAATCTTGGGGGATTCTTTATGATTCTTGAAACACATAACTAATCGTGCATAACATTGATCAAATCTTGAAACAAATCTTGTTTCTTTTGATTCCTTAAATCTTGCGCATAATACCTTAAAATTCAGAACTAATTTGTGTTGATATAAGTAGTTGCTTCCTTGTGAATTAGGTTTTACTTAGTTATTAGGGTAACCTTGTTGTGCAAGTGATCTTGTGACACAAGGAAAACAATTCCTTATTGACTAAGGGCCGATTGGCACGTGGATTGATAGGATAAGATATGGTCGGTTGCTGAAGTTTATTATTTTCCTTGTAAATTAAAGAAACTAGTTTACTTAGGGAAAAATGTTGGAGTTTGTTAGGTGTGAAAGGTTGTGTTCCCACCTTAGCCGAATTTACCTTGTGTATTTTAGTCAATTTCTAGTTAGTCAATTATTCAACAAGTAAGAAGAAAATAGTAAAAAAAATATTATGTACATATTGCTAATTCTTACCAAATATTGCATAAATCTTGATCAAGTATTGACAACACATCTTGTACTTGTTTGATTCTTATATTTGCACATAAGAACATTAGAACTCAGATATGACTTGCGCAAATATAATAGGTGTTTCCTTATGAATTAGGTTTTCCTTAGTGCTTAAGGTAACCTTGTTGTGCAAGTAACCTTGTGATATAAGGAATGCAATTTTATTCCTTGATAAAAGAGGGGATATGTGTGGTAAGGATAATGATAAGATAAGGTTCATTGAAAGTTTGTTAGTTCCTTCCAAATTAAGGAAACTAGTTTATTTGGGTGTGTTTTTGGTTAGTTCTTATTCACTCACTTGTTCAACAAGTAAATAAAAAAAGAGTAAAAAATTTCAATTTTTTGGTTAAATTTAGTTGGTTGGGATTTGCAATTAGGGTGTTCATGGGCAGTATTTCATCGAAATTCCTATTGATGCACAAAAATTCTTTCTGAAATTACATACCAAAAAAATTTCTTTAATTGATTTTAACTATACATAAAGGATGATCTTGCATTTTTTTTTCCTTATTCTTTTTAATCCTTGTTTTATTGATTCATATTTATTATTCTTGACTCGTTTCTTTGTGTTCTTTTTTACTCATTGCTTAATTTGTATCCTTATTCTTATTTTCTCATATCTTTGAGAGTCATTATCGTGACATATTCTTACTTCTACTTATTATTTAGTTTCTTGAATTCTTAATTGTAAGAACAGCTTGTAAAGCTCTTCTTTGGTTGATTAGTTAGTTCTCAAAAAGCCTACTTGAGAAAGCTAAGAATAATAAGAGGTAAGAGTGATTGAGCACAACATCGAGAAAAGCCAAGTGAGTGTAAATACAAGCGAAATGAGACCGTGAGTGTAAACACACGAGGTTGGTGAGGTATCTTTATTTCCTTTGGTTTTTTTACTAACTGTTTTATTTGTGAGTTTTGTAATAGCATAAAAGAATACTCATATCCCTAATAAGTTTGAAGATATTGAGAATATATTAGAGAAGAAATTTACAGATATGTTTGAGAACATGAACAATGTGATGGATAGGTTCTCTCTGGAGTTAGAGAGTTTGCAGGTGAATGTATTCAAGACAGGGCAAGACCTCATTATGTTAGACAAAGCTGAATCCTAAACCATTTATGGATAGACATGGACCACCTCCTATGGATGAAGAAGAGGCTGAAAATGTATTTATTTGGGATGATGAGGAAGAGCGTATATCTGGAGCAGATATAGGTCGTAGAAGATATAGAGCTGATTGGAAAGAGAAAGGGTATAAAAGAGAGTCTAGAAGTAGAGATGAGAAGGATGATGACATGAGTAAAATCAAAATGTCTATTCTTGCATTCCAAGGCAGGGGTGACCTCGAGGCATATATGGAGTGGGAAAAGAAGATAGAGTTAATATTTGATTGCCACCACTATTCAGAGACAATTAATGTAAAAATAATTGTCATTGAGTTTACTAATTATGTTGTTATTAGGTGGGATCATGTTATGACTAGCATGAGGTGGAATAGAGAGCATCATATTGAAACTCAAGTGGATTTGAAAGCATTGATGAGAAAGAAATTCATTTCGAGCCATTATTATAGAGACCTTTACCGAAAATTACAGAGCCTTACTGAAGGTTCCAAATTCGTGGAGGTCTACTTCAAGGAAATGGAAATTGCATTGATTAGGTGATGAGTGGTAAATCTATCACTATTTCTCACTCATTTAACCTTATATTTTGTATAGTTTCTTGAGTATTATGAATATTTTGATGTGTTTTGTGTTATTTTGTAGATAAATAAAATTTCAGGACATTCTGGAGGTGATTTGGGCCAAAACAGTGAAAATTGGACGAAAAAGGCATTTTGGTAATTTCCCGCGTCGCGACGCCAAGACCTTCGGCGTCACGATGCCTAACATGCGCCGAACAGTGCTAATGTGCACCGGGTCCACAAATCAGAATCTGAGAAAAGTTGACTTTGCTAACGTGCGCCGTGCCACGTGTCACCATCACAGCCGATCTGCTAAAATGCGCCATACCACGTGTCATCATCCTACGGTGCCGACAGTCATCATCACCACGTGTGCCACGTGTCATTCCATGTCATTGCCACGTCATCAGCCACATCACCAGGTTGACCAAGTCAAACTGCACACCCCTCACACGCCACGTCATCATCAGCAAATCAGGAAGTGCCACGTGTCGCAAACCTACGGTGCCGACAGTCTCTTTCCCACGTGTCGCCACATCACCGCCACCTCACCGCCACATCAGCATCAATTATTGGCTATCTAATCCTTATCTGACACGTGGCAGATAAGAATCTAGCCGACCAATCAGAAGCCGCCACGTGTGTCACAATATTGTGTCTCCAACAACCTCGCCACGTGTCACCTTATCATCTTATCCAGAATCTGCAAACAGACGAACCAGAGCGTACCACGTCGACAAAAGCTGGCGTAGCGACGCCAAGACCTTCAGCGTCGCGACGCCCAGAGCCTACCAGGGCCTATAAATTCAGCTCGAAATTTCAGTTTTAGAGGCATCACTCTCTCTCATCTCTTTGATGTAAAGAGAGAGTTTCTCTCTCTAGTTTCTTTTAGTTTTTAGTTTTTTTTTTTTTTTTGTTTTTAGCTTTGTAAATAATTTTAATTACGTTTTGTTAATATAGTAATTACTTTTTTACTTTTTACAGTTTTTTACTATTCACTATGAGGAGGTAACTTCCCCAGCTAGGGTGAAAGGTAATTCTTTTACTATTACTATTTAGATTAATCTCCCTTAAAAATAATATATCACTATTTAAAATATTGACTTAAAAATGATACCGCCAGATTGGTCGGTTGGTAATTCATTTTAATCTGGTTTAAACCTGACTAATAAAGGATACCGCTAGATTGGTCGGTTGGTAATATTATCACAAGTTTATATATTATTTTATGGGAGATATCTAAAATAGTAAATAGTAAAAGTAATTCATTTTACCTTAGCATTTTATTTTATTTTATTTACTTTTCAGCTTTTACTTTTGTCTTTTTTACTTTTAAGTTTTACTAGCCCTAGTTATGTGTTAGTTATCTAGGGTTGTGATGAATTCTAATATCACCGGTTTATAAGGGTGATTTTATAGTTTGGGTAATTTAAAGGTTTACTTATTAAGTCTTAAGCTTAATGCTTCTTGTTGTCTGATCACCAATAAGATTGATCTGGTAAATCTAAAATGAACTAGACATAGGATTTTAGGTTTCAGCCTTAGACTTAATAGCCCACGATCTTCCTTGAGGATAAATAACCCTTTAATAGATTTCCTTACAGGATAGACATATACCTGTCGGGCGGGAGTAGCCATAATTGGAACTTAAACTTAATGAATCCAGATAATTTGGTTGACATAGACATATGGTTCAATTGGGTTAAACTGTTTTGCGTCTGACCATCGACATAGGCTTTTGCATAATTTCGTGTTCCAGGTTAGTAAACTGATTTATTACACAAACATAAAATAATCACTTCATCTTTTAAAAGATATTAGAATGATTCACAACCCTAAATCTTTGTGTCTTTTGTTATTTTCCTTAGTATTTTCTTTTATCTTTAGCAATTCTACAATCAATCAAATCAATCAAGTAATCATTCTCTTCTCCATCAATTAGATATTTGTAAATAATAGATTCAACAATTAATAACAACAGTAGGAATTAAGTCCTCGTGAGATCGATATTTTTATACTACTTGAACGATACGTGCGCTTGCGTTATACGTGTGTGTTTACGCCGGTCAAGTTTTTGGAGGTCTACTTCAAGGAAATGGAAATTGCATTGATTATGGCCGATGTAGAGGAAGATAGAGAAGAAACTATGAGGAGGTTCTTGAATGAGCTAAATAAGGAGATTATTAATGTGGTGGATTTGTAACATTATTGAGAGATAAAAGATATGGTTCATATTGCAATAAACGTTGAAAGGCAATTGAAGAGGATAGTAGAAATAAGTACACTCTGAGTACCAGTGCTCTATGGAAGTCGAAGTGGGGGAATGATAAGAGAGATGAGGTCACTTCAAACAAGAAATATGATACTAGTACACCTAAGAAAGAATAACCTATAAGCGACTTCAAACCCAAAGCTACCCTATCAATGAATAAAGACATCAAGTGCTTCAAAATTTTGGGTCATATTGCTTCTTAGTGTCCAAATAGGAGGGCCATGACTATGCTAAATAGTGGAGAGATTGTCACTGAGGATAAGAGTGACAGTGATGAAATTCCAGAGTTGAAGGATGCAAGTGATGAGGATCCAGAAGTGTAATCACTATAAGTAGTGAATCCCTTGTTACTAGAATAGTATTAAGCACTCAAGTGAAAGTAAATGAGAATAAGAAGCAGAGAGAGAATATATTCCACACTAGGTGTTTGGTGAATAATAAGGTATGTAATATAATAATAGATAGAGGCAGTTGCATGAATTTTGGGAGTACTATTTTGGTGGAGAAGTTTGGATTACAATTGAAATGTCATCATAGGCCTTATAGATTACAATGATTGATGACAGTTGTGAGGTTAGGGTAAACAATCAAGTGTTGTTGTCATTTTAAATAGGGAATTTTAGTGATCATGTGTTTTATGACATGGTACCAATGCAAGTGGGATATTTGTTACTTGGTAGGCCTTGGAAAATGATAGGAAAGCTACACATGAAAGGTTTAGGAATAAGTACAGCATTGTAATGGATAGAAAACCAATTATCCTTACTCATTTAACCACAACGCAAGTGTTTGATAACCAATTAAGATTACAGAGTAACAAAGGCAATAAGAGAATAAAAAGGCCAAGAGAGAGAGGAAAGAGTGAGACTATGACTAAGAGTGAAGGGAGAGAAAAGAGGGAGAAAGAGCGATTGAAAAAGAAATTTTATGCAGAGGGTGTGAAATTAGAAAAATGTTATACGATAAGTAAGCTTATGCTTCGTCGTCGGTGTCCATCGTCCTCCGAAGCTTACAACAAACACTAAAACTTAAAGGAATAAATCATACGAACTATTTAATGAGTGAACATTGAAAATAAACATAATATAATCTAATATCATATGTATATTTTTTTTTGATATTGGAAGTACGTCAAACCTAATGCCTGGAGCATAAGAAAGCTAAAAATCAGAAACTAAAAGTTGTAAGTCATATGCATAAATATAACTACAACACAATCTGAATATCTGTAACTTGACTAAAGATCTGATGCATGACAACTTGACTGTACATGAAAAATAAAAATACGCCATGACCTGAAATTACGTCAACATGAAACTGAAAACCAACAATAAGGCATTTAAACTGTAAACTCAACTGAAAATTGTTCACTATACTGAAAACAATACTCTATACAGAAATTTATTCTCTGTGTTGAAGACTGTAAACTGTGCTAGAAACTCTAAATTATACTAAAACTGTGAAATATGTTAAAACTGAAAACTTGATCTATAAGTTGTAAACATGGGAAAATATTTTATCATGATAACATATATTCTAAATCATGAAAATCCTCACCAGTATCATAATATAGGGGCATGAAACCTACTTAGCAGGACTTAGCATCGCGTAAGTAGGGGATATTAAATAGAATATGCCTTAGAGGGTTATTTGTACCATTATGCCTACTGAAATATAAGCGAACCTGAGACGCTAAGCTGAGATGATGGAACGATACTTATATAGTGTTTTAAAAACATTTATCTCATTGTCCTTGTAAATCACTTACTGAAAATTTTAACTGAAATTCATGGAAAACCGTAATTGAAAACGTATTTCATCAGTATGTAAAATAATAACACGAACTAAAAACTTATATCATGAGTTGAAACACGTAAACATGACACGTGAAAACGTAATCTGAATACTGAAAGTTGACAACATAAATTGAGGACCATATATGGGTTGCAAACACATAAACGTATACTGACACGTGCATTGGCTTATGCATACAAGCTCGTACAAGACTCATTACATATTTAAGAAAAAGTATGGATGAACGCCGTCTGAATAGAACCATATCCGGTACTTTTATCGTGAAGACTCATAAACTGAATTCTTAACGTATACACAAGTGACCATGACATGAGAAAACATAAACTGAAATCATAAATTGAAAACGTAAGTTGGCTTACAAAAGCTAAAAAAACGTTAAAATGACTACTTGAGTTGTATCACATAAACTATTCACGAGGTATAAAACAAAATACTACTGAAAACATGAAAAATATATTATTCACTTACGGAATTGACGCCTAAATACCAACGTGCTCGTGTGCTCCAAAAAAACCAACTATTCCGCCTGTAGGGAATCTATGGACGTGTTCAAACACGATTAGTGTACTTGAACATACAATCCTAATCATGCATGTGAATGATGCAATGCATGAATTTATTCTAACATGAATGTTTATGATGTTTCTTAAGCGTCAAGACTATCTTGGAACATTATTTAACTCATGCTAAACTTCTATCATCACTCATGACATGACATGCTTATGATGGGTTATATGGATATTTCAACATGACCCATATTGTTACTCGAGACATCAAAACACGAGCGAGAGAGCTCACAGCCAAAAACCCCCTAAATTGGGCCATTAACACGACGATTCCAACTTGCCTCAAAATCAATATCTTCTTATAATGACATAATTCTAACCTATAACATGCTAAATAGGCACATCAATTGCCCAATTATACCAACCACCTCAAACCCGTAGCTATAACAAACCTAAACCCTTGGTGGTTAAAACATCTTGATCCATGCTCAACCCATAGCAATAATTCCCAATCTATGTATGATTAATGCGTCTATAGCCTCTATTATACAAAATAGATCCGAATCTATTTGGGTATCCCATGAATCCAAACTCTAGGTTTTGATTTAATTATATCCATGCTGCACATATCATGCTACTAAACAACGATCCAAACATAATTATCAACCTAATCATGCAAAATGATGATGATTTGAAATGGGTCATACATAGGTTTCACCCAAATGGAAAACAAATACTAAAATGAAACTTAGAATACGTACTTGAGCTCCATGGAGCTTGGAAATACGTGAGGATCATCAAGATTCAAGCTTGATTTAAAGAGTTAACATAGGGTTTTTAAGTGGGAGAGAGTTGTGAGGGAGAGAGGAAGAGAAATAAAAAGAAATATCTAGGGGTCCTATTTATAGTGTGCCGAATTTCCAAAATTTTCTACTTAAAAATCCGAGGGCCGTTCAACGCCACTCATACGCACGTAATTTTTCAAAGGCGCATTCAAATGAGATGATGAATGTCACACGAACGCTAGCACTCTGTAAGATTTCATTTGAACTAACTGTAAAATGCAACTCGAATGAAAACTCTATGGAAAGTTTCATCCGAACAACATGAAGAAAGTGTTGGTTTCTATTAAGGTCCCAAGATCAATAATAAGCATGAATCAAGTGCGAATACACATCGAAGAAGTTTCGGAATACTTACATCGATCGGTTGAGCGACACGGAGATGAACAAAATCAACTTTCTACCCATCTTCACTGTCCGGCTCAAGTAGCAGTAGTAGCAGTTTTTCTTCACTGGTTTTGGCTCGGTTTTGGTCCTTCGTCAAGCTCCAAGCTTCGTCGAACGGTTCCCGGCTCATGGGTGGACTTCCGTATCACCTTCGCATGTCTCGTAAGTGTGCTAGCACTTGAGATTTTTCCCCAAAATCCCACTTTAAGCTTCCCTACTGCTCGGCATTTTGACACAAAACAGTGAGCATTTTGGAGCCCCTTGGGCGTGAAGAGAGGAAAGAAAGAGAGAAGAGAGAGTTATGTTTGGTTTGTGAAATTTGTGTATCTTATACACATATGAATTTGGAATGAATTTGGCTTTTAAAAGTCAAACCATTAAAGCCAACAACCACAAATCACTTCCATCAATCATGAATAGTGACTTACGTCAATCACTCAAAGTGAAAGACATCCATCACTTGATTGACGAATGATGTGACGCTAGATGCGACTAGCGATTTGACGCTTGATTTTATTTGCCGTACTCGAATTCAAAATACGAATGCGCTCGCAAATAATCTCGGGCTCGGGTTCGCTAATTCCAAATTAACAAATTTACCGTTACGTCGTAATTAAATGATTACGCCTAGCGAAATCACTATTCACATCGCTAACGAATTAATTCTAAATTAATTCGTTCGCCCGAATAAAATCTAATTTAATTTCGCGTCGAAATCCAATTTCGTTAAATATCAAAATATTAATTAATCGATTAATTCCAAATTAATCGTTATCTCTCTTTAATGATATTTTATCCCAGATAAAATATCTCCACAATAATCCCAGATTAATTTTCTCTCTCTTCTTATTAATCCCAGATTAATTAGAGTGCGAGTCATACGTCATCGGTGAATCTTTGGGAAGCGACCCATGAGATCCCCGGATATGTTGGCAGTAGTAAATTCGGTCGTCGGACTATCCAAACACGTACGTACCAAGCACGACGTTTATACCGATTTACAAGACAAGGTTGGCCTCTAGCAAAGCGCCATGCCTACCCAATTCTCCGGAAATATCCTTACAGGAATAAATGATCTATATCAAGCGTAGTATACCGTACTATTGCGTATTTCTGTCCAGTATCGGATGATCACGTGCTAGGCCTGGGGCTGGAATTGTGTCTGCCCCGTACAAAGCACATGTCGGATGTCTGGTAACTAGTCTCTATAATCGGATAAACCTGACCTTGTCATTTTATCCCGATAGCTGCAGCATTTAAGAGAACCAGTCCCGTATCCTACGTGACCATCATCTCCATATGACTGGAGTGACACTTCCGTCTTGACATCACACCCAACACACTACGATTCTCAATATACCCAGTATTGGCGTACACAGAACCTGTTAAAGCCCTGGACGACCTCAACCAAAGTATATTGATTGTCGCAAGTATTAGCGGTGCAAGTCTCAGGTTAAGACCAAATACACCTACCCAGATTTCGGACTTCCATCGACACATAGTCATACTACCAATGGAATTCCGAGCTGGTCTTATCCAGAGCGAAGCTGTTTCCCGTACCATCGGTAAAACACAACCTCCTATTACACTTGCTTGAGTATCCTATACCCAAATATATGAGACTTATGCCATTGTGCCATCACAACGCGCACAAGTGTAATACTAGTCTTTTACGTATTTATCGATGTCCAATCTCGATAATACTCTGACTAGGGATAGTTAATGATTTATCCTTCGTGGACTGATATTGTCTCATATCATTCTCCGTCCAGGAACAAATCATAGGGACCTCTAATCATTTATACATCTAGGTGATCTAATCACAAATGATAAGAGTGCAATCTCTTTTGTCACACAGTTAATTTGTACAACAACACCATGATCTGTACAAATAGTGACGCTATGGGTCATAATTGTCCAACAATCTCCCAATTGGCCTATAGCCAGTCACTCGAGTGCCTGACACCCAAACTATGTACGGTTGGCTCAAATTGCTGAGAAGGTGTTTTCGTCAACGGATTTGCATGATTATCGTCTGACGTAATTTATTCGATCATCACATCGCCACGATGTATGATCTGAACGAATCAGATGATTATCGAAGTATGTATCTGGATCGTTGATGAGACCATTAATTCTTCAGCCTGTGCTCGAGCCTAGCTCAGCTGCTAACAGAACTATTCCTAATCCAATTAGGATTTATTATCGACCCAGAATGCTTCTATTGCCGCTTCAGCTACAACAATATCCCGCATTTGTTGTTTATTCGGTAATAGTATCTTGCTTGGATGATTTCCAGCTCACTGTTCTGTTATTCAAACTGTGTAGTACCGTTGTTACGACTTATAGTCGTTTTTATCGGTTAGGAAACTTGCTACAGTGATCCCAGTCACTTCAAGTTCTCCTTCTCCATCGACTAAGACAGCATCCTTAGTTCTCTAAGATACTAATGGATGTTCTTAACATCAATCCAGTGACTATCACTTGGATTGGCCTGTTTGTGAATCCATATGCTCCAAGCGTATGAGACACCAGGTCGCGTACATTTTTCAATGTACGATTTCTCATAGAATTTTCTCGAAATCCAAGCTTTCACCGATTGTTATTATGGGAATATCATTTCCAAGAAATGACGTATTATCATTATTTATTGGATATCCACTATCAGTGCGCTCCCATTAACCCTCTTATATACACAAGAATCATTTCGTTTTGAATTAAATCATAAACTATTATGATTACATCAAAACGACAATTCCAAGAACTTAATGCTTGCTTCAATCCAAACATGGATCGAATAACCTACAAACCTTGTTTACTAGTTTAGGTACGACAAAACCGACAGGATGTTGTAAACATCCTCCAAAAGGTTTCCTTTTCAGGAAAGCGATTTTCCCGTTAAGCTGACATATTTCATAAATGAAACATGTAGCGTTAGCAAGCATTATCCAAATGGATTTACCGTGGCAACAGGTAAAAGGTTGAATCGTAGTCAACACAATGTTGATAACGATACCTTTCCGCTAAAAGCCTAGCCTTTTATGTTGGTATATTGCCATCCATGTATGTCTTCCTTGAAGACTTATAAATACCAATAGGCACAATGTCTTGCGGTACATCAACTATTATCAAAACATAGTTGATATACATGGAATCCATTTCGGACTTATGGCACTTTGCCATAATTAGGGAGTCGATACCTTGTATCACTTCCTCATACGTAGTCAATTGGTATACCTCAAAAGATTGACATCTTTACGAGGTGAGATCAGAAACCCATACCCCAGGTTGTTTTCTAACTCTCTCCGACTACGCGGTTCTTGTGTATTCGAAGATTATGGTAATAGTTTAATCCTTGATGAACTATTTGTGTTCCATTAGGATTCGATGTCAGGAATAGTATTACTCCAATTTTCATCGAGTTTTACTATCCTCCCACTTACCACTGCATATCGGTATTCCTCTTAGGAAAACCGCATGGTGAGCAACAATCTAATTGTTCTCTAGTGAGATGTATAAGTACAATACTTATGGTATCCCTAGGATAACCTACAATTGGCACTTATCCAATTTGGGTTTTAGTTTGGTATCATCCAAAATATGCCTAGCATACCCAAATGTTCAGGAATGAGAAACCCGGTTTCTTTCCCGTTCATATCTAATATGATATCTGTCAAACAAATTTTTTTTATGAAACCTTATTCTAAATAAGTTCTTGCACTGTTAAAGCTTTTCCGTAAAAGAAAATGGTAGCTCAGAGCGACTCACGATTGACTTTATCATGTCTAACAAAATTCGGTTATTCAGTTGGACACACCGTCACTTTGACGTGTTCCGGGAGGAGTCCTCTTCGAAAGAATACTATACTCTTTCTAGTATATTAGAAACTTATTGCTTAAGTATTTTCCATTACGGTCTTACGTGACAGATTAATACTTTAGTCGATCTGTTTGTCTATTTCGTGTCGAAACTTTAAAAGTTTTCGATTTGTGTTTCAAAAGAAACACATAACCATAACGCGATGCCACATCCGTAAAGATCGCGAAATATTCATTTCCACATCTAGCCTAGCTAGACATGGGCCCACTTGCTTCACTATGAACTAGGGCTAACAGGTCGGTGTCATTTGCACTTTTACCAAGTAAATAGTGTTATAGGCACATTGCCCAATAAACTATATTCGTAGACTTTATTTGATTAGAATCAAATTAGACCGAGTACCCACTCTTCGAAAGTGTGGATATACGATTCTTGTTTAATTGTGTCCCAGACAACAATGTCACAATTAGTCTCTTCTGATCAAATCAGTTTGAGCTATTTGTTTGTCATTATATATATTTGTGATTTATTTATATTCAAAATATAAATTCTGTTATTCACATCTAATGTGTTTATCTCAATATCATCTTTATATAATAAAACACTTTAGTGTTCTAGAATATAAAGGTTCAATCCGCAACGGATTAAACACTGATATAAAGATAATGTTTATAGTCAAACTAGTTACATTATAACAGTTTCTAAATTTAGGTACGCACCTAAAGGTAGTTCCTAAACTTAGTTATCTACGGTTAAAACAGCGACTTTCGTCCCGTTTCCAATTCACAGATTTATCTCAATTGAAGTCAGTATCCTGTTCAAAACAGATCTGAACATCAATACATATATATATTTATATCACACAAGTATCTAAAATCCAATTTTATTACTAGTAGTGAACATAATCTTGACACAAACATATTTGAAGTCAGAGCCTTGCTCGTCTTCAATTCCTTCATGTCTGCTTTGTCCAAACGGCAGTCACGCTCCGCGATCCCGTTTGCCACAATTTAGGCAGATATTTTGGGATATGTCATTTATCTTCCCAGAAGATTATAATGATTTTTCCTTTGCCTCTTTCACACTCCAGAAGCCTTTGGCCTAGCCTCGGCCTTCTAGAATATCGATGTAAGGTGCTCCTTGCGCTACTTGCCTAATTGCAAATTTTGACTTTATCTCCTTGAGAATAGTCATTAACTCTCCAAGAGTTTACTATTGCAATTTTAGTACTTCTAAAATCTAAAGATAGATTTATGAAGATCCTTCAATTTCTGTATCATACTTTAAGGATCTAATCCTTAGTTCTGATTCAGAAATTAAGGAGTCTACTGCGGTAAGTATAATGGATTAAGCACTTAAGTTATCATCACATAAATCTTCCAAAGATATGCTCAACTATTTGCTTAACTCCGGGCTTAGGCATAATTTGTTATTTTATCAAATAAAGTAACTTATATTTTCCAGGACCATCCTGAAATTATTCCCAATTTGAAAATTAAACCATTTAAATACATTGTCCCCAACATTATGTTTTAAATGTCAATCTTTCAATTTTAATCTTGATTTTAATAGTCCAACTATTTAATCAACGATTTTGGTACTATTTATTATAATGATTACAATAGTCCAACTATTCAATCAACTATAATTTAATAGATTAAAATCAATTATATTGATTACTATAATCCAATTATAAAATCAACTATAAATTAATAGTTTGAATTTATAGTCCAACTATTTATTAAAAAACAACATTTAAATATTAGTCCAACTAACATTTAATATAATTGACGAATGATATTTGTTTGAGCGCGTATGGCAAGTAATTAAACGAATATTGCAAATCAAATTCTTGCCTCCCACTATTTTTTGGCGAGCCTCTAACCCTCTGTCGAGTACTCGGGAAACCGCGTTTCCTAGAGAGCTAGGATCCTGTTAAATATCACACAATCTTGACTTTGGCCAACAAATTGTATGATAATTAACTAGGTAGATCTCTAAGATCGATTGGATCCAATCCACTTCCTAGATCCAGTAGGGGGACATCCAAGTCCGAAACATATATCTTATATATGCCAATACATCCAATGTATTACCTAACATTTTTCCTCTGAATCAACTAAGCCTTGGCTTTGGCACAACAAACTTAGTGATCCCAGTCAAGCGCGACCCATTGACCATGGAAAGCTTCGTAATCAATGTCGATGGACAAGAAGTGGTCTTGACTTTGGCCAACAAATCACAACTTGGACAAGACACTGATATGGAACAAAGCCTTCGTGATTCAAACACATCTCGACAGACAAAGGCCTTGACTTTGGCCAACAAACCAATGCCGTCTCGGATCTTGAGTGAGAATCACTCAATGGAAGGAAGAACGCTTAATATTGAGCGAGGGTTTTTCGCGTGCAAATTGGCAACCAATTTATTATCTTTGTTAAGGTCTCATCATCATACACCCTTAAACATGCATTCTAAACACATAATAAAGCGCATATAAAAAATAATAATGATATGCAGATGGATACTTTACACATTGATCCTAGATCAAATCTCTCATTTCTCTCTCCCGCTAGCACATGTATTTACTTCTACCTGTTACACTACACTTCTAAAGAAACCTAATTTACATTGAGGGGAATAGGTGAGAAGAGAATACAAAGAATAAGGAGGTGATAAGGCTGGACACGCAGGTCCAATTTAATAAATCGAATTTATTACAACAATTTCTAAAATTATCCCACCCATCTAATATCCATCTGATATACATTATTCATGCATCGCAACCATGTATTCACACAAGCATGTTATCAATCAATCTAATCAAATTAATTAATCTGATAATTAGTGATCATCCAATGTTCAAATAACGATTTGATTTTGCTCGAGTCAAACTCGTTTTGTGAATAAGTACTCAAAGTACGAATTCTCGAATTAAATTAAACTACATCATTAAATCCAATTGAATATGCATTCAACTCTAATTCGCTATTTAATTCCAAATTAAATATTACACTTTATTAATAACCTTTACGACTTAAATTCCAAATTTAATCGTTACGGGCCTCAAAGCCCGATTAATATCCAATATTAATTTAATTAAAGTCCAATGAGCTTTTAATTAATTTCTTGAGGCGTGGACTTTTGGTCAACTCGGGTCAAACCGAATAACCAAAATCCAATCCGGGAATTACCCCATAAGCCCAGAAATCAATTTAGGCCCATTAGGCCCAATTAAACTTTAAAGGTTCATTAAGTCGCATTTGGGCTTTATGGAAGCGGTTTTGGGCCTAATTGGATCCAACCAATTTTGCCTAAACCCAACTTTGTACAACAAAGCCCAATAAGCCCATATACAACATTAAAGCCCAAATCCAATTTTAAGGCCCAATTATAATTAAATCACAAAACCCAATTTCACAATTTAATTACATAAAGTGCATAACATGATTAATTACCCAAATTAACATTTCTAAAACATTAATTAACATAACTAATCATGCTCATTTACATTAAGTCATGTCCAATACAATTTAATCAAAATCAAACCCAATTTTACATGCTACATGTCTCGGCCAAGGAGGGGATTTTATATCCCATTTGGTTTCAATCCAATTAATCCCACAATCGATATAAATCATATTCCCGAATGATTCTAACTCATCCAATGAATCAACAATCAAAAATTCAAGACATTTTAGGGCATAAGGCATTCGGCCAAGCCATCCAAATTTGGGCAAAATTGTTCCAAACCAATTTTCTTGAAATTGATCCAATCAAACTTCAATTCAATATGTATTAAGCATACTCAAACATCCAATTTATTCAAATCATGCTCTAAATGCCATTGTTGGTTTCTATTAAGGTCCGAAGATCAATAATAAGCATGAATCAAGTGCAAATACACATCAAAGAAGTTGCAGAATACTTACATCGATCGGTTGAGCGACGCGGAGACGAACAAAATCAACTTTATGCCCATCTCACTGTCACGGCAGTAAGCAGTTTTTTTCTTCACTGGTTTTGGCTCGTTTTTGGTCCTTCGTCAAGCTCCAAGCTTCGTCGAACGGTTCCCGGCTCATGGGTGGACTTCCCTATCACCTTCGCATGTCTCGTAAGTGTGCTAGCACTTGAGATTTTGCCACAAAATCCCACTATAAGCTTCCTTACTGCTCGGCATTTTGACACAAAACAGTGAGCATTTTGGAGCTCCTTGGGCGTGAAGAGAGGAAAGAAAGAGAGAAGAGAGAGTTATGTTTGGTTTGTGAAATTTTTGTATCTTATACACACATGTGAGTTTCACATTCATTTCACATTCATTTGGAATGAATTTGGCTTTTAAAAGTCAAACCATTAAAGCCAACAACCACACATCACTTCCATCAATCATGAATAGTGACTTGCGTCAATCACTCAAAGTGAAAGACATTCATCACTTGATTGACGAATGATGTGACGCTAGATGCGACTAGCGATTTGACGCTTGATTTGATTTACCCCGCACTCGAATTCGAAATGCGAATGCGCTCGCAAATAATCTCGGGCTCGGGTTCGCTAATTCTTAATTAATGAATTTTCCGTTGCGTCGTAATTAAATGATTACGCCTAGCGAAATCACTATTCATGTCGCTAACGAATTAATTCTAAATTAATTTGTTCGCCCGAATTAAAATCTAATTTTAATTCCGCGTCGAAATCCTATTTCGTTTAATATATCAAATATATTAATTAATCGATTAATTCCAAATTAATCGTTATCTCTCTTTAATGATATTTTATCCCAGATAAAATATCTCCACAATTAATCCCAGATTAATTTTCTCTCTCTTCTTATTAATCCCAGATTAATATAGAGTGCGAGTCATACGTCATCGGTGAATCTTTGGGAAGCGACCCATGAGATCCCTGGATATGTTGGCAGTAAATTCGGTCGTCGGACTATCTGAACACATACGTACCAAACACATGTTTATACCGATTTACAAGACAAGGTTGGCATCTAGCAAAGCGCCATGCTTACCCAATTCTCCGGAAAAATCCTTACATGAATAAAGGATCTATATCAATCGTAGTATACAGTAGTATTGCGTATTTCTGTCCAGTATCAGATGATCACGTGCTGGGCCTGGGGCTGGAATTATGTCTGCCCCGTACGAAGCACATGTCGGATGTCTGGTAACTAGTCTCTATAATCGGATAAACCTGACCTTGTCATTTTATCCCGATAGCTGCAGCATTTAAGAGAACCAGTCCCGTATCCTACGTGACCATCTTCTCCATATGACTGGAGTGACACTTCCGTCTTGACATCACACCCAACACACTACGATTCTCAATATACCCAGTATTGGCGTACACAGAACCTGTTAAAGCCCTGGACGACCTCAACCAAAGTATATTGATTGTCGCAAGTATTAGCGGTGTAAGTCTCAGGTTAAGACCAAATACACCTACCCAGATTTCGGACTTCCATAGACACATAGTCATACTACCAATGGAATTCCGAGGGGGTCTTATCCAGAGCGAAGCTGTTTCCCGTACCATCGGTAAAACACAACCTCTTATTCCACTTGCATGAGTATCCTATACCCAAATATATGAGAACTATGTCGTTGCGCCCTCACAACGCGCACAAGTGTAATACTAGTCTTTTACGTATTTATCGATGTCCAATCTCGATAATACTCTGACTAGAGATATTTAATGATTTATCCTTCGTGGACTGATACTGTCTCATATCATTCTCCGTCCAGGAACAAATCATATGGACCTCTCATCATTTATACATCTAGGTGATCTAATCACAAATGATAAGAGTGCAATCTCCTTTGTCACACAGTTAATTTGTACAACAACACCATGATCTGTACAAATAGTGACGCTATGGGTCATAATTGTCCAACAGAAAGCGACACAAACCCGAACATTGGTTTGTTCGAATGCCAAAGTGTAACGACCGGGAATTTCAACTACTGTTACACTGTGGGACGAGTGTCACATAATATAAATCATGTTTGGAAACATATACCCCCGTGAGATGACTCTGGGAACAGTCGGTAAACTTTTCGAGAATCCGATATTAGATGCCACGATATTTCACTCCGGACAGGCCATTGTATTTTGGCCTTAACGTTCTCATACAAACTTTGATTTTTATGAATTTTATATCATCGGAAATCTAAGATTGAGATCTACAACTTTCATGTTGAATATTTTTACAAATTCGAATGAGAAATGGGCTAAAAATACTGATCACAAATTCGAATGAATAGTATCCCAAGGTCATTCTAGAGAATTCTCAAAGT
Source organism: Zanthoxylum bungeanum (assembly GCA_019454045.1). Taxonomy (NCBI): domain Eukaryota; kingdom Viridiplantae; phylum Streptophyta; class Magnoliopsida; order Sapindales; family Rutaceae; genus Zanthoxylum; species Zanthoxylum bungeanum. The sequence goes on from SKCR01028650.1 coordinate 115,859, forward strand.
TTCTACAAAACTCTCAACTTTTCTCCATTTTTGACAATTTCAAATGAGCCCAAGTATAAAATGGTGTTACTATTTACCATTTCACCAAATTTAGAAAAGAGAGAGAGGAGAAAACGTATGGAAAAAGAGGAAGAAGAAGAAGAAGAGAAGAAGAATAAGAAAGTGGAAAGAAGAAAATAAGAAAGAAAGAAGAGGGAAGAAGTAAAAAAGAAGGTTTGGCATCCATGAAGCTTGAAGGATGAGAAAAATCAAGTGGATTGAGGTAAGGTTTTTTAACCCAAATCTTAGATTTAGTAGTTTTGTTGAGTTAATGGTAAAAGAATGATAAGAGCACAATAAACATAGCATTTAGTGACATATGAGCATGAATGATTATGTTAAGTAAGTATCAAATACATGAGAACCCTAAGTATTGAGCTAATTAGGACTCTGAGATTAAAGGGTTAAAATGAATTGAAGTATGGTTTAATAGGTATTTACATTGAATTTTATAGCATTGACGGGTAGATGTTGTAATATGGAAGTGTGGAATGATTATTGAGTAAACTAGACTTGGAGAATTGAAGTCAAGGCCTGAATTTGGCCTCGCGTCGTGACGCAACTCACCGCACGTCGTGACGCGTACTGGGAAATTGGTAAATATTTGATTCAGGAATACACGCGTTATGACGCGTAAAGAGTTACGTCGCGATGCAAAGACATAATCAAATATTTACCAAATTCCCAGTAAGCGTCACGATGTGCGGTGAGTTGCGTCGCGACTCGAGGCCAAATTCAGGCCTTGACTTCAATTCTCCAAGTCTAGTTTACTCAATAATCATTCCACATTTCCATATTACAACATCTACCCGTCAATGTTATAAAATTCAATGTAAATACCTATTAAACCACACTTCAATTCATTAAAACCCTTTAATCTCAAAGTCCTAATTAGCTCAATACTTAGGGTTCTCATGTATTTGATACTTACTCAACATAATCATTCATGCTCATATGTCACTAAATGCTATGTTTATTGTGCTCTTATCATTCTTACACCATTAACTCAACAAAACTACTAAATCCAAGATTTGGGTCAAAAAGCCTTACCTCAATCCACTTGATTTTCCTCATCCTTCAAGCTTCATGGATGCCAAACCTTCTTTTTGCTTCTTCCCTCTTCTTTCTTTCTTCTTTTCTTATTCCCCATTTCTTCTTCTTCTTCTTCTTCTTCTTCTTCTTCTTCTTCTTCTTCTTCTTCCTCTTCTTCCATACGTTTTCTCCTCTCTCTCTTTTCTAAATTTGGTGAAATGGTAAATAGTAACACCTTTTTATACTTGGGCTCGTTTGAAATTGTCAAAAATGGAGAAAAGTTGAGAGTTTTGTAGAAACTTTGAGAATTCTCTAGAATGACCATGGGGTACTATTCATCCGAATTTGTGATCTGCATTTTTAGCCCATTTCTGGTTCGAATTTGTAAAAACATTCAACGTGAAAGTTGTAGATCTCGATCTTAGATTTCTGACGATATAAAATTCATTAAAATCAAAGTGGACCTCTTTTCTCAAACTGATTTTATTTATGAAGTTTTGAATTCAGACTTACTTTTTGAGCATATAGGGCGTTAGATAGAATTTTATCACAGATATTTTCATACAGTGATGTTTCAGAAAGATTATTTTTAATAGCATGAGTTTTGAGATTTTTATATGTATGGGGGAAAAACCCACCTCAATATGTAACTTATGGAATTGACAGATGACATGCGCACATGTAGAGGACTGGGTGGACGGCAATACGTAACGCCCCCAGATCCTAGTACAGAACTAGGGATGACAGATGCCCCTAGATCCTAGTTTCAGTGCTTGGAGGGTAGCATAGATCCGCACCCTCAGTTCTAGTTCAGTGGCTTGGGGGACGGCGATACATAATGCCCTAAGACCACTAGTTTAAGGGACATAAGTGACATGCTTTGGGGGACGGCGATACGTAACGCCCCAAAGTCATGGATTTGCATTCATGGCTCTAGTTAGGCGTATAGGGGGCGGCGATACGTAATGCCCCCATACGTCAGGTTTTCAAAGACGGATACAGATTTCAGAAATAGTTTTCAGACACATACTTTCAAAGTTAGTATTCCAGAGAAAAATTATCTAGAAAGACAAGTTTTCAGAAACAGCAGATTTATAAGAAATTTTTAGAAAAGATAAGTTTTATTAAAGAGATATCAAACAAGGTTTCCAGAAAAAGAGTTTTCATATAAAGTTATTTCTTGAACTTTGGCTTTAGAACTAAATGTTTTTATATCAGTATTTCAGTTTTCGTCCACTCACTTAGATCGTACAACGATCTATCCCCCCCACTCCCAGTTTTCTGTTGTTGCAAGTATTCTCGGAGGACAAGCTCTGGAGGACGGATATTGATGCAGTCACTAGGGTATGGAGTCCACCAGTTCAAGTAAGAAAGAGTAAGAGTCCTGTCATAGTCAAATAGAAGTCATATATTAGTTTTTGGTTATGTGATAGTCATTGTAAAAAAAACATGTGTTATTATGTATACAGATACTGATGTTAAGTTTGCATGTTAAGTTGTTAAGTTTGGGCCACAGTCCCATACATAAGATATATAATTAGAGAGAAGAGTATTAGTAATTGTTTATGGTTGGAGAGTCAGATGCTCAGGGGAATAGTATGACCTATTCCCTACCGGTAACATCTCCCGGATTGGGGATGTTACACAAAACAAATGCAATACAAATGTGAATATGCTGAAATGTTCTAACTCTTTACATGAGTACTGAACTTGACTGTATAGGTCGGTCTACACACACAGAACCTAAAAATACATAAAACATCACATTCATGAACTGTGTAGTCATGATAGACATGTTAAACATTCGAGATGTTATATTCGTCTCTCCTTAAATATGATTCGTCCTCGAATCTTAATATAGGCTACATAACGTATCACATGCTGGGGATTCATCTATTATTTGCAATGATACCATATCTATCACATACACTGAATTCAACTCTATCAATGTGAGTTAGAGATCTTACTTGGAGTCGATGGAACGTGCTACAGTCATTGACGCTTAAGACCCCACTATAATACCATCTTTGTCACATCATGATTTCCTAGGACGTGGCTAGTAGATGGCATTGCCATCTCCATAAGCCTATAATGTGTACATACATGACGTGCCATGACACATAACTAACACCTGAATTTCATAAAACATGTTATCTACTTAATGCTATGTACATATATAATGTGTTTTGCGTACATGATTGGCCTAACATTTACTAAAAATTTCAGCGTGATGTATGCTAAAAATCATGTAACCTGGATCACCGTCCAACATAACCTGAACATGCAACATTAACACCACATGTACATACACAAAACACATGTCCTGAACAAGAAATAAAACTGACACTGGATCATCCTGACGTGAGCTGATTCCTAGTTCATGCTTACACTATTAACATATCTACTATAACATGCATAAATGGAGCTAATCTACGCCAGAGCTAACCGAGCTGACATAAATTCATGATCATGACTGACACATGCATGCCATAGCTTGAGCTATTTCTATCATGAGTCATTACTATCCATACATACATCATTTTCTGAACTAAATATAAACATACATGGCTAAAACATGATAATACATACAATATGGTAAACATAATATGAATTTCATAATTTATTAACATAAAACTACACGACCTAATGAGATTTCACGATCGACTAGTGGGTTCTGACACTACTAATCTATTGGCTAACCCCTAATTATTGACCCCAGTGACTGTAATCGGTGTCCATCATCCTCCAAAGCTCATCCTCCGCTCGCATGAGACCTACAACAAACACTATGTAACATGACTAAAGATCTGATGCACAATAACTTGACTATACGAGAAAACTAAAAACACGTCATGACCTGAAATTACATCAACATGAAATCGACAACCAATAATAAGGCTTTTAAACAATAAACTCAACTGAAATTTGTTCACTATATGGAAATGGTACTCTATACTGAAAATTGTTCTTTGTGCTAAAAATTGTAAACTGTACTAAAAACTTTAAACTATGCTGAAAATTATAAACTTGATATATAAGTTGTAAACATGGGAAAACCTATTACCCAGAAAACATATATTCTAATTCATGAAAATCATCACCAATATCAAAACTTGGGGGTATGAAACCTACTTAGCGAGACTAGCACCGCTTAAACAGAAGATGCTGAAATGAATATGCCTAAGAGGGTTATCTAAACCATTATGCATGTTGAAATATAAATGAACCTGGGATGCTAAGTTGAGCTAAGGGAACGATACTTAACGGGTGTTTTAAAAATATTTATCTATTTGTCCTTGCAAATCACTTATTGAAAACTTTAAGTAAAATTAATGGAAAACCATAACTGAAAACGTATTTCATCAACATGTAAACTAATAACACAAACTGAAAACTTGTATCATGAGTTAAAACATGTAAACAAGACATTTGAAAACGTAATATAAAACCTGAAAGCTGACAATATAAATTGAGGACCACATATAAGTTGCAAACACATAAACGTTTACTGACAAGTGTATTGGCTTATGCATACAAGCTCGTATGGTATTCATTACCTATTTTAGAATAAATATAGGATGATCGACGTCTGAACGGAACCGTGAGAACACGTAAACTTAATTTTTAACGTATACACAAGTGAATATGACATGAGAAAACATAAACTGAAATCATAAATTGAAAACGTAAGTTGGCTTACCAAAGCTGAAAACGTAGAATGACTACTTGAGCTGTATTACATAAACTATTCACCAAGTATAAAATGAAATACTACTGAAAATATGAAAAATATATTGTTCATTCACAGAATTGACGCCCAAAATACCGACATATTTGCGTGCTCGAATGGAACCAACTATTCCACCTGCGTGGAATCTATGGACGTGTTCAAACACAATTAGTGTACTTGAACATACAATCTCAGTCATGTACGTGAATGATGCAATGAATGAATTTGTGTTGACATTGTAGCTTACAATGTTTCTCGAACGTCTATGCTGTTTTGGAACACTGCTTAACTCATGCTAAACTGTTATCACTGCTCATGATATGACATGCTCATGATGGGTTATAGAGACATTTTAATGTGACCCATATGGCCACTCGAGAAATCCCAACATGACCGAGGGAGCTCATTGCTAAAAAAAACCCTAATTGGCCAATAAAAACGACAATTCCAATTTGCCTCAGCATCAATATCTTCAACTATAATAGCATGATTCTAACCCATAACATACTAATTAGGCACACCAAAAGCCCAATTATACTAAACCACTCGAAACTCATGGCTATAACCAACCCAATCCCTTGGTGGTTAAAACACCCAAATCCATGCTCAACCCATAGCAATAATTCTCAATCTATGCATGATTAATGCTTCTATGATCTTTATTACATAAAATAGACTCGAATCTTAGGGTCTCTCATAAATCCAAACCCTAGATTTTTATTCATCTAAATCCATGCACATATCATGTTACTAAACACCCATCAAAGTATGATTATCAACCTAATTATGCAAAATGATGAAGATTTGAAATGGGTCATGCATGGGTTTCACTTATATGCAAAACAAATGCTAGAAAAATTGCTCCATAGAGCTTGGAAATGCATGAGGATCATCAAGATTCAAACTTGATTTAATTAGCTAACTTAGGATTTTTAAGTGTGAGTGAGTTGTGAGTGAAATAGGAAGAGAAATGAAAAGATATATCTAAGTAGCCCTATTTATATTGGGCTGAATTTCCAGAATTTTTGTCTAAAAATCATAGGGCCGTTCGAACTTCAATCGAGTGTCACTCGAACGCACATAATTTTTCAAAGGCACATTTGGACGAGATGATGAACGTCACATGAATGCTAGCACTCTGGAAGGTTACGTTCAAATGAACTATAGAACACAACTCGGATGAAAACTCTCTAGAAAGTTTCTTCCAAACAACATGAAGAATGCAACACAAATATGAACATTAGTTACATTTGAACGCCAAAGTGAATGCAACATAAACATGAATATGGTGAATATTGGACAATTATGACCCATACCGTCACTATTTGAACAGATCATGGTGTTATTGTACAAATTAACTATGTGACAAAGGAGATTGCACTTTTATCATTTGTGATTAGATCACCTAGATGTATAAATGATAGTAGGTCCTATGATTTGTTCCTAGATTGAGAATGATATGAGACAGTATCAATCCACGAAGGATAAATCATTAAATATCCCTAGTCAGAGCATTATCGAGATTGGACATCGATGAATGCGTAAAAGACTAGTATTACACTTGTGCGCGTTGTGAGGGCACAACGGCATAGTTCTCATATATTTGGGTATAGGATACTCATGCAAGTGTAATATGAGATTGTGTTTTACCGATGGTACGGGAAACAGCTTCGCTCTGGATAGACCCCCTCAGAATTCCATTGGTAGTATGACTATGTGTCTATGGAAGTCCAAAATCAGGGTAGGTGTATTTGGTCTTAACCTGAGACTTGCACCGCTAATACTTGCGACAATCAATATACTTTGGTTGCGGTCGTCCAGGGCTTTAACAGGTTCTGTGTACGCCAATGCTGGGTATATTGAGAATCGTAGTGTGTTGGGTGTGATGTCAAGACGGAAGTGTCACTCCAGTCATATGAATATGATGATCGCGTAGGGATACATAACTGGTTCTCTAAAAAGGTTGCAACCGTCGGGATAATATGACTTGGTCATGATTATCCGATATTAAAGAGACTAGTTGCTCGTAATCTAATATATGCTTCGTACGGGGCAGACATTGTACCAGCCCCAGCCTTGTATGTGATCATCCGATACTGGACAGAAATACGAAATACTATGTATACTACGCCTGATATAGATCCTTTATTCCTGTAAGGATATTTCTGGAGAATTGGGTAGGCATGGAGCTTTGCTAGAAGCCAACCTTGTTGGATAATTATGACCCATAGCGTCTCTATTTGTACAGATCATGGTGTTGTTGTACAAATTAACTATGTGACAATGAGATTGCACTCTTATCATTGTAATTAGATCACCTTAGATGTATAAATGATGAGAGGTCCCTATGATTTGTTCCTGGACGGAGAATGATATGAGACAGTATCAGTCCACGAAGGATAAATCATTAAATATCCCTAGTCAGAGTATTATCGAGATTGGACATCGATAAATACGTAAAAGACTAGTATTGCACTTGTGCGCGTTGTGAGGGCACAACGGCATAGTTCTCATATATTTGGGTATAGGATACTCATGCAAGTGTAGTAGGAGGTTGTGTTTCACCGATGGTACGGGAAACAGCTTCGCTCTGGATAAACCCCCTCGGAATCCTATTGGTAGTATGACTATGTGTCTATGGGAGTCCGAAATCAGGGTAGGTGTATTTGGTCTTAACTTGAGACTTGCACCGCTAATACTTACGACAATCAATATACTTTAGTTAAGGTCGTCCAGGGCTGTAACAGGTTCTGTGTACGCCGATACTGAGTATACTGAGAATCGTAGAGTATTGGGTGTGATGTCAAGACGGAAGTATCACTCCAGTCATAGTGGAGATGATGTCACGATGGATACGGTATTAGTGCTCTCTTAAGTGCTGCGTGGCCAATCGCGATATTATGACTAGGTCATGTATATCCGATTATAGAGATTAGTTACCAGACATCCGACATGTGCTTCGTACGGGGTAGACACAACTCCAGCCCCAGGCCTAGCACGTGACTATCCGATACTGGATCGATATACACGATACGATGTATACTACGCCTGATACAGATCATATATTCCTGTAAGGATATTTCCGGAGAATTGGGTAGGCATGGCGCTTTGCTAGAGGCCAACCTTGTCTTCTAAATCGCTATAAACGTAGTACGGTACTTACGTGTTCGGATAGTCCGACGACCGTATTTACTGCCAACATATCCGGGGATCTCATGGGTCACTTCCCAATGATTCACCGATGACGTATGGCTCGCACATTATTAATTAGGGATTAATTTGATGAGAGAGAAAATTAATCAAAGATTAATAACGGAGATATTTTATCTAGGATAAAATATCATCTAAAGAGAGAAAACGATTAATTTGGAATTAATTGGTAAAGTTAATATATTCGATATATTAAACGAAATTGGATTTTGACGCGGAATTGAAATTGGATTTTGATTCGGGCGAACGAATTAATTTAGAATTAATTCGTTAGCGACGTGAATAGTGGATTCGCTAGGCGTAATCATTTAATTACGACGCAACGGAAAATTCGCTAATTAGGAATTAGCGAACCCGAGCCCGAAAGTGATTGCGAGCGCATTCGTATTTCAAATTCGAGTGCGACAACGTAAGTCACATCAAGCGTCAAATCATTCGTCACATCAAACATCACTTTGAGTGATGTGATTGATTGATGTGATTGATTGATTGAAAGACTACATGTCACTTTGATAAAGTGATATGAATAGTTGATGGTTTTAGGTGAAATAGTGTAAGTTGGTGAGACATTTACCTTTTGATTATTAATATATTATTTGGTAATGTTTTAGTATATTTTCATGGAAAATATATAAAGCATTTTGGAAAATGCTTTGACCAACTTTAATACACAATTTCTCTCCTCCTTTTCTCTCTCACATCTCACGCCCATGGATGGCTAAATTGCTCACTGGTTTTACCAAAATGCCGAGCAAAGGGAAGCCTTGTGCCTTGATTTTGTGGCAAAATCAAGTGGAGCTAGCACTCCGAAAGACTTGCGAAGGTGATAGGGAAACTTACCCATGAGCCGGGAATCATTCGACAAAGATTCGGAACTCAAATTCAACACTCAAAACAGAAAATTGTGGGCTGTGAACTGCAGTGTTGCGCGCACCTTGGAGGACCTCAAACTTGTTTTGTTTGTCTTCAATTCGTCTCAACCGATCAATGTAAGTTTTCCGCAACTCCTTTGATATGTATTTCACATTTCTTCATGCTTGTTTGATGATCTTGGGACCTAGAATAAAACCAACAAACCTTGTCTTGTAAATCGGTATAAACATAGTACGAGGTACTTACACATTCGAATAGTCCGACGACCGAATTTACTGCCAACATATCCGGGGATCTCATGGGTCGCTTCCCGAAGATTCACCGATGACGTATAACTCGCACTTTTAATTAATCTGGGATTAATTAGATGAGAGAGAAAATTAATCTGGGATTAATTTCGGAGATATCTTATCTGGGATAAAATATCATTTAAAGAGAGAGAACGATTAATTTGGAATTAATCGATAAATTAATATATTTGACATATTAAACGAAATTGGATTTCGACGCAGAATTGAAATTAGATTTTAATTTGGGCGAACGAGATAATTTAGAATTAATCCGTTAGCGATGTGAATAGTGATTTCGCTAGGCGTAATCATTTAATTACGTCGCAACGGAAAATTCATTAATTTGGAATTAGCGAACCCGAGCCCGGGATTGTTTGCGAACGCATTCGCATTTCGAATTCGAGTGCGACACGCAAGTCAAATCAAGCGTCAAATCATTAGTCACATCAAGCGTCAAATCGCATGTCACTTTGAGTGATGTGACACTTGATTGATTGATGTGATTGATGTGATTGATTGAGTTGTTTGGTTAGTGAATGAGTGTGGAACACTCAAGGTGGTGAAAGCTTTTTGAAAGCTTAATAAGACATTTATTATATTTTATATATGGTATATATGTCTTTGATTTTTAGAAAATCAATTAACAACTCTCACAACTCTTCTCTCTCTCCATTCTCTTCCTCATCTCACGCCCTTGGAGGGAAAAATTTCTATGTTTGGCAGTGAACTGTTGTGAGTCTTTAAGGAAAATGGAAGCAAGTGTTTGATTTTTGTGGCAAAAAATCATAAGAGCTAGCACTCCGAGAGACATGCGAAGGTGATAGGGAAGTCCACCATGAGCCGGGAATCGTTCGACGAAGCTTGGAGCTTGACGGAGACATCCATGGCTGAAACCAGTGAGCTGTGACAGTGCTCACTGCCGAGCATGAACGGAGCAGATTTTGAGTTTTTGTTGCCTACCGCGTCGCTCAACCGATCGATGTGAGTATTCCGTAACTCCCTCGTTGTATTCGCACTTGATTTATGCTTGTTTATTGATCCTTGGGACCTTAGTAAACTCCAACAATGGTATTAAAGCAAGGAAAAACATGAAAAAGTTTAGGGCTTAAAATTTGGGTATACTTGATTTTGAGCATGATTAATGAAATTGGATGAATTAGTATGCTTAAATATGTTTGAATTGAGGATTGATTGGATCAATTTGTTGAAATTGTGTTTGGAAAAAATTTCCCCAATTTTTTGGTGTTGGCCGAATAGGTGCCCTAAATGTTGTCTTGGTGAATTTTGATTTTTTGATTCATTATATGAGTTAGAGATCAATTGGGAATGCTGATTTAATGTTTAATTTGATTCAATTGGATTGGATTTGAAATTGGATATAAATTTCCCTTTGGCCGAGAGTCATTAAGCATGATTGGGTTTGATTTTTTGATAAAATGTGTTGGACATGTTTTGTTGTAATTGAGCATGATTAATTAGGCTAATTGATATTTTAGAAATGTTAATTGGGTAATTAATTGTGTAATACACTTTGGTTAATTAAATATGAAATTTGGAATTTTTTGTGTTTAATTAATTGGGACTTAAATTGAATTGGGCTTGTTATGTTGTAATTGGGCTTATTGGGCTTGGTTGTACTAAGTTAGGTTTAGGCCAAATGGATTGGATCCAATTGGGCCCAAAACCGCTTCCATAAAGCCCAAATGCGACCAATGGACCTTTAAAGTTTAATTGGGCCTAATGGGCCAAAATTGATTTCCGGGCTTATGGGGTAACTCCCGGATTGGACTTTGGTTATTGGGTTCGACTCGAGTTGACCAAAAGTCCACACCTCAAGAAATTAATTAAAAGCCTATTGGACTTTAATTAAATTGACGTTGGACGTTAATCGGGCTTTGAGACCCATAACGATTAAATTTGGAATTTAAGTCGTAAAGGTTTATTATATAAAGTGTGATATTTAATTTGGAATTAAATAGCGAATTAGAATTAAATACAAATTGAATTGGATTTAATTTTGTAGTTTAATTTAATTCGAGAATTCGTACTTTGAGTACTTATTCGCAAAACGAGTTTGACTCGAGCAAAATCAAATCGTTGTTTGAACATTGGATGATCACTAATTATCATATTAATTAATTTGATTAGATTGATTGATAACATGCTTGTGTGAATACATGGTTGCGATGCATGAATAATGTATATCAGATGGATATTAGATGGGTGGGACAATTTTAGAAATTGTTGTACTAAATTTGATTTATTAATTGGACTTGCGTGTCCAGCCTTATCACCTCCTTATTCTTTGTATTCTCTTCTTACCTATTCCCCTCAATGTAAATGAGGTTTCTTTAGAAGTGTAGTGTAACGGGTAGAAGAAATATTTGTGCTAGCGGGAGAGAGAAAGAGATAGATTTGATCTAGGATCAATGTGTAAAGTATCCATCCGCATATCATTATTATTTTATTTATACACGCTTTATTATGTGTTTAGAATGCATGTTTAAGGGTGTATGATGATGAGACCTTAACAAAGATAATAAATTGGTTGCCAATTTGCACGCGAAAAACTCTCGCAAAATATTAAGCGCATTTCCTTCCATTGAGTGATTCTCACTCAAGATCTGAGATTGGCATTGGCTTCTTGGCCAAAGTCAAGGCCTTTGTCCGTCGAGGATGTGTTTGAATCACGAAGGCTTTGTTCCATATTGGTGTCTTGTCCAAGTTGTGGTTTGTTGGCCAAAGTCAAGACCACTTCTTGTCCATCGACATTGATTACGAAGCTTTCCATGGTCAATGGGTCACGCTTAACTGGGATCACTAAGTTTGTTGTGCCAAAGCCAAGGCTTAATTGATTCATAGGAAAAAGGTTAGGTAATACATTGGATGTATTGGCATATATAAGATATATGTTTCAGACTTGGATGTCCCCCTACCGGATCTAGGAATTGGATTGGATCCAATCGATCTTAGAGATCTACCTAGTTAATTATCATACAATTTGTTGGCCAAAGTCAAGATTGTGTGATATTTAACGGGATCCTAGCCCGCTAGGAAACACGGTTTCCCGAGTACTCGACAGAGGGCAAGAGGCTCGCCGAAAAATAGTGGGAGGCAACAATTGAATTTGCAATATTCGTTTAATTACTTGCCATACGCGCTCATTCAAACATCATTCGTCAAATAATTAAATGTTAGTTGGACTAATATTTAAATTGTTGTTTTAATAAATAGTTGGACTATATTCAAACTATTCAATTATAGTTGATTTTATAATTGGATTATAGTAATCAATATAATTGATTTTAATCTATTAAATTATAGTTGATTAAATAGTTGGACTATTGTAATCATTATAATAAATAGTACCTAAATCGTTGATTAAATAGATTGGACTATTAAAATCAAGATAAAATTGAAAGATTGACTTTTAAAACATAATCCTAGGGAAATAATAAGTTATTTTATTTGATAAAATAACATATTAGGCCTAAGCCCAGAGTTAAGCAAATAGTAGATCATAATCTTTGGAAGATTTATGTGATGATAACTTAAGTGCTTAATCCATTTAGCTTGTCGCAGTAGACTACTTAATTTCTGAATCAGAACTAAGGATTAGATCATTAAAGTATGATAATGAAATTGAAGGACCTTCATAAATCTATATTTAGATTTTAGAAGTACTAAATTGCAATAATAACTCTTGGAGAGTTAATGACTATTCTCAATGAGATAAAGTCAAACTTTGCAATTAGGCAAGTAGCGCAAGGCGCACTTTACCTTGATATTCTAGAAACCCGAGGCTTGGCCAAAGGCTACTGGAATGTGAAAAAGGGCAAAGGCATAATCATTATAATCTTCTAGGAAGATAAAGGACATATCCTAAAATGTCTGCCTAAATGTAGCAAACGGGATCGCGGAAGCGTGACTGCCGTTTGGACAAAGCAGACATGAAGGAATTGAAGACTGGGCAAGGCTCCGACTTCAAATATGTTTGTCAACAATATATTCATTACTATTATTGAAATTAGATTTTAAATACTTAGTGTGATACATAAATATATGTATTGATGTTCAGAATCTGTTTTGAACAGGATACTGACTTCAATATAGATTTATCTGCGAATTGAAAACGGGACAAAAGTCGTTGTTTTAACCATAGGTACCTAAGTTTGGGAACTACCTTCGGGTGTGTACTTAAATTAGGAAACTGTTATAATGTAACTAGTTTGACTAGATACATTATCTCTGTATCAGTGTTTAACCCGTTGCTGGTGAACCTTTATATTCTAGAACACTAAAGTGTTTCATTATATAAAGATGATATTGAGATAAACACATTGGATGTGAATAACAGAATTTATATTTTGAATATAAATAAATCTCAAATATATAACATGACAAACAAACAGCTCAAACTGATTTGATCAGAAGAAACCAATTGTGGCATTGTTGTCTGTGACACAATTAAACAAGAATCGTATATCAACACTTTTGAAGAGTGGGTACCAGGACTGATTTGATTCTATTCAAATAAAGTCTACGAATCTAGTTTATTGGGCAATGTGCCTATAACACTAATTAATTGGTAAAAGTGTAAATGCCACTGATCTGTTAGCCCTAGTTCATAGTGAAGCAAGTGGGCCCATGTCTAGCTAGGCTAGAGGTGGATATGAATATTTCGTGACCTTTACGAATGTGGCATCGCGTTATGGTTATGTGTTTCTTTTGAAACACAAATCAGAAACTTTAGAGTTTCGACACGAAATAGACAAACAGATCGGCTAAAGTATTAAACCGTCACGGTTAGACCGTAATGGAAAATACTTAAGCAATAAGTTTCTTATATACTTGAAATAGTATAGTATTCTTTCAAAGAGGACTCCTCCCGGAACACGTCATCCTGACGGTGTGTCCGAACTGAGTAACCGAATTTTGTTGGACACGATAAGGTTAATCATGAGTCGCTCTGAGCTACCATTTCCTTCAACGGATAAGCATAAACAGTGCAGAAATTACTTTGAATAAGGTTTCATAATAGTTTGTTTGACATATATCATATTAGATATGAAAGGGAAAGAAACCGGGTTTCTCATTCCTGAAAATTTGGGTATGCTAGGCATATGTTTGAATGATACCAAACTAAAACCCAAATTGGATAAGTGCCAATTGTAGGTTATCCTAGGGATACCAAAGTATTGTACTTATACAACTCACATGAGAACAATTTGATCGTTGCTCACCATGCGATTTTCCTAAGAGGAATACCGATATGCAGTGGTAAGTGGGAGGATAGTAAAACTCGATGAAAATCAGAGTAATACTATTCCAGGCACGCATCCTTAATGGAACACATATAGTTCATCAAGGATGAAACTATACCATAATCTTCGTATACACAAGAACCACGTATGTCGGAGAGAGTCAGAAAATAACCTGGGGTATGGGTTTCTGATCTCACCCCATAAAGATGTCTATCTTATTGAGGTATACCAACTGACTACGTATGAGGAAGTGATACAAGGTATCTACTCCCTATTATGACAAAGTGTCATGAGTCCGAAATGGATTCCATGTATATCAACCAAGTTTGGATAATAGTTGATGTACCACAAGGCATTGTGCCTATTGGTACTATATAAGTCTTCAAGGAAGACATACATGGAAGGCAACATACCAACGTGTAAAGCTAAGCTTTTAGGGGAAATGTATCGTTACCAACATTGTGTTGATTACGATTCAACCTTTTACCTGTTGCCACGGTAAATCCATTTGGAAAATGCTTGCTAATGATGTATGTTTCATTAGTGAAATATGACAGCTTAACGGGAAAATCGCTTTCCTGAAAAGGAAACCTTTCGGAAGATGTTTACAACATCCTGTCGGTTTTGTCATACCAAAACTAGCAAACAAGGTTTGCAGGTTGTTCGATCCATGTTTGGATTGAAGCAGGCGTTACGTTCTTGGAATTATCATTTTGATGTAATCATAATGGAGTATGATTTAATTCAAAACGAAAAGATTCTTGTGTATATAAGGAGGTTAGTGGGAGGGCACTGATAATAGATGTCCTATAAATAATGATAATATGTCATTTCTTGGAAATGATATTCCCATAAAACAATCGGCGAAAGCTTGGCTTTCGATAAAACTCTCCGAGAAATCGTACATTGAAAAATATGCGCGACCTGGTGTCTCATACGCTTTGAGCATATGAAGTCACAATCAGGCCAATCCAAGTGATAGTCACTGGATTGATGTTAAGAACATCCGTTAGTATCTTAGAGATCTAAGGATGATGTCTTATACTATGGAGATGGAGAACTTGAAGTGATTGGGATCACTGTAGCAAGGTCCTAAACTGATAAAAACGACTAAAAGTCACAAACGGTACTATACAGTTTGAATAACGGTACAGTGAGCTGGAAATCTTCCAAGCAAGATACTGTTACCGAATAAACAACAAATGCGGGTTATTGCTGCAGTTGAGGCAGCAATAGAAGCCTTCTGGGTCGATAATATATCTAATTAGATTAGATATAATTCTGTTAGCAGCTGAGCTAGGCGTCAGCACAGGCTAAAGAATTAATGGTCTCATCAACGATCCAGATATATACTTTGATATTCATCTGATTCGTTCGATCATACATCGTGATGATGATGTGATCGTATAAATCGCATCAGATGATAATCATGCAAATCCGCTGACGAAAGCATTTCTCAGCAGTTTGAGCCAACCGTACATAGTTCGGGTGTTAGACACTCGAGTGACTGGCTATAGGCCAAGTGGGAGATTGTTGGACAATTATGACCCATAGCGTCACTATTTGTACAGATCATGGTATTGATGTACAAATTAACTATGTGACAAAGGAGATTGCACTCTTATCATTTGTGATTAGATCACCTAGATGTATAAATGATAGGAGGTCCCTGGATTTGTTCCTGGATTGAGAATGATATGAGACAGTATCAATCCACGAAGGGTAAATCATTAAATATCCCTAGTCTGAGCATTATCGAGATTGGACATCGATGAATGCGTAAAAGACTAGTATTACACTTGTGCGCGTTGTGAGGGCACAACGGTATAGTTCTCATATATTTGGGTATAGGATACTCATGCAAGTGTAATAGGAGGTTGTATTTTACCGATGGTACGGGAAACAGCTTCGCTCTGGATAGACCCCCTCGGAATTCCATTGGTAGTATGACTATGTGTCTATGGAAGTCCGAAATCAGGGTAGGTGTATTTGGTCCTAACCTGAGACTTGCACCGCTAATACTTGCGACAATCAATATACTTTGGTTGCGGTCGTCCAGGGCTTTAACAGGTTCTGTGTACGCCAATGCTGGGTATATTGAGAATCGTAGTGTGTTGAGTGTGATGTCAAGACGGAAGTGTCACTCTAGTCATATGAAGATGATGATCGCGCAAGGATACAGAACTGGTTCTCTAAAAAAGGTTGCAACCATCGGGATAATATGACTTGGTCATGATTATCCGATATTAAAGAGACTAGTTGCTCGTAATCCAATATATGCTTCGTACATGGCAGACATTGTACCAGCCCCAGGCCTTGCATGTGATCATCTGATACTGGACAGAAATACGCAATACTACGTATACTACGCCTGATATAGATCTTTTATTCCTGTAAGGATATTTCTGAAGAATTGGGTGGGCATGGCGCTTTGCTAGAAGCCAACCTTGTCTTGTAAATCGGTATAAACATAGTACGAGGTACTTACACGTTCGGATAGTCCGACGACCGAATTTACTGCCAACATATCCGGGGATCTCATGGGTCGCTTCCCGAAGATTCACCGATGATGTATGACTCGCACTTTTAATTAATCTGGGATTAATTAGATGAGAGAGAAAATTAATCTGGGATTAATTGCGGAGATATCTTATCTGGGATAAAATATCATTTAAAGAGAGAGAACGATTAATTTGGAATTAATCGATAAATTAATATATTTGATATATTAAACGAAATTGGATTTCGACGTGGAATTGAAATTAGATTTTAATTCGGGCGAACGAGTTAATTTAGAATTAATTCGTTAGCGATGTGAATAGTGATTTCACTAGGCGTAATCATTTAATTACGTCGCAACAGAAAATTCGTTAATTTGGAATTAGCGAACCCGAGCCCGGGATTGTTTGTGAGCGCATTCGCATTTCGAATTCGAGTGCGGCATGCAAGTTAAATCAAGCGTCAAATCATTAGTCACATCAAGCGTCAAATCACATGTCACTTTGAGTGATGTGACACTTGATTGATTGATGTGATTGATTGAGTTGTTTGGTTAGTGAATGAGTGTGGAACACTCAAGGTTGGTGAAAGCTTTTTGAAAGCTTAATAAGACATTTATTATATTTTAATATATGGTATATATGTCTTTGATTTTTAGAAAATCAATTAACAACTCTCACAACTCTTCTCTCTCTCCATTCTCTTCCTCATCTCACGCCCTTGGAGGGAAAAATTTCTTATGTTCTTGGCAGTGAACTGCTGTGAGTCTTGAAGGAAAAGGGAAGCAAGTGTTTGATTTTTTTGGCAAAAATCATAAGAGCTAGCACTCCAAGAGACATGCGAAGGTGATAGGGAAGTCCACCCATGAGCCGGGAATCGTTCGACGAAGCTTGGAGCTTGACGGAGACATCCATGGCCGAAACCAGTGAGCTGTGACAGTGCTCACTGCCGAGCATGAAGGGAGCAGATTTTGAGTTTTTGTTGCCTACCGCGTCACTCAACCGATCGATGTGAGTATTCCGTAACTCCCTCGTTGTATTCGCACTTGATTCATGCTTGTTTATTGATCCTTGGGACCTTAGTAAACTCCAACAGTGAAATGTTCTAACTCTTTACATGAGAACTGAACTTGGCTTTATGGGTCAATCTACACACACATAGACCATACAAATGTATAAAACATCACATGCATGAATGGTGAAGTCATGATAGAAATGCTAAAAATTCGGGTTCTTACATGTTTGCTCTCTACGGACTATTTTAGATTACCAATTTTAGAATTAAATCATCATGTGTATGACACTCATACACTAAGTCTGAAAGTACATTAGTAATCATTGGCATGCATGAAAATTTATAATTTGTGAATTTTAAAGAAAACAATTTGATAGATGAAATTTCATCGTTTGTTTATTAAAATAACTATGTTTATATATTATATGATGCTCTAGAGCATTCATTCCAATAATATGCCACTTGAGTTAGAGCCAATGAAGCATGTCACGTAATCCTAAACACTCTAGGTGACCTTCACAAACTTTATCTTTCAAGGTCTTTGTAAACGGATCAGTCAGATTCTCTACAGATGCTATCTTAATTTTAGAGCTTGTACAAATCTTGGTGTTGTACAACCATGATGTCATCAAAGCCATGAAAGGTACAGCCTGGACCAGCATTAGAGGAGGCTGTTGTGGTGGGGTAGAAAGTCATGTCTAATGTGAGTTGGGTCTGGTTTAACTGGTGGGGTTACTGCCTGGTGAGCCGGAAGAGGTACTATTGGTGATGGCATAGGTATTGGTTGTACGATAACTTAAAACTTTGGGCCCGAAGAGTGTTGCCGGCGGGAGAGTAACTGCATCCATAATATGCTGGAGATATTGTATACTTGTAGTTACTACATCTCCGGGCTAAATAGCTGGTTTGTCCCCAACAAA
Organism: Zanthoxylum bungeanum; assembly: GCA_019454045.1. Lineage (NCBI taxonomy): Eukaryota > Viridiplantae > Streptophyta > Magnoliopsida > Sapindales > Rutaceae > Zanthoxylum > Zanthoxylum bungeanum. The sequence continues at coordinate 134,730 of SKCR01028650.1, forward strand.
CCTCTCATGGACAGACTCAATTCTCTGTCCCATCACTGACTCAGCACCTTGGGATGCATCGTCATATTTATGTCTACGTCTGGGTGGCATTATATATATATAATGAACGAGGTTAGTTAAGCTCATAAGATGTCCTATACTAGAATGGAATGAGACATAACTGAAGGAATGAGGATATCAGAGAAATGGCCTATTGTATCTGAGCACCCCAAGCATACCGCATACATAACGCATGAACACTCTTTCACTGTAGTCATTGACCCCTAGACTATGATATGGTATCAATTTTGTAACAACCTGATTCCACTAGGTGTTATCGATAGAAGACGGTGTGAACATATCTCCACAAGACATTACTCATATGATTAAATGATCAAACTATATACTTATGCATATTAAAAAACTGATATTATATAATGCAAACGGAAGATATGCCAGGGCATAAATATGTATACATACATATATTGTCTATATTATAATATTTGACATATGGAAAATTATATTGTACATAATGACATGACTATGACTCTAGACATAGTGGACCCAAAATACTCTGATGAGTGTAGTGTGTATCCTCTCCTCAGCTCATGTCTCCATTGGAACCAAAATAGCTCATAGGTGCACAGTCTTATAAAACTGTGGAGTGGGGAAGTGAGTCATAAAGAACCCAATGAGTGAAGTTATATAATAAATAAAACAGAAGTAAAAAAAATACTAGTAAAATATTGAATTAGATACTTACTGATAAAAGAAAATATGTTACTTCAAAATAAATTCAAAAAAAAATCTAATTCTAATATATTTAGAAATCATTTATAAAACTGGACCAATCTCTGTGAAAATAAATCGGCATATGTGTACGTTACGTATCGCCATCCTCCAACACCTATCTGAAAATCAGCTAGTGCCTTGGGGCGTTATGTACCATCGTCCCCTAAGACACTGAAACTATACTAGGAATGGAACATCTAAGGCATGATGGGATCTAGGGGTGTTATATATTTTCGTCATCTGGTCTCAAATTTGTAACTACACATATGCACATGGCTTCAGCATGAAATTATAAATCTCATAAAATGAAATAATCAATTACATTCATTTACCTTTAAAGCTAAATCAAAGTCAAGATATTTTAAAACCTTTCAAGTTTCATATCAACTCATTGAGATAGTATCGTGCTTGAATTTATTTAAATTTCTAATTAAAATCATAAAATTCATGAAACACATAATTCATTTAAAACTAGTAAATCAAATTAAGCTCAAGCCACATGCATATAAGTCTCAAAAATTAATCCAATTTCTAAACTTTCTGAGAAACAAGAACTCCACTCACTGATTTGGAATTCGTCCAAACAATGTAACGGAGTTGCGGGTGGCTAATCCTTACACCGATCTACAACCAATTAACTTTTGTTAGAATGAATCACATAATATATTTTCATTATAATTTAAAAAGTATGACATACATGAACATTCATCCTTATTAGAAAATTCGAATATATGGGTTCCTTACGAATTTAACGGAGCCCAATTTGGAGTTACCTAGGTCGAAATATCATAAATTCGATTCTCACTAATTCTACGCATTATTTCACTGCATATGGCCAACTTCAAAATTACACTGCAATTAATTGGAAACGAGACAGAAGCTGAAACTTTAATAGAATGACCCCTTATATGTCCAGTTTATGTGACTTTTTACGGTTTATGATTTCTAATGTTATAACTCAAGTTATAGTCGAATCATTGCATACTGTGAAACAAAGACAGTGGCAGGTTTTTATACAGAACAATTTCGAAATTTTTCGTACATTCATGTTTTAATGGAAAAATATGATTTTTGAATATGTTAAACCTTATTGTGTCTAGTTTATATAGAATATTACGAAGCCAAATATCACCCACTACTCAGTAAATTTGGGAAACACACTACACACCATTTTTATAAGCTATGTACTGCCTTAATTTATCCATCCACAACCAGCCATCATTTGCATGCATTCTAACATGTTATTTACTCATTTTAATACACAAAGTACAACCATAATAATTACCATTCACTGTCTCCCTAATGAGATGATATTTTCTCTTTATATGTTTCCATTTCTTGTGGTTTTTTTGTTCTTTGGAAATCACCATTGCACCACTATTATCGCTATAAAGTGTGAGCGGTTCATCTATATCTGGAACAACTTCCAGATCTCCAAAAAAATTACGGAGCCATACTGCTTACTTAACTGCTTCACAAGCTACTACATTCTCAACCTCCATAATAGACTCAGTAATACAAGATTATTTTATACTCCTCTACATAATAGCTCCACCACGTATGGTGAATACTGATCCAGATGTTGGTTTTCTAGAATTTACGTCTGTTTGAAAATCAGAATCAGTATATCATTTAAGGATCATATCTGCACCAGAATATACAAGTATATAGTTTCTCGTTAACTTAAGATACTTGATAATATACTTCACAGCCACCTAATGATCTAATCATAGGTTAGACTAAAAACTGTTGACTACTCCTACTACATAACAAATGTCTGATCTCATACATAATAGAACATACTTGAATCTAACAACTACAGAGGCTTATAAGATATGTCTCATCTCCGTAACTACATGAGGTATCTTACGAGACTGTTCATTTTACAAATAAATACCGTGTCTAAAAGAAAAATTGTCTTTCTTGAAATACTACATCCAAAATCACACAAGAACATTGTCAATATATGATGCCTACTATATAGCTAATAGTCATCTTTTGCGATCCCGAATAATCTGGATCCAAGTACATAACTGGCATCTCTTAAATATTACATTTGAAATTGGTTACCTAGCTAGGATTTTACGTCTGATAATACTTTTACATCATTCTCAATGAGTAAAATATCATCGACGTATAACACAAGAAAAATCACTTTATCATTAATGAGGCGCTTGTAAACATAAGGCTCATCAATGTTCAGCTCAAAGTCATAAGAATTGATCATTGTATCAAATCTTATGTTTCAAGATCGAGATGCTTGCTTCAGTCCATAAATGAACATTTACAGTTGGTAATATTTTTGCTCTTGACCTTGGGCAATGAATCCTTCTGTTTGTACAATATAGATACATTCAATAAGAATGCCATTCAAGAATGATGCATTGACATCCATTTGTCATATATTAGAGTCATAATATATAGCAATGGATAGAAGAGTGCGAGTAGATTTGAGCATGACTACTGGCAAGAAAGTCTCCTTATAGTCGACTCCCTCTTTCTGTGTATAACTCTTGTCTACTAGCCTAACTTTGAAGGTCTGAACCTTCCGATCTACTCTTTTATTCCTCTTGTAGATCCACTTGCAACCTATAGATATTACTTCATCAAGTTGGTTTACAAGCTCCGAGACTGAGTTGGAGTACACATAATCAATCTCGATATTCATTGCTTTGAGTCATTCCTCTTTATCATAATCATCTATTGCACTGCGATAACTCAATGGATCATCTACACAATCAGTGGAGGTGACAAATTATGCCTCTCTAGTCCCTATATAGCGATCAAGTTATCGCACAACCCTCATATTGTGTCTAGTGGTAGATCGTCCTTTTGTAACTTTATATGTAACTCAAATGTTGAAGGTGTTATATTATTACCAATAAATATTGTTAACATTGTACTGTTCCGACCAAAAATTAACTTCTTGAGTATCACTCTACTGAGAGGTTTGAATTCTCTCATGTAATCCTCCTCAAGAATTATGACTTTTGCGACAGTTCCACAACTCTAAGGGTGTCTTAAAAATAGACTTATATGGAACTACGCTAAGGAAATACACTATTATCTGTAATGCATATCCCCATAATGAACTAGGCAATGAACTGTCACTAATAATTATTATGACATATAATATTTTTTATTTTTCATGCATCTCACAAAAAAAACACACATAATAATTATCATATAACTAAAATTAAAAAGAGAGTTAAAATGTTTTTCAACCTACTTTCGATGCCAATTGTAGGAGTCGATCTCGCGAACTCTTCACGAAAAGCTCATTGCACAGTGAAATTACCTAGGTCCCGAGAATGATCTTGTAATTTTTTCCCGCCCTTCCACTTTTATATGCGGCATTACAATGAATTTGCATACATTTCATGTGATCTTTGATCTTCTGTTTCCGTGCACACCTAGATTTTGCTTGTGCCACTAACATCTTAGCCATGCATGCACGTGCAATTTGCAACATCAAATTACAAATGTTTTTTCTTATTTGATTATTGCATATTAAATTCTTCAATTTGGCTTCTTGCATTTTGCATGCTATGTGTGACGGTTCCGGTATCAAGCTAGCAATATTTGTATTAATTTTCTACGACTACAAGCAATTGAGACGTGTCATAGGTTTTTTTTTTACATTTGCGGTAAATACACATTTGCCGCTACCCGCTAGCATGTTTTTCCATCTTATAAAGGAGCTCATATTTCGGGACACAAAATCAAGCTCGCCCAGGGTCATAAGTAACTCTCATGGCCACATGTACTTAGGAGATTTCGTCCGTGAGGTCCCATTCTGAAGTTTTTCGGAAGATTTAGAAGCATGATCACTTGTCGCTAGCCTAGTTTTACAGCATTGTTGTAGGCATTGCATTTTTGCATATTAGCCCGATGATGAGTCTCGTATGGAGTCACTACTTCTTTAGTTGTGAAAGCCGCGGGAAACAAAAGTTGGAAGGGTAAAGTTGGAAAATGGAAACTTTGTTGGATTTAAACTCGTTGTTTAGCTTCGGTTGCTTGTTGGACTTCCGTTTCAAAGCTTATCTTAGGCCCAAAACCCCGTAAACCACTTACCAAACCCAAAATACCCAAGCCAACCCATGAACCAAAACCCACACGCCCATGGACCAAGATTCACGCCCATATCCCTTTTAATTAGGTAGATGCACATTTATCACATGCTAAAACCAAGTAAAATCCCTTCCTAATTAAAAGAAATCTCATAGATCCCTTTCCTAATCAAAATCAATCACCATCCTAAATAAGGAGATTCATTCCTTGTGAGATACAATTAGGTGATGTCACCATCAATGAGAAATCCTTCTCCTATTCAAATAAGGAAAGCCATCACCCATTTGTCTATAAAAATAGGCCTTCACCACCCTTCATAACCCTAGCACATTGATATCACATTCACACGCCCAAGACCTTCTTCAAGCTTCCTCTTGCACGCCCAAGGCCTTCCCAAAGCACCATTGCCGCATCCTCCAAAACAAACCCATCTCCCATTGCCGAGAATCACCTTAATTCTACACCCTTCACGCCAAAGCCACTTTCACAGCCCTTCCATCGCCGCATCCACCACCTTCACAACCCTTAAACCACGCCAAAATAGTCCCCTACACACCCCTAAAGTCGCACAAAACACCCCCTAAACATAGCCCCAATTACACGCCTAAAACAGTCCCAAAACCCACTGCACTGCCTCGCAAAACTTCCGCACTTCGCCCCACTGTTCTGCCCAATTTTTGTGATATTTTAACCCATCAAAATAGCCCTAAAATCACCCCAAAACTGCACTAAAAATTTCATAAACACCCCCAAAAAACCCCTCAAAACCGCAGCCCCATTAGCCTTCAAACTGGGACCTATACCCCTGTAAACCCGCCTATGACCTATAGTTGTAGGATCAGTAGAGACTATTCCTTTATGTTTTGGACCATTGACATTTGGATTCAGTTGGACTTGTTGTCATGAAGTATGGGCTTGTTGGGCCATTTAAACTGGGACGAGTCTGTGCTTTATGGAAATCGGGCCAAAAGTTTCTAAAATGATGATGGGCCAACTAGTGTAAAATTCTTATGACTTATATATTCCATACATCGCACGCATCTCATGCATCTCATGCATACATGCATCATGTTAACCCCGTGTCTTAAAAGCCATCATAGATATCCGTTGGGTTAGGAAAAATAAGACTTGTCGAAGAAGAGTTTAGCAAACATGGACATCGGGAAAAAGGAAACTGAGGAACAGAGAACTTTACTGCAATGATAGAAAGACCATTGTGGGGGCCTTCAGAAAAAAAAAAGAAAGAAAAAAAAAAAAAAAAAAAAATGAAAAAAGAAATGAAAAAAAGAGAAAAAAAAAAGAAAGAAAAAAATTGTTGTTTGTTTTTAGTCGTTGATAGTTAGACATAAGTCCAATGATGTGAAATTATTTTCTTTAGGATGAAATCTTAGAAACGATAAACTCTTGATGTGCTTTTATCTGATACTTTGAGTAGTTGATCTATGTTAGACTCGTAAGCATTTATTTATAGGATCTTAGCAGTGAAAACTTGAGTAGTTAGCAAGGTGACTAGTTGAAGAAATTGCAGGTCGGTGAATGATCGTTTGCTTAGATGTTTATCTTGATTTGCTTATGCTATGATGTGTGGTATGGTTGAAAATAAAAGAAAAGTCTCTAAAGAAAAGAATTGGACCACCTATAACCGATAAGCGTGAAGCTACCCATGGGTGAATATTAGGACCACCATGAGGAGAAATGCTACCTTAAAGGGTAGGTGTGTTGAAACAAAAAAGCCAAACAAAAACAAAAAAAAAAATGAAAAAGAAAAGAAAAGAAAATAGAAGTTCAAAATGAAAAAAAAAAGACAAAAGAGAAAGAAAACCATACCACATTGAGCACAGAAAAGCAACTGCAGGCATAATTGAGACATCTAGGTTGGTTTGACCCATCGATCCCGATTTTTGAAACGAAATCATTGAGTTGGCTTAGTTACGGATCAAGCTGCAAATGAACCTTTGCACACACACACTTTGAGTCTGGCTTAGTGTAGGCACTGCATTTTTACACATAAGTCCCTATGATGAGTCTCATTTTGGAGACACTACCTTTTAAGTCACGGAGGTCACGGGAAACGGACATCGGAAGGGGAAATTCAGAATAAACAAGGTTCACTGTTTTCGTTAGTGCTGCGTTCGTGTTTACGTTCGAACGTCAAACGGATTGCGGGCGTTCATGCGCGGTTCGAGGAAGCGTTCGAACGGTGTGTCGGTAATTCTGGTTTTGCTGCTAGCCTCACATCCAGCCCAATTAGCCCCCCAAAGCCCATAAAACACATCCCAAATTAAATAAATAAATATTAATTTAAACATTAAACATTAATAAAATATTTAAACCATTTACCAATTAAATAAAACATTTACCAACTTAAACTAAAATCATGCCTAATTTAAATAATTTGAATATATTATATACTAAAACTAAAAAGAAGATATGCCTAATTAAAATCAATCATAACCAATTAAAGCCAATCATATATTTGACTTCCTAATCTAATAAGATAATACCAATCTAAAATATTGTATTCCTAAACCAAACCAAATCAAATCCCTTGCTTTCCTTGTCCAACACCAAATCAAATCCCTCTTTAATTAGCCAAATCTTTTCTTGTCAAGCCCAACCCTTTGCCTATAAAAAGAACCCTTCACCAACCTTCTCAACCCTAGTCCCTAGCTCATACACAACACACATAAAAACTACAGGAAGAACACACCCAAAACAGTAAGCAAAAGATAAAGAGGAAACGGCAGCGAAACCACAAGGAAACAGTAGCAAAAGATGGAGAACGACGACTCTTAAAACCAGTAAGACAACGAACGAGAACAGTGTGAACCAGTGAACCGGGAGAGTTGCGGAGCATCCACCCTTCCGACGATCGTGTACCGTACATCCGAGAGGTGATTTAAAAGGTTAGACCTGAGGGCACTTTTTCATTGGTTATATTCGTTTTTTATCATTGAATTCTATTCGCATGAGAGTCGTTTATGGATGCATGTTATGGCTTGAATGAAATGGAAGAGTGTCGTCTCTTGTGGTATATAGGATGGAAACCCAGACGTAAATTCCGTAGCCGAATCCGAATGGACGGTAGTGCGGTCTGTACTTGGGATGCAACTCCACGTACCACTTGAGTAAACGGACACATTCTCTTATTTTGTATTGCTTTCATTTATTTATTTTTCGTCACATAAATTCTGCATGTTGCTTATTTATGCATGGTTCAATCGAGCGCATGGGCTTAGTAAGTGGAATGAAAGATCCCCTATGGGGAAGGGTTAAAGCCCTTTACCACGATGCTTTGCCGCGCCGGTTGATGTGTATTCGGTTGGATGCAAGACACGTTCAATCGGACATACTTAGTTGAATATGATTGTCTTTATGTTTGTATGCATGATGTGATGTGACGCGCATGGGCTTAGTATGTTGGTCTAAAGGTCCTCTCTTTGAGAGATCAAGAGCCCCCAAAAGGCCACCTTTACGGCAGTACTTCGCCGCGCCCCTTTATTTTGTTGTTTATCTATTGCGTCCCATTTCATGCATCAGGTCTGTTCCCCTTCGAACGCGTTTACGAACGCAACTCGAATGCGCATGCATTTTTGCCTTATCATGCATCAGGTCTCATTTCCGTTCGAATGCGTTCACGAACGCCATACGAACGTGAACATTCTATTTCATTTCCGTTCGAACGCGTTATCAAACGCCATACGAACTCGAGCATTCTGTTTCATTTCCGTTCGAACGCGTTATCAAACGCCACACGAACGCGAACCTTCTGTTTACCGTTCGAACGCGTTTACGAACGCTACACGAACGCGAACACACTGAACTGAGTCTGTTTATCATATTCATACATAATTGCCTCTTGGTTGATCTTTCTTGTGTTATATAGCCAACCATATTATTTATATCCCTGCATTTATCCATTCTATGTGTTCTCGGGATTGTATTCAAGCATGATTAGGCTGTTAGCATGTTATTTGGTTAATAGGTTCATGAGATAGTACTCAAGCATGATTAGGTTGTTCTTAGTTTTCCATATTATAGGATTGAAATATGTTCATGAGATTGCCATGTGATGTTGCATGTTGTGATGAACTTGTTGATGTATGCATATGAATTTAGAAGCATGATATTTTTGGAAATAATTATTATTTAAGCCTGGTTAAATTATTACATAAATCCTTTTATTACAAGTGACATAAGTAATGGACCATTCTGAACCCAACGGTTAGAGGTCTTCCCTTGCGAGGGGTGAGTGCGGCCTTAAATCTCATTTTCCCGGTTCACACCGGGTGGCGACTCCATTACTCTCAGGTTTAGTCCCCCGTGGCTACTCCGTACTCCCAACTAGGCCGCGAGCCTAGGACAGAAAAGTGTCGCCCAGGTTCTGTGTTCCCACAGTCTCGCTACACCACTGGGGATAGAGAATCGGCCTCGAAATATTGTCTTGTGATGTTTGGATTTATGTTTTAATTGACCGTGTCTATAGTGGATAAAGTGAGGGTTTAATCAAAGGCATTTTAAGGTTAGGTAATGGTTTGGTGTCTTCCTTCATTCACTACCTTTCTAGAAGGAAAAGCTGTGAAGGCACCTAGATAGCCATCTACTTGTAGCCTATTGTGATGGACTAATTTGGAGGACTCGTTGTTTATTCCTGACAACAAGCGATAAGAGCCTAAGAGGCTTGGGTATTTAAGTGAGCCTCGCTCCACCTTCCCTCTGGGGGATCTACAACGGGAAATCCATTTGACAGTCCGTCACACACCATAGCTCATTGGCACGTACCTTAGTGTGTATAAAAAAGGGTGCGCTCACTTGGTTTCTCGAACCCTTGAGTGGGGAGACCTAGTTGTGGGCCATCCTTCGCCGGTGAGAGCCTTTATCTATACTCTTACTAACCCACCCATAGACCGGGTTGGCTAAAGTAACAATTATTTTCTTGAATATGTGCTTGTGGACCATCCTCATTTGGATGCTGTTGGACTATTGTCAGAAATACGGGCTTGCTGGGCCATTTAAACTGGGGCAAGTTCACACCTTATGACTATTAGGCCAAAAGCTTCTGAAATGTTGATGGGCCAATTTGTAAAAAATTATTATGTCATGTTTGCATCATCTTTCTTCTATGCTTATGTTTGGGAACATCGTCGTTTGAATCCATTTGGACCATTTATCATGGGATATGGGCTTGTTGGGCCATTTAAACTGGGACAAGAACGTATTTCATGACTATTGGGCCAAAGGCTTCTAAGTGATTGATGGGCCACTTTGTGATTGTGTTCGGAACGTTATCATTTGGGTTTAGTCGGGCACTTTGTCATGAGAAATGAACTCATTGGGCCATTTAAACTGGGATGGGTTCACTCCTATGACGATTAGCCCGAAAGATTCTAAAATGATAACGGACGGATTTGTTTGAGAATTTTAGTTGATTTAGTATGTTATATATGTTACATGCATCTCACGCACCCCATGCATACATACATCATGTTAACTCTTGTGTTTTAAAAGCCATCATAGATTCCCGTTGGGTTAGAAAAAAAAGGAAAAGACTCACCAAAATACTGAGAACAGACATGAGTGAATCAGATATTGAGGTATCCCGGATAGATCAGTTGGAAAATGGCTTCGCCAAAATTACTGAACAGTTGCAAGCCTTGACTACTGCCATGACAAATATGGCTGTGCCCCGTGCCGGGGGAGATTCTGAGAATGTAAGGCGTGAGGAGCCTCCGAATGGGTTAGGGGATGATGTCCCCACTTTTGATGATGACATGGCAGAATATGCAACAGGCAGAGTGATTGGGTCTCAGGCAGAATTTCAGAAGCTTCGGGATCAGGTTGAAACAGTTACCCGCAAAATGAGGGGTAAGAACGATGATTTGCTAGATTATAAGGCAATGACCTTCGGAGAACAGCTGCCAGCTCAGTTTAAAATGCCCGACATGGCCAAGTTTAATGGGAACGGAGACCCGAGGGTCCATCTGCAACAATATGTCTCAGTCATTAGTTCAATGGGCCTATCACAGCGCCAAGTCCAAAAGATGTTTGGGATGTCACTCGAGGGGGCACCTGTGGTTTGGTATCATAGCCTTGAGAAGAAGGTTAAGGAAGATTGGAAGGAACTAGCTGATGCCTTTCTGAAGCAGTATGTTACGGACTTAAAGATTGACTTGTCATTCCGTGATTTGGAGAACACTAAGCAGAAGCCAGAGGAAAGTTTCAAAGAGTATGTGGATCGCTGGAGAAGCCAGCTTTTGAAAATGCAGACTCGGCCCTCAGAGAAGGACCAAATCAAATGATCATCAATGGCACCAAGCCCTCTATTTATAGTAAGCTGAGGAGGATAACTTCGATGATTTCTGATTTTCGACAGTTGAGGGAAACTGTCATGGATATTGAGGAAGAAGAGGCTGAAAATAGAAAGTTTTATGGCCATAATAGAAGAACTTTTGGGGGGCCTTCTGAGACTAAGCCCGATACTGCCGAGGTCGCTACCGTCAAGAACAGGCGATTCTCCAATCTTGGTAGGCCTTTGTCAAATGTATTTGAAAAGCTGAAAATGCAAGGACTCCTAAAACCTTTGGAACCTAGGCCATTTCCGAACCCTGTGCCACCATACCTCAACCTAAACCAGTATTGTCACTTCCATCAAGAAAAAGGCCATGACACCGACAACTGTACCCGCCTAAGCATGAGGTCCAGAACCTCATTGACTCCCATAAAATACCCAATCCAGAAAAAGAACAACCCAACACACACATGAACCCTCAACCATAAAGCCACTCAACCACCCAGGTTTCTTGCATTAAGATAAGGGATAACAGTGAAGAACCATAGGCCAAAGAAGAAAGTAATACTCCGATTAATGAAGTTATTCCTCCTAGTTTATTTGATCCTACATTTTTAAAAAAATACATTGATTTTGTCTATTTGTTCGAACCATTTTCTTAAATGATAATAAAGACGTTCATTTCGCTGAATCTCTTCCGCAATATGAGTACATTTGAGAAAAGCATTCAACCGAGGTACTATGAAATTCAGTGATGTTTAGAACACGGGGAATCCTCGAATAAGCAAGCAGGGGGCAGTGAGAGTATCAGACTTGGAAGGGAATTAGTTCACCAAGCCGATCAGCGTAGACATATTAAAGTGGTGGCTTGCCTGAGGAAAGGAAGACTGAGCAGTCACCAAGAGAATTGGCAGAAGACCTAACCCGACGGGATAGGAACATTCATGCATGCATACACGTAACACATTTTGCATCCTTTTGTGTTTGTTTTATTTTGTGTTCACAGGTTTTAAAGAATAAGAAAAGCGGCAAAGAACAAGCTAATCAGAAATGGTAAAAAGCACAGTATCAGATTCAGGTAATGATTCCAAGGTTGAGGCCCATTTGAGTTTGAGTTTCGGGGATGACACTCTGGGGGCGAGGCCCACATTGGTTCAGCATCGGTTTCTGCCGGGTATGGCACTCTGGGGGCGAGGCCCACATTAGCATCAACATCAGTCTTGCCGGATATGGAATCTGGAGGGTGAGGCCCACGTCATTATCAGTAGCTTGGGGACGAGTCCCAGGGTTGAGGCCCATATCAGTATCAGTCTGGGGGCGATGCCATATCAGTATCAGTTTAGGGCTGAGGCCCACATCAGTATCAGATCGGGTATAAAGCCCACATACAGCACAGTTCGGGAATACAGCCCAGGAGAATAAGGCTCTCTCTCAGCACAGTTCGGGAATACAGCCCAGGAGAATAAAGCTCTATCTCAGTACACTCCGGGAATACAGCCCAGAGGAATAAAGCTCTATCTTAACAAAGCTCGGGAACAAAGCCTATGGGAATAAAGCCCACTTTCAAAGCAATCCGGGAACAAGGCCCAGGGGAATGAAGCTCACATTCAACACAATTGAGGAACAAAGCCCACAGTCAGCTCAGATCAGGGAATAAAGCCCACATCTAACACATTGAGGAACAAAGCCCACAGTCAGCTCGGATCAGGGAATAAAGCCCACATCTAACACAATTGAGGAACAAAGCCCACAGTCAGCTCAGATCAGGGAATAAAGCCCACATTCAACACAGTTCGGGAATAAATCCCACAGTCAGCTCAGCTCATGGAATAAAGCCCACATCTAACAGTTCGGGAATAAAGCCCACAGTCGGCTCAGATCAGGGGAATATAGCCCCATCTCAATGCAGTTCGGGAATAAAGCCCACAGTCCAAACATTAGGGGAATATAGCCCTATCTCTCAACAGTTCGGGAACAAAGCCCAGGGGAATAAAGCCTCATATCAGTATAGTTTGAGAACAATGCTCAAGGGGAAGAAAACCTCATGTCAGTACAGTTCGGGAATAAAGCTCGGGAGGAATAAAGCCTCATCTCAACACAGTTCGAGAATGAACAAGCCGGGAATGGCAATCCAAGAATGGAGCAGAGTTCAAGAATGAACAAGCCGGGAATGGCACTCCAAGAATGGAAGCACGGTTCGGGAATGGACCAACTTACAGTAACAGTTCGGGGATGGACACCTTACGGTAACGGTTCGGGAATGGACCACATCACAACACGGTTCAGGAATGAACCAGAGGTCGCAGCACCTCACCACCAAATCAACTCAACTCAACACATGGTAAGTCAAGCGGCAGCTGGCGAGCCAGGTAAGTGAAAATGCATTGCATAACCTTTGATAGGATTGTCACTGTTGCACATTACACAAGTCCCATCAAAGTGGGGGCAATTGTAGGCACTGCATTTTTACACATAAGTCCCTATGATGAGTCTCATTTTGGAGACACTACCTTTTAAGTCACGGAGGTCACGGGAAACGGACATCGGAAGGGGAAATTCAAATAAACAAGGTTCACTGTTTTCGTTAGTGCTGCGTTCGTGTTTACGTTCGAACGTCAAACGGATTGCGGGCGTTCGTGCCGCGTTCGAGGAAGCGTTCGAACGGTGTCGGTAATTCTGGTTTTGCTGCTAGCCTCACATCCAGCCCAATTAGCCCCCCAAAGCCCATAAAACACATCCCAAATTAAATAAATAAATATTAATTTAAACATTAAACATTAAATAAAATATTTAAACCATTTACCAATTAAATAAAACATTTACCAAACTTAAACTAAAATCATGCCTAATTTAAATAATTTGAATATATTATATATTAAAACTAAAAAGAAGATATGCCTAATTAAAATCAATCATAACCAATTAAAGCCAATCATATATTTGACTTCCTAATCTAATAAGATAATTACCAATCTAAAATATTGTATTCCTAAACCAAACCAAATCAAATCCTTTGCTTTCCTTGTCCAACACCAAATCAAATCCCTCTTTAATTAGCCAAATCCCTTTCCTTGTCAAGCCCAACCCTTTGCCTATAAAAAGAACCATTCACCAACCTTCTCAACCCTAGTCCTTAGCTCATACACAACACACATAAAAACTACAGGAAGAACACACCCAAAAACATTAAGCAAAAGATAAAGAGGAAACGGCAGTGAAACCACAAGGAAACAGTAGCAAAAGACGGAGAACGACGACTCAAAACAGTAAGACAACGAACGAGAACAGTGAACCAGTGAACCGGGAGAGTTACGGAGCATCCACCCTTCCGACGATCGTGTACTGTACATCCGAGAGGTGATTTAAAAGGTTAGACCTGAGGGCACTTTTTCATTGGTTTATATTCGTTTTTTTATCATTGAATTCTATTCGCATGAGAGTCGTTTATGGATGCATGTTATGGCTTGAATGAAATGGAAGAGTGTCGTCTCTTGTGGTATATAGGATGGAAACCCAGACGTAAATTCCGTAGCCGAATCCGAATGGACGGTAGTGCGGTCTGTACTTGGGATGCAACTCCACGTACCACTTGAGTAAACGGCACATTCTCTTGTTTTGTATTGCTTTCATTTATTTATTTTTCGTCACCTAAATTCTGCATGTTGCTTATTTATGCATGGTTCAATCGAGAGCATGGGCTCAGTAAGTGGAATGAAAGATCCCCTATGGGGAAGGGTTAAAGCCCTTTACCACGATGTTTTGCCGCGCCGGTTGATGTGTGTTCGGTTGGATGCAAGACACGTTCAATAGGACATACTTAGTTGAATATGATTGTCTTTATGTTTGTATGTATGATGTGATGTGACGCGCATGGGCTTAGTATGTTGGTCTAAAGGTCCTCTCTTTGAGAGATCAAGAGCCCCCAAAAGGCCACCTTTACGGCAGTACTTCGATGCGCCCCTTTATTTTGTTGTTTATCTATTGCGTCCCATTTCATGCATCAGGTATGTTCCCGTTCGAACGCGTTTACGAACGCAACTCGAACGCGCATGCATTTTTGCCTTATCATGCATCTGGTCTCATTTCCGTTCGAACGCGTTCACGAACGCCATACGAACGTGAACATTCTGTTTCATTTCCGTTCGAACGCGTTATCAAACGCCATACGAACGCGAGCATTCTGTTTCATTTTCGTTCGAACGCGTTATCAAACGCCACACGAACGTGAACCTTCTGTTTACCATTCGAACGCGTTTACGAACGCTACACGAACGCGCACACACTGAACTGAGTCTGTTTTATCATATTCATACATAATTGCCTCTTGGTTGATCTTTCTTGTGTTATATAGCCAACCATATTATTTGTATCCCTGCATTTATCCATTCTATGTGTTCTCGGGATTGTATTCAAGCATGATTAGGCTGTTAGCATGTTATTTGGTTAATAGGTTCATGAGATAGTACTCAAGCATGATTAGGTTGTTCTTAGTTTTCCATATTATAGGATTGAAATATGTTCATGAGATTGCCATGTGATGTTGCATGTTGTGATGAACTTGTTGATGTATGCATATGAATTTAGAAGCATGATATTTTTGGAAATAAATGTTATTTAAGCCTGGTTAAATTATTACATAAATCCTTTTATTACAAGTGACATAAGTAAGGGACCATTCTGAACCCAACGGTTTGAGGTCTTCCCTTGCGAGGGGTGAGTGCGGCCTTAAATCTCATTTTCCCGGTTCACACCGGGTGGCGACTCCATTACTCTCCGGTTTAGTCCCCCGTGGCTACTCCGTACTCCCAACTAGGCCGCGAGCCTATGACAGAAAAGTGTCGCCCAGGTTCTGTGTTCCCACACTTAGATCATTTATTCAAAGACTTAGATTTAAGTCGCATTGAATGTTTTGAAGGTTCTCTGGTTTCATTACTGAGCATTCTGTGAGGACAATAATATCTGTAGCTATTGGGACTATTTCATAGCATGGATATAGCATGATGATATGGAAGGCCCCACCATGTGGTTCATCTTGACCAAGTACAAACAGCGGAGAGAATAAAGGTAAACCAAGACTGGGGGCGACCAATCTCCCATATCGCGAATCAGGGACTGAGCAATCACCTGGAGAACTGGCGGAAGACCTAACCCAACGGAATAGGAAATTCATTCATGCATGCATGCATACACGTAACATATTTTGCATTCTTTTTTTGTGTTTGTTTTGTTTTGTATTCACAGGTTTCAAAGAAGAAAAAGAGAAAGCAGCAAAGACAAGCCCACCAGAAACAACAACATAGCATCATCAGTTTCGGGAATAAATCCTAGGGTCGAAGCCCACATCGTCAGAGTTTTGGAAATCCGAGAATTAATCCCAGGGTAGAGGCCCACGTCGTCAGAGTTTTGGAGTGAATCCAGGAAGGAATCCCAGGGTTGAGGTCCATATCAATTTCAGTTCTAGGAAGGAGTCTCAGGGTTGAGGCCTATATCAGTATCAGTTTTGGGGATGAGTCCCATGGTTGAAGCCCGCATCATCAGTATCAGTTTTGGGGATGAGTCCCAGGGTCGAGGCCCACATTAGTATCAGTTTTTGAGGATGAGTCTCAGGGTCGAGGCCCATATCATCATCAGAATCAGTCTTGCCGGGTATGGCAATTTGGGGGCGAAGCCCACATTAGCATCAGTGTCAGTCTTGTTAGGTATGGCAATCTGGGAGCGAGGCCCACATCATTATCAGTATCAGTTCTGCTGGGTATGGCATTCTGGGGGCGAGGCCCACATTAGTTCAGTATCAGACCAGCCAGGTACGGCACTCCGAGTATGGAGATATCAGATCAGCCAGGTACGGCACTCCGGGTATGGAGATATCAGTTTGCCAGGTACGGCACTCCAGGTATGAAGATATCAGTTTGCCAGGTACGGCACTCCGGGTATGGAGATATCAGATTGGCCAGGTACGGCACTCCGGGTATGGAGATATCACAGCTTCGACACCCTAGGTACGGGGTTAGCATTCAGACTTTTGTGGCTCTCTAGGTACGGAGACGTCACCGTGACACCCTAGGTACGGGGTTAACATTCAGACATTTGTGGCTCTCTAGGTATAGAGACGTCACCACGACACCCTAGGTACAGAGTTAACATTCTGACATTTGTGGCTCTCTAGGTACGGGGACGTCACCGCGACACCCCTAGGTACGGGGTTAGCATTCAGACATTTGTTGCTCTCTAGGTACGGAGACATCACCGCGACACCCTAGGTACGGGATTAGCATTCAGACTTTTGTGGCTCTTTAGGTACGGAGACGTCACCGCGACACCCTAGGTATGAGGTTAGCATTCAGACATTTGTGGCTCTCTAGGTACGGAGACGTCACCGCGACACCCTAGGTACGGGGTTAGCATTCAGACATTAGTGGCTCTCTAGGTACAGAGACGTCACTGCGACACCCTAGGTACGGGGTTAGCACTCAGACCACAGCGACGCCCTAGGTACGGGGTTAGCACGCCAGGTACGGCATATGGACTATTCAGACATTAGTGGCTCTCTAGGTACGGAGACGTCACTGCGACACCCTAGGTACGGGGTTAGCACTCAGACCACAGCGACGCCCTAGGTACGGAGTTTAGCACGCCAGGTACGAGATGTGGACTATGTGGATTATGAGGACTACCGTGGACTATGCGGACTATGAGGATTGTGTGGACTACCGAGGAGTATGTGGACTATGTGGACTACCGTGGAGTATGTGGACTATGTGTACTACCGTGGACTACCGAGGAGTATGTGGACTATGTGGACTACCGTGGACTACCGTGGAGTATGTGGACTACTGTGGACTACCCCGACACCCTAGGTACGGGGTTTAGCACGCCAAGTTTGGAACTGTAGACTACCGCGACACCCTAGGTACGGGGTTTAGCACTATTAAATCAGCACAGAAGGCATACCAGGTGACAGCTGGTGAGCCAGGTAAGTAAAAATGCATTGCACGTACTTTGATAGGATTGTCATTGTCACACACTGCACAAGTCTCATCAAAGTGGGTGCGACTGTAGGCATTGTATTTTTGCATATTAGCCCGATGATGAGTCTAGTATGGAGGCACTACTTCTTTAGTTGTGAAAGCCGCGGGAAACGAACGTTGGAAGGGTAAAGTTGGAAAATAGAAACTTTGTTGGATTTAAACTCGTTGTTTAGCTTCGGTTGCTTGTTGGACTTCCGTTTCAAAGCTTATCTTAGGCCCAAAACCCCGTAAACCACTTACCAAACCCAAAATACCCAAGCCAACCCATGAACCAAAACCCACACGCCCATGGACCAAGATTCACGCCCATATCCCTTTTAATTAGGTAGATGCACATTTATCACATGCTAAAACCAAGTAAAATCCCTTCCTAATTAAAAGAAATCTCATAGATCCCTTTCCTAATCAAAATCAATCACCATCCTAAATAAGGAGATTCATTCCTTGTGAGATACAAATTAGGAGATGTCACCATCAATGAGAAATCCTTCTCCTATTCAAATAAGGAAAGCCATCACCCATTTGTCTATAAAAAGAGGCCTTCACCACCCTTCATAACCCTAGCACATTGATATCACATTCACACGCCCAAGACCTTCTTCAAGCTTCCTCTTGCACGCCCAAGGCCTTCCCAAAGCACCATTGCCGCATCCTCCAAAACAAACCCATCTCCCATTGCCGAGAATCACCTTAATTCTACACCCTTCACGCCAAAGCCACTTTCACAGCCCTTCCATCGCCGCATCCACCACCTTCACAGCCCTTAAACCACGCCAAAATAGTCCCCTACACACCCCTAAAGTCGTACAAAACACCCCATAAACACAGCCCCAATTACACGCCTAAAACAGTCCCAAAACCCACTGCACTGCCTCGTAAAACTGCCGCACTTCGCCCCACTGTTCTGCCCAGTTTTTGTGAGATTTTAACCCATCAAAATAGCCCTAAAATCACCCCAAAACTGCACTAAAAAACTGCATAAACACCCCCAAAAAACCCCTCAAAACCGCAGCCCCATTAGCCTTCAAAATCACTCAAAACAGTCCACTAAACGACCAAAACAGTGACCTGAAACGCAGCAGCAAAACAGCAACGAAACGGAGTAAAAACAGCAGCTCGAACAGCAAAACAGCGAGGAAAGACGTTGAGTTGGTGAACTAAAAGAGTAGCGGATCATTCACCCTTCCAACGGACGTGTAACGCCATTTCCTGAGACGACAAAAGAGGTTAGACCTGAGGGCACCTTTTACTTATCTTCTTTCGTTTTATTTTATTTATTTTAAAATATTATTGCATGAGAGTCGTTTGAGGCATGATGTGATTGTTGGATGGGCGGGATATGTGTTCCCTTTTTGTGGTATATTGGATGGAAACCCGGACGTAAATTCCGTAGCCGATTCCGAATGGACGGTAGTGCGGTCTGCACTCGGGATACAACGCCACGTACCACTTAAAGATATACATATCTCGTCTCATCCAAATTTGTATTTGAGCATGTTATGGTTCGTAGGTTGTTTATTTATTGTTTAAAGCATGATTTAATTTAGTTCATTATTTAACTTTCAAAGCATGATTATGTTATTTAGGTATGTTGTTTCTTTATTCCTTATGCATGATGTTTTGTCTAGTTTATGTTAATGTTTAATTAGTTATTTATTTATTTCGGTTTAATGGCTCAATATGCTCGTTGTGTTGCATTGCGTGTTTGTTGTTTAAAGATTTATTTTCAAGCATGCAAACTTAGATTAGGAGTTAGTTAGATGAAATCATGTTAGATCTAAGTACCCTTTGAGCATGATTATTGAGTAGACTCGGTTGATTTATTGCACAAATTATATCATCACAAGTGACATAAGTAAGAGACCATTCCGAACCCAACGGTTTGAGGTCTTCCCTTGCGAGGGGTGAATGCGGCCTTAAATCTTTGTCCCGGTTCACACCGGGTGGCGACTCTATGTTATTTCGTACTCCCAACTAGGCCGCGAGTATAGAAACAACGTCGCCGATTTCTGTGGTCTACAATTGTGATAAAGCTTATGTTTTGGGACGCCAGATCGAGTTAGGCCGTGGTCATGAGTGAAGCTCATGGTCACATGTGTTGGGGAAATTTCCGCCGTGGAGTCTAATTTTGAAGTTTACCGGGAGATTCTTATAGTGTATCTACTTTGGCCTTAACCATGTACTTTGCTGCAAAAGTATGGGTGTTGTAGAAAGCCATCAAGATGAGCTCATTTTGGGACGTAATTTAATCACAAAGTCACATATATTGTGACTTATTGACTCGCTGAAAGAGTTCATAGAAACTCATTGTACTTTAGAGTTTAGAGGGGGTGTGACCACTCAAGCGTTAGGTATATACACTAGTGAAACATGTGTAATATCTTTAAAAACTCTTTAGGGAGAAGCCTATGTGAGTCTTGGGTGGCTAATGGAGCTTCGGCGATCTAGGACCATTAGTCGTAAACCCTTTCACCCTTAGATGTTGCTGGTATAATGATGTAATGTAATGATAACGATATTAATATGCCATATTTTTATATCAAGTTATACTATTCATTTCCCGTGTCCCGAGTCAGTGCGGACATGTGTTTGTATGCTATGAGAATGCTTATTAACTTTCATAACTTGCCGCTATATAAGTATGTAGAAATCTATAATATGGAATTTGAGTCTGTGTGCTATGGTAAAGCTACTTACAAGGTGTGAACCTCGGTAATTACCGCACGAGCCTGATTTTCCGCTATAGGAAAATTCGTTATATGACACTAAGCATATCTTCTTGGTTCATCAATTGTCATGAGCAATGTGTGATTGATCTACTACTCAATTTTCTGTGTTATGATTCGTCACCAAAAATCTATGAGAGTGGGCTCAGATTAACTCTTTGAGAAAAATTTTATTCAGACAATATTTCTCTAAACTTTCTCTTGTTTTCTCTCTTTTCAATCCAATTGAAACGGTGAAAAGTGACTAGGGTTCTTTTTTCAGGAGAAACACTTTGTATTTATATATAAGGTTTAGGTTAATTAATTATGCTTGTACAAAATTAATATTATCCCTAAAAAACATAGCTATTTTCGGCCAATGACCTTTTTGTCGTAATAAAAATATTAATTTCAAAGAATTAACTATGATACCAAATATCATTAAAATTCAAAGTGTAACTTATAACATGATATAAATTAGCACACTTGATTTTGATTTAAATCAAAATTAATTCAAAATTCAAAACTTGTATTAAATAATTATCTAATAATCATTAATATAAAAGTATATATTAAATAATTTAATATATAGTTACAAAATATGACATTATATAATTATTAATTTAATTAATAATTATGATATTAAATCATTCACAATTATTTAATATTTTATAAGTGAGTTAATAATTAGACTATCTAATTATTCCATGAATTTCTATAGTGTAATAAGCTAACACGGGGACCAAATAGACCTACAGCTCAAAGCTCCAATAATGTTGAGATATTGATTCAAATATCCTTAATAATTAACTTCACGTTATTCTACTAAAAAACTGAAGCTGAACTCTTGTAACTGTAGATATATTTGATACTGATCCACGTTAGCGTCTACCGGTATAATCAATGCATACATATTGACCCTTCACAAGTATCTTATAATTAGAGCAGGGTCATAGTGTTTTTGATACCTCTTTAATTATTTTTATACTATAAGTACCATTGATTCTCTAATGAACAAGTTATTCATAACTATTATGAATAGTCTGTTTATTCGTAATAAAAATATTCGAGCGCTCTAATTATTCAAGTATCGAATCAACCCTTAAGGAAGATATTCATTTACTTATTGCAATGAGTGGACTCCATATTTATGTAAATCAAAGGTTCTAACTTGTCATGTAGGAATTTGTAGTACACTCATGATTCAGATCAATCCATATATGATCATCTATTAGACTTATATGAATTTATTTGTTTACCGGATATTAAAAGAAATTCATTTATGTCTTGATCCAGTGTTATATCATCTCATCATATAAGGTGCTTATATTCTCATGTCATCACATGAACGATTCTATATCAAAATTGTCATACATATATAGAATAGACCGTAGCTATATATAAACCACAAATAAAGTAATTGTATTTATCAATGGAACAGTAAAGAAATTTAATGAGTGTTTTTAAGATTCCAAAGAGTCTTTGTGATGAGATTAAAAAGAAATTAAATGCCTAGTTTCTGGAGTAATCAAGGTGAATTATTTCATAAATGGTCATTTTTTAAGCGATGAATTGGGCAACAGCTCTTATTTTATATGGAGAAGTATCACGGGGGAAGAAAAGCTTTGAAGAAAGGAATCATATGGTATATATGCAACAATGGATCAACAATGGTGTACAATAGTAATTTGGTGCTAAGACCAGACTAATTCAAATCTAAATCCCCTCCAACTCTTATATTTAACTTAAAAGTTTGTATGCTTCTGAATAAAAGAAACCAAATGGAATGAAAGCCTATTCATAATGCACTTCATCTAACTTGATATTGAAGAAGTCCCGAGTATTGAATTGTCTAGCATCCCAAAAGAAAATACAATATGTTGGCATTATGGCAAGATATGCATGTTCACTATTAAAAGTACCTATTATGTTGCCTTGGAACAAAATAAAAGACTTAGAGCAACCAACTCCTCAACCAAACCATACGTGTATGGATGTTGAGGAAAATATCTTACATCGGTTGAGATAAACAATTAAACTCAAAATATAAACATTGGCAATCCTCAACTCTCAAGCTTGCTTTTGGGTTGAGTTAGACCCACGAATTTCAACATGGTATCAGAGCCACATTCATGCACAGGTGGGCCCACACTACATGTCCACTGTTGAGGAAAATATCAAACATCGGCTGAGATAAACAATTAAACTCAAAATATAAACATTGGGTAACCCTCAACTCTCAAGCTAGCTTTTGGGTTGAGTTAGGCCCTCGAATTTCAATATGGTATCAAAGCCACACTCATGCACGGGTGGGCTCACACTACCTATCCACGTGACATGAACCAGGCAAAAAGACCGGTTTGCACGTGAGGGGGAGTGTTGAGGAAAATATCCCACATCGGCTGAGATAAACAATTAAACTCAAAATATAAACATTGGCAACCCTCAACTCGCAAAATGGCTTTTGGGTGGAGTTAGGCATAAACAATTAAACTCAAAATATAAATATTGGACAATCCTCAACTCTCAAGCTGGCTTTTGGGTTGATTTAGGCCCATGAATTTCAACAATGGAAGTCATTTTGGAGCATTGATCTGCCTACAAAAATCAAAATCTTCTTATGGAAAGCTTTGTCAGATATGATTTCAATAGCTAAAAGGCTTAAAACAAAGAGGATATTAAGCAGTTACATTTGCCATAGATGTTTGAAGAACACTGAAACGACAACACATGCTTTTCTTCATTATAAATTCTCAAAATGGTGTTGGCATAATTCTAGGTTTACAGAAAGTGTATTTGGGAATTTATACAGTTGTGCTTCTCTAGCCTAACAAGTTTGAAGTGAATGAAGTGATAGCTCTAATGTAGGCAATTTGGGGAGCATGGAATGAAAGGCTGCTTCAAAATAGAAAGATTGAGATCTATCATATCCAAGCTAAAGCTGTAACAATTTGTAAATTCTTTGCAAACCTTAAACTAGAAACTGAGCATTTCAGGCCTCAAGACAATATCCCAAAAATACTCAAACTAAAGTCTTCTGCATCAAAATTAGATTAAGTTGAATGTGGATGCAGCTATGAGATTAGAGAAGCAAACTAGTGAATTAGAGGTTGTTTTCAGGAATCATCAAGGAAAAGTCATTGCAAGTACTGCTGTAGACAGAGTTGTAGGAAATTCTTCTTAATATTTCATTAAGGGTAATTCTGTCTTTTGGTTGGATTGGGTGCTTGTGAGGGATACAACCCAAAGGGTGCCCTATTGGCACCCTTCCATGCCTTATATAAGAAGGCTTGATATCCAAAATAAAATACAGAAAAAGATATCTGAATTTCTGGAAGAGACAATTTGTTTTCTTTGTTTTAGAGAGAGTTTCACCACATTTCCTAGTTCGAATACTTGTCAAAGAGTGCGCTTTGGACAAGAAGGAACCAAGTTATCCTGGGAGGACATTGGCCAATTGCGAATCCGTATAGCACCTGTGACGGGGCCAATAATTTCTTAAGGACAGAAATATCTCGACTTGGATTGAATCCATAAACTTGATTTCCAGGTTTTGTTTTAAAGGTTTTTCTGTTTTTAGGGTTTCTTGCATCTAGATCTACTTTTGTTGTTTGATCTGTTTGTTTGCATGTTTATATTACTGTTTAATGACACCAATTTAACAACAATCTTAAGAAATTATTGCTCTAGTGTTATTAGATAGTAATTCGCATGTTAGGGTTTGTTTATTTTCTGTAAAATACGAATTGTGCATGAAAAACTCGTAGGGCGTTCGAACGCCAGATGCACGCGAAGGCATAAATTTGAATTTTCATAAGAACGTTCGAACACGTCTACAAACGCAACTCGAACGCAAGCTTTTTTCCTTAGAACGTTCGAACGCGTTATCGAACGCTATACG
The DNA here is from genome assembly GCA_019454045.1 of Zanthoxylum bungeanum. Lineage (NCBI taxonomy): Eukaryota > Viridiplantae > Streptophyta > Magnoliopsida > Sapindales > Rutaceae > Zanthoxylum > Zanthoxylum bungeanum. The sequence goes on from SKCR01028650.1 coordinate 159,495, forward strand.
AACGTGAACTCTCTGGAATCATTCCGTTCGAACGCGTTCTCGAACGCTATACGAACGTGAACTCTCTGGAATCATTCCGTTCGAACGCGTTCTCGAACGCTATACGAACGTGAACTCTCTGGAATCATTCCGTTCGAACGCATTCTCGAACGCTACACGAACATGAAATCTCTGGAATCATTCCGTTCGAACGCGTTATCAAACGCTACATGAACGTGAACTCTCTGGAAACACTTCGTTCGAATGCGTTATCAAACGCAACACGAACGCACACACACTGGACAGTCTCGTTCGAACGTAGATACGAACGTGACACTAACGAATTTGTCCTGAAAGTATCATATATTACAAACTTTAATTAATATTAACTTGGTTCTTCATATACTGTAAACACATTAATCTTGGTAGTATAGACTTAAGTTATTATTAAGTTGTTCAATTATCACAAGCATTCACATAGTGATAAAGTTGAAACTAATTGTGGTGTTGCATAATTGGTTGAGAATTTAAAGTGTAATTTTACACAAGTAATTCCATCCAATCTTGATTGACATATATATCTACATTTATCGTATATCACTTTGAACAAGGTCATTCGTTGATCGTTGTGCAATTTGTCTTTCGTAGACTAATTGACCCTGTTGATTTTCTAATTACATATGGCTAGCGGAAATATCACGGTACCGGTATCTCACGGAGAAAAACCGGAGAAATTTGGTGGGGCAAATTTCAAACAATGGCAGAGCAAGATGCTGTTCTACCTGACAACTCTCCAGTTGGCAAAATTCCTCAATCCTCCGGGTCCTGTGGAGGGTGAATCTGAATTTGCCAAGGAAGAGCGAGAACAGACTTGGTTGTCTGGAGACTTCTTATGCAAGAACTACCTTTTGGGTGGTCTTGACAATACCCTGTACAATGTGTACCAAGGCATGACTTCTGCGAAGGTTCTCTGGGAATCTCTCGAGAAGAAGTACAAAACCGAAGATGCCGGACAAAAGAAATTTGTCGTGGGTAGGTTCCTGGACTACAAGATGGTAGATTCAAGGACGGTGATGTCTCAGTTGGTGAACTGCAATTGATCATTCATGAAATACTGGATGAAGGAATGAAACTCTGTGAGATGTTTCAAGTTGCCGCCATAATTGAAAAGTTGCCTCCATCATGGAAGGACTTCAGGAGCTATCTGAAACACAAAAAAAGCAGATGAGCCTTGAAGACCTCAGTGTTCGATTGAGAATCGAGGAGGACAACAGGATGTCCGAGAAGGCCAGCTACAAGACTCTTGGAGTCTAAGGCCAACATCATTGAAGGTGTAAAGGGTAGCAAAAAGAGAAAGAACAGTGGAGCTGACTATGGGAACAAGAAGTTCAAGGGAAAATGCTACAACTGTGGAAAGAGCGGTCATATGTCAAAGGACTGCAGGAACAAGAAGTCTCAGGACAAGGGCAAGAAAAAGAAAAATGAGGCCCATGTCACTGAAGGTGAGCAGCTGACTGATGATATCTCAGAGATGGAACTATCAGCAGTGGTAACCGAAGCCAACATAGTTGGGAATCCGAGAAAATGGTGGGTAGACACTGGGGCTACTCGTCATATCTGTGCAGACAGTAAGATGTTTTCCATGTACCAGAAGGTCGATGGCGGTGATCATCTGACAATGAGAAACTCGTCTACCTCTCAGGTGGTTGGACAAGGCACAGTGGTTCTGAAGATGACATCCGGAAAGGAGCTAACATTGAAAATGTACTGCACGTTCCAGATATTCGGAAGAACTTGGTCTCGGGCTCTCTTCTTAGTAAGGCTGGTTTTAAGCTTGTATTTGTTTCTGACAAGTTTGTATTGACTAAGAATGATATGTATGTAGGAAAAGGATACCTAACTGAGGGCCTTTTCAAGCTAAATGTAATGACTGTTAACCGTGCTATTAATAAAGCTAGTTCGTCTGCTTATATTATTGTGTCACAAAATGTATGGCATGGGAGGTTAGGACATGTTAATTATGATACCATGCCTAAATTAATTAACATGGACCTCATACCTAAATTTGCAATTGATAGCCAACATAAGTGTGAAGCATGTGTTGAAGCAAAAATGCATCGCGCATCATTTCATTCTATATAACGCAGTTTTGAACCGCTAGAACTTGTACATACCGATGTATGTGACATGAATATTGTGCAAACAAGAGGCGGTAAAAAGTATTTTGTCACTTTTATCGATGACAATACAAGATTCTGTTATGTGTACTTGCTGAGAAGCAAAGCTGAAGCAATTGAGAGCTTCGTACACTATAAGAACGAAGTTGAAAACCAACTTGGCAAGAAAATCAAAAGAATCAGGAGTGATAGAGGCGGTGAATACGTTTCACCATTCGGTGAATATTATTATGTGCACGGAATTATTCACGAAACCACTGCTCCTTATTCTCCTCAACAGAACGGGATTGCGGAGCGCAAAAACTGAATGTTGAAGGAAATGATGAATGCCATGTTGACAAGTTCGGGTCTACCCCAGAACTTGTGGGGGGAAGCCTTGCTTTCCGCGAACTACGTTCTGAACAAGCTTCCTCACAGAAGACTAGACAAGACACCATATGAATTGTGGAAAGGTTTCGTACCTTCCTACAAATACCTCAAAGTGTGGGGGTGTCTTGCCAAAGTAATGGTTCCTAAACCTAAGAAGGTTAGAATATGACCCAAAATTGTTGACTGTGTATTCATTGGATATGCTCACAACAGTAGTGCGTATCGATTCTTGGTACACAAGTCGGAGATTCCTGACATCAATCCAAATATGATAATTGAGTCAAGGAATGCGATATTTTTTGAAGAGACGTTTCCTTGTAAGGAAAGACAAATAACTGGGTCTCTCAAAAGGACAACTGACACTGTCAAGGATAGTGATCAGGTTGACCTGGAATCAGATCAACGTGTAAATGCTGAGACAATCGAGCCTAGACGTAGCAAAAGAGCTAGAACGTCTAAGTCGTTTGGTCCCGATTTTCTGACATACTTGTTAGAAAATGAGCCTCAAAGCTATAAAGAAGCTATGGCTTCTCCGGAGGCATCTCTTTGGAAAGAGGCTATTAACAGTGAGATTGATTCAATCCTACAGAACCATACTTGGGAGTTGGTTGATCTTCCGCCAGGTTGTAAGCCGCTGGGCTACAAATGGATATTCAAAAGGAAGATGAAAACGGATGGATCAATAGATAAGTATAAGGCAAGACTTGTCATAAAAGGTTATAGACAAAAGGAAGGCCTTGATTACTTTGACACCTATTCACCAGTGACTCGCATCACATCGATAAGAATGCTCATAGCCATAGCAGCTATATTTGGTCTTGAAATACATCAAATGGATGTAAAGACGGCATTCTTGAATGGTGAATTGGATGAATAGATTTACATGGAACAACCAGAAGGGTTTAGTGTTCCTGGACAAGAACAGAAGGTGTGCAAACTTGTAAAATCCTTGTACGGATTAAAACAAGCACCGAAACAATGGCATGAGAAATTTGACAAAGAAATGTTGTCAAATGGGTTCAAAACCAATGAGTGTGATAAGTGTGTGTACACCAAATCAACTCAAAAAGGATATGTCATTGTGTGTCTCTATGTAGACGATATGCTGATAATTGGTAGTAATCATGAAATGATTCATTCGTTTACCAAAAACGTGTTATCCAGCAGATTTGATATGAAAGATATGGGGATAGCTGATGTGATCCTAGGAATAAAGATTTCTAGGACATCAGACGAATATATATTATCACAGACTCATTATATTGAGAAGATACTCGATAAATATATCAAAGGGGATCTAAATGTGGCTAGAACCCCTGTAGACCTAACTCTTCATTTATCAAAGAATACTGGTTCAAACATATCGCAACTAGAGTATTCGAGAATCATCGGAAGTCTGATGTATCTCACGAATTGCACACGACCTGATATCGCTCAAGCTGTGAATCGGCTTAGCAGATATACGAGTAATCCAGGACACAACCACTGGAAAGCCATAGTAAGAGTTTTGAGGTATCTGAGAGAAACTTCAAAATATGGGCTACATTACGAGAGATATCCTGCTGTACTAGAGGGTTACAACGATGCTAACTGGATATCTGATAAGGTGGATTCCAAATCCACGAGTGGATTTGTTTTCACACTTGGTAATACAGCCGTGTCATGGAAATCCTCGAGGCAAACGTGTATTGCCCGGTCTACTATGGAATCAGAATTCATAGCGTTAGACAAAACAGTGAAAGAAGCATAATGGCTTAGAAACTTCCTGGAGGATATTCCTAGTTGGCCCAAACAAGTGCCAGCAATAAGCATACATTGTGACAGCCAATCGGCTATTGGGAGAGCCCAAAATACAATGTATAATGGTAAGTCTCGACACATACGTCGGAGACATAATACCATACGTCAACTGCTCTCAAGTGGCATAATGACGATCGATTATGTCAGGTCGAAGGAAAACCTAGCGGATCCACTAACTAAAGGTTTACCTCGAGAGCAAGTTGAGAAGTCATCGATGGGAATGGGCTTGAAGCCTATAATCTAAGAATTGTCACTGTGGAAACCCAACCTAGTTGACTGGAGATCCCAAGATCTAGGTTCAAAAGGGACAACAGAAACTTTGTGCAATTCAAAACAAGCACTGGAGAGTTTCGTACTCTTTCCCATTCCGATAATGATGCTGAGTGCTGTCTGTCATTGGTTAGGATAAGCTAAGGCTTTTAATGATCACTATATTAGGAGATGAGTCCTAATGGGGGTAAAGACAGGTTACCTCTTCATAGCAGATCACCTATTTCAAGTAAGAAGTGAGGCCGCTTCCATGGGAACCTTTAAAGGCGGGTTACCCTAAAGTGCTTGATGAATCCAGGACCGTTGTTCAGGGCCAAAATGAACACAACCGTAGAACGGGAAAATGGTCGAATTAAAGCTGTGTGTTGGCAATTGTCTTGGTTTACACCAACGGCAGAACAGTTCAAGATTATGGGTCACTGGTTTGCCAAGTAAATCCGATTGTCACTCACTAGGAAAGGTTCAAGGCGAAAGCTACCTATTTCGATGCAGCTTTAGTTCATGGTAACTCTCTCAAGTGTCTCCATGAATATTTGAATAATTGTGGGGGATTGTAGGAAATTCTTCTTAATATTTCATTAAGGGTAATTCTGTCTTTTGGTTGGATTGGGTGCTTGTGAGGGGTACAACCCTTTGGGGGGTTGCACCCCATCCCAAAGGGTGCCCTATTGGCACCCTTCCATGCCTTATATAAGGGCTTTATATCCAAAATAAAATACAGAAAAAGATATCCGAATTTCTGGAAGAGACATTTTGTTTTTTTTTTGTTTAGAGAGAGTTTCACCACATTTCCTAGTTCGAATACTTGTCAAAGAGTGCTCTTTGGACAAGAAAGAACCAAGTTATCATGGGAGGACATTGGCCAATTGCGAATCCGTATAGCACCTGTGACGGGGCCAATAAGTTCTTAAGGACAGAGATATCTCGACTTGGGTTGAATCCATAAACTTGATTTCCAGGTTTTGTTTTAAAGGTTTTTCTGTTTTTAGGGTTTCTTGCATCTAGATCTACTTTTGTTGTTTGATCTGTTTGTTTGCATGTTTATATTACTGTTTAATGACACCAATTTAACAATAAGAGTAATAGAAGTTGTGGAAGCCAAGGCTGTGCTGTATGGAATACATACTTCTTAAAGTTATTGATTCAATCAGATGCTCTTAATATTGTGAACATTGCGTTAGGGAAAGTTAGCAGTTGTAAGAAGGTTTTTTAGATATTATTTCTGATATTCAAAATGCATCTAATGATCCTTATTTTAAGATCCAGTTAGGCATAAAACTTGTAATGTTTCTGCACATATATTAGCCAAATTGGCTTGTTCAAGTATTATCTATGATCTTTGGCTAGATGATTTCCCTCATAGCATTAATGTAATCTTTGAGCTTATCTATTCATGAAGTCTATTGCTTTCCAAAAAAATTCAAAACCCTAATTGTGATCTTATTTAAAAAGAGAGTGTGACCTGGCATACCTTAAGGTCATGTTCTCTTGTAAGGAGGAAATATGAGAGATGACAGAAATTTAAATTCCTTGATAATTTTCAATGTTTGATTTACATATTTAGGGTGGAATTTGATTTCAATGGAATTCAAATTCCTTAGAAGAATTTGAATTCCTCATCAATAGTCAAGGAATTTAATTTCTTTACCTATTAAAATACAAAAATTCCATACTTATCCTTCAAATGAATTAGTTATAGAATATTTATTACTTTTATAATATTAATGAAACTTGCTAATACATCTGAATCATTATTATATGTGAATAATTTATTACTAATTTATTGGGTGGGGATCGAGATCGGGACTAGAGATTGGGGACGAGACCGAGAGCGAGGCGAAGGCCAGGACCTGTGACCAGGGCCGTGATGGGGGACGGGACCCAAAACCCAAGATTCGAGGCCGAGATTAGGACCGGGATGAGGGCTGCAGTCAAGGTCAAGGCTGGGACCGAGTTTGGTTCTGGGACTGGGCCGAGGGCCGATACCGAGGTGCGAGACCTGAGATTGGGACAAGGACCTAAAACCTCGCATCGGGACTCGAGACCAGACGTAGGGACTCGAGACCCGGACCGGGCCCGGGACTGGGCTCGGGACCCAGGACATAAGGCCCTAGGTAGAGGCAGAGACCAGGACTTGGGCCGGGCTCGGACACCGGGTCGGGGTTGGGGCCAGGAGTAGGCTCAGTCCCTAGGTCGGGCTAGGATCGAGACTCGGGATCGACAACAGGACAGGACCGTATCCTGGTCCCGTTGTCGAATCTCGGTACTAATAATATAATATTATTTATTTTAGTTGTTTATTTTTCATATTTATAATCATTTATAAAAACATATTAATATTATAAAAAAAATTATTTGTAATAATAATAATTTTATTATAAATAGACTTAGAATTATTATAATTAATTAAAATAACATCGAATAAATAAATTATAATTTTAATTAAAAAATATTTTTCAATTTTTAGATTATTTTTAATTCATAGTTTATTGATTTAATAAATTAATTATTAATAAATATTAATATTTAGTATAAAAAAATATAATGATTGATAACAATTATATAATGTTCATTTCTCCTCAAATATCTTATACTAACCTGAAATTAAATTTTATCATCATTTCATCTCATCTTATCCCCTTTCCTCCCCCACACCACCTGACCTAAATGTGCGAGTGGGTCCCAAATTAGTGCCCCGTACAAGTTAAGTGGCTGCTAGGGCGGGGCAGAAAATAGAGATTATGAAAAGTAAAAAAAAAAAAAAAAAAAACTTACAAGTACCTGAGTCATCTTGAATTGAAATGCACCCATATCTTGAATTTATTTATTAAATAAAATATTAGCATCTTCCGATCTCATCCACCGAGAGCACAATATAGAAAATGTCGTCATCTTCCCTTCACACTCAGTAAAAAAAAGGTACAGAAATTTGCAGCCAATTTTTATTTTGCTGAAACACGAGATCCTGAGTCTAACAAGACTACGCACACTGATTTTTTTTGATGGGATTTAGCCTTGACCTTAACCTTAACCCGGTTCAAACAAAATGGCAAATCTTTTCACTTTCTTTCTTCTTCTAAGCCTTTACCGAAGACCTATCACTGGCTTTCATCTTCTCCTCATCTTTCTTCACTCTCTTTTTTAATTCTCACTCCCCCGACCCATTAAACAATAATCAGTTGTGTAATTTAGTTAAGTTTTGCAACTTTTGTTAGTAAATTTGTTTGTTAGTTTAGTTATTGTGATGGCATCTGTGTTTATTTATCATGTTGTGGGAGATCTTACGGTCGGGAAGCCGGAGCTGGCTGAGTTTTATGAGACGGAGACGGTGGAGTCAGCCATTAAGGCCATCGGAGAGTCGACTGAATGTGGGATTCCCGTTTGGAAGAAGAAAACGCATGTGGGTATTTTTGAAAATGGCGAAACGAGGCAGCAGAGGTTTGTGGGAATTCTTAATTCTTTGGATATTGTTGCGTTTTTGGCCAAAGCTGAGTGCTTGGATGATCAACACAAGGCTATGAAGACGCCCGTTTCTCAAGTGATTTTGCCTAATAATTCTCTGCTCAAACAGGTTGATCCTGGCACAAGGTTAGCTCTTTCATCTTTTTCTTTTTCTTTATTATTTGGGATCTCAGTTTAAATGTGTTTGTTTGAAAATGCTTTGTGTTGTTTTTGTATACTTGCTTATGTCCAGTTTGGTTGATCTATCCTTGCATTGAAACTGAAAAGTGATTGTTGATATGAGTTCCTTGGAAGATGATATTTCATTTCTATGATTAGTGTTATGAGATCAATTTTCAGGATTTGTGAAGAAGCATGGTTATGAATTCTTGATAATAGTTTGCAATGATGTATGTATTTCATTTACCTTCTTGAGTTATGGCCTGATTAATAATTATAGGCTTAGCCTTTTGGTTTAGAAAATCGTGAAAGGAGGGAACTTCCACAGGATGTTTCTGATAAATTTTATAAGAGCAGAGGGAGGTCTCTAGCGAAATTTGGAGGAGGTTTTCGAGGATTTTCAAATCGCAAGGGGGATTTATTATGAATCTTGAAATTAGAGGGCTCTGTTTTTTTTTTTTTTTTGGTTGCAAACTTTAAGGTTCATGGAAATTTTCCTTTGTTAAATTATTATTTTTTATCTTCGAGTCTTGAGGCCTTGAAATGTCATGGAAAGTAAATGGACATAAGGGGACTAAATTTTTTGGTGGCGGATTACTAGGTGTGATGTTAGTCCCATAGTGCCACTTTTGTCCTTCAAAGGATGTTTTGTTGTGTTAAAGTGCTGACTAGTTTTCCAGCTAGCATCCTACTGATAAAGCAACAATGGATCTTTATCCCATTGGGGAAAATAAATCTAATTGCATATTCCTTAATGATAGATGTGGCTTTACATGGAAGCTGTGATGGTTTGGATCATCTTTTTTTTTAAGTCAATATTTCCATTATTTCATGTCGTTGTTGACAAGGGTGTCATATTTTTTTGTTATAGCTCTTGTGATTGTAAAATGTAGCATCTCTCTTTGATCCTCCTTGTACCCATTTGGGTATTAACTGTTCAACATAATTTTTTATTTCATTTTTGAACAATGTTAACATTTTGGTTCAAACTTGACACTTCCATTTTGCTTTTGCCATATCTTCTGATATGATTCATATTTGTTATCTTTATTCTCATCATTTAGGCGGTTAAAGTTACACTAAAGTTGTTAAAGGCGCAAGACGCACTGAAGCGCCAAGGTCCTACTAGGACCTAGGCACAATATGAGACGCACGCTTGATCAAAGTGAAGCACATGGTGTACCCTGTATTTTTTTTTAGCTTTTATATTAATTACAATTAGATTTATAGAATCATTCATATAAATTATATCTAATAAATTTGTCCTATAAATTTCAACTTAATAAGTAAAATTAATAATCATATCACAAGGAAAAGAATAAGGATGGCCCAGTGCATGAGGCTTCCCACCACACTACGAGGTGGTCGAGGCGACAATTTCAGTCCAACATGCAAAAAAAAAAAAAAAAAAACTAAAATCATGAAAATGAAATCATCCACACCACATCTATATCAACTAATTAAAGCATCAATCAAAAGTAAATAAAATAAAACATCCATCAAAACTAAGCATCCATCAAGCCTTTGAGGCGGGCTCGTTGAAAACTCGGCCTAAGGTGACAGCCTTGACGCGTCGCTGGCCGTGAGGTGGTAGAGGCAGCGCCTCGAGGCGCGCCTCAGTTGGAGTTTTCAAACTTTGAATACGTGTAATGATGTGATATATGTAATTTTTCATGTCACTTATCCAAATTCAATTATTTTTAAAGAGGCGCACAAGCGCTCGCCTTGGGCTTTGTGCCTCAGTATTGCGAGGTTCGCGTATGGGAATATGAGCTAACGGAAGGCTCTGGCAGTTAGCCTGAATGAGTGCACCTAGGCGCGCGTTTAATAACTATGAGTTACCCTGAAGTGAAACAAGAATTATAACATGACAATATGCATACCAAAGATTAGGATTTTGAGTTCATTCATTTTTGGCCAAGGAGGAGGTCAGGCAATAGCTTTGTTTTGTTGTCTTATTGATGCTTGATGTGGTTTGCTCTCACAAGGTATGAGGTTTGATTCTTTAGGGACATCATTATGTTGAAATGCCATTAGTTTCTTGTTTCTCAAAGATTGTAATGTTTAATAGGGTAGCGACTTTTTTAACTTGAGTTTGCTACGGGGTGGGCATGGGTGGGGTCAGGTTAGCCCTTGATCCAACTTGATCATGGTGGATTCATGGTTGGATATTTTACAACTTATCCCATCCTAATAATTATCGTGTTAGGCTCATTAGGTTGACAAAAATCATAATTCCTTTAGCTATTGTAACTATCGCAAAAAAAAAAATTTGTGTTTCTAGTTTCATTCTAAAAGAAGCAAATTAATAAAATCACTCATCTTTTCAACTTATTATTCTTATCCTTGAAGACAACAATTCCCATGATTTTCAAACATCAACGTTTGTTTTCTAATTTCCCTTCACCATCATTCATTTTCACTGTTTGTGTTTCTGTAAAATCTCATAAGAACATGCAAGCAAAATTAGAATTCTCAATACCTAAGCAAAATATATAGAAAAAAACAGAGGAAGAAAGAATTTAAAATAGAATTACAAAGATGTGCTGTGGAACCAAGATGTATATGTTATGAATTTCGTTTGTGTTCAAGGAATGATGAGTAAATAAAGGTGGCAATGTGGCTGAGTGAGTGAACCAATTACCAAATGATGACAAGAGTTTAATTTAATTTTTGCATTAACTGTCGTGGTTGAATGGTTCAAATTTTAATAACCCAACCCTTTACATTTTCGGGTTAAGAAAAATCAACCCGTTTAGCCCTTTGCAACCCAATTTAAACCTGACCTAACATGGTAGGGCTACCCAGGTTCACTACGTTTTTTTGGGTTTTGTTCTCACCCTTACTATATAGCTGTGGGGTTTTCGTATTTTCTATTTTATTTATCTATTTACTTGTTTTAAAGAAAATTGTAACCTCAACTTTTATAGATAATTAGCAATGTCCATTTGCTCTTATGAAATGCCTACTTTTTCTTTCTTCCTATTCATTAGGGTGTACAAATGCATGATTTTGCTATCAGATTATTTGAAAATCACAATAAGATTTTAAACGCATGTTTGATGTGATAAAAAGCAGGAGCTGAAAGAAGGTTTGGAATAACTTAAGTCCATGCACATGAAACAACTGAATAGCAGAATGAAGTTTATAATGGTCTTTCATTGAATGGATAATTATTATTTTTACACCCGAAAAAACGCTAAAGTGCAATCAAACTCAAAGACTTTTAAAGTGTTCACTTTTCTACCCGAAGTTCATATAGTGAATCGTTTTCCACTAGAAGTTAACATTGTTTCCTTCTGTTAAGGAATCTAATGATAAAATTTTGGCCTAGAAAAGGACCAATAAAAGCCATTAATCTTAGCCATTATATTCTTCATCAACCTCAACTACTCTAGACCCTGCAACTCCTTTACAAAACAAACCCTTGTATCAAAATTCACATTCAAGACCTCTCCCCAAAGTAATCAAAATCCAAATCAACAAAAATATAACTTTAAACATAATCCAAATCGAGTCTGAACCTCGTAATCGAATCCAAAACAAAGAAAGAGGAAATACATAATCACCAAAGAACTGAGACATCTTCTAGATTCAGTCACAACTGTGCTAATTTGATCAAATATGATAAAACTTAGCTGAAAAAATTGAGTCAAAGCTTAAGTAATTTACAATAGTAACAAACCATCACAAGGTCGTAACCAATTTGATCGTAAACATACCAAGATATACTAGATGAAAACATAAATGCAAGCCGATCAATCATATTATAAGTCGCTTAATCAGCAGAACACCACAAATATTAACTAACCTAAGTCTCCTACTTACAGTGTATGGAACAATCACCAATGAAATTGAGTTTCTAAGATCAGCAATTCACCAAAATAGAGAAAAGTTAGTACTAAACATCATCAAATTATAATTTAAATATAATTTTGGCTCAATTAAACTCACTTCCAAATTCTTCATTAAAGAAAGCACTCATTTCCATTAAATACTTGCTCTGCCGTCCCTCCTGTGTGCCTACTGCCTATTTGACTTCCTAACTTGCATTCGCCTAAAGGACTGTTTAAAGGCTTGAAAGGAGAGGTGGAACTCGATTCCAATATTGGGACTGATTCTGCTCCTCTTTCTGTTGAATAACTGATCAATCATAGAAATACCATTTTCACCGTCCAAAGTGGGTTTAATAGAGATGTGTAGAGAGATAACGATTGAAGAGAGTGCATGTTTTGTGTTTGAGTTTAAGTCTGAATGAAAGAAGAATGAATGAAGATTAGGCGAGTGATGAAAACGATGGAGAGTCCCATCTTGTATTGACCAAGATACCCATGTGACGTAAACAAAAAATCAATCAAAATGGTGTGTTTTGATTAAGGTTACTAAATTACCTAGATACCCCTATGACGTAAGCAAAATTCTAACAGTGTTAACGTCATGGTGGAGGATGATACACTCTCATAACTTCGGGAGGAAAAATAAACACGTTAAAAGTCTTTGAGTTTGACTGCACTTAGGGTGGAAAATTGATAATTTCCCTTCATTGAAAAAATAAATATTTACAGCCAAAAGTCTCTGTGTAGTAAAACAAGAAAACTCTATCATACCTTGGATGCATAAGAGAAAAATTCATTGATCGACTCAAATGGGTTGATGTTAGGGACTGTAATTGGGATGGAAGGCTGAATGTTGTCAAAAGCTTACAGAGTGCTGATAAGGGGAGCAAAATAGCCACAAGTCTAAGGCCCGCATGGAGGGAAGACCCCAATCCAACAAGTCATGAAATAAAGGAAAAGAAAGGGATGATGCGTGGAGAATGATCAACATGGCAATAGCTGGCAAGGGCAGAGAATTATGTTGCTGATGTGTGAAAAATTAGTTAGGAGTAATGACAAGGGCAAGCATTTGTTTGTATATATTCGTTAGTTATTGATAGTAGGGGATATCTTTTTGGGAAATTATCTTTGGGTATTTGTAGGGAAAAGCTCTACCTGGCAGTGGCCATGGGTGCTTGGGTTTTTCTTGTTTTGTAAATAGAACTCCCAACAGTGGCGGGTTAGAGAAAACTATTGTTTCTCCATCTTGTTCCTTGTTATTCTTCATTTAGAGTTCGGTAATCTCTTTTAAATAAAAAGTGGGAAGAATATCAATTTCCTTAACTTGTCTGATTTCATATGCTCTGTTATTTGTCTTAGCTTGTGTTCATCTTGCGGATCATCCCATTCAACACAAACAATAGATCATCAAGTCATTTCACAAGCTCCAGAGGCTTAACAATTGGTCCGACCTGCCGGATTCTATTCTTCATTTAGAGCTCTGTAATCTCTTTTAAATGAATAGTGGGAAGAATATCAATTTCCTTAACTAGTCTCATTTCATACGCTCTGTTATTTGTCTTAGCTAGTGTTCATTTTGCGTATCAGCCCATTCAACTCGAACAATAGATCATCAAGTCATTTCACAAGCTCCAGGGGCTTAACAATTGGTCCGACCTGCCGGATTCGACTAAGGGGATTATGGCCACGATTCGGATGGAAACCAGGCTTGATAACCTGGAAAGAAAGAATGTTGGACTACTCTCGTCACAAATACAGACCATAAGGAATGATATCAACGAAATCAAACAACAACTGAAAATTGTGGAACTCATAAATCAAAAACTTGATGCCTGGGTTGAGTTGAGGAATTGCATGAGGGTATGGATGAAAGGACAACGGCAAACTCATCAGGAAGGAACGTCGGGCTCCCTGGAGCCTGCTGAAGATCCAGAAAAAAGAGAAAGCCCTTTATCTGGAACCATGGTGCACAAACATAAAACAATCCCTGAAGTTTTGGATAATGAAGATGGAGAAACAGAAAGGAAGTGGGAGCGTGAAATTGCAAGGGAAACGCAAGCGCATATCACACGTTTGGGTGTTGCTCTCAATTTCCTTGGGCCTAGGGTGAAGCCCAATAAACCCAATTTTGATGATCTCTACCATAATTTCCCCACTCAAAAACCTATTGCAGCAAGTGCAAGCTCCCTGAAAGCTAGGGTTTGTGTTGCTGGGTACCAACAGAAGGGAAATAAAGGAAATCCTTCAAGGGGTGGTCGAAATCAAACTGAGTGGGAGCACGATGAGCAGCATGCCAAGGAGTTGGCACTGGATGGGAATAGGCAGTTTGATGGAGGTGGAGGTGGAGGCCATAGTGTTCCGCCGATTTCAGGAACACAGAGATGATGAAGACCGGCGATTGAAGAAGAATTTCATGGATGATGAATTGGTCCATGGAGAGGCTGAGACGAATCAGGCTTTCAAGCTTAAGGTTGGCATGAGTACTACGAGAGGGCTTGCTGGGATTACTGGACTTGTGGGTTCTTGTGATTTGAATGGTGGGTCTTTTATGAATAGAGATTTACGGGAAATTGGTAATGTTAGTATTCAGTACTCTAGTATCGTGGTTGCGTCGCTCAAAGAGGATGTTTATGGGTTGGAGATTGTTATCTCAGAGTTGCTCACAGGGAGAAAACCGCTTAAAGGGAGTGGTGCAATGAAGAGGTTCAGTGTGCAGGAAGGCTTCAGATTCATCTTTGAAGAATTCTGCACTCTATCTGAAGGTCAAACTGTGGAGTTTACTGTGGATGTCGGAGAAGGTGGTCGCATAAAAACCATCGACGTTGAGGTCGTGCTCAGATCCGACGTTGAGGGTGTGTTCAGATCCCGCTACTTGGGAAGCCATGGAGGATTTTATGGTGAGAGGGGAAGAGGCGATGGAGGTTACGGTGGTTTGTGGGAAGCCGTGGAGGATTTTAAGGTGAGAAAGGAAGAGACGGTGGAGGTTATGGTGGTAGCGACCACAGTGGGAGGCAGTGATGGTGGATTTGGGGGTACTCGAAATGAAGAGGGAGTATATGAGTTTGATGTGAGCAAGTTACAGAATGTGTTGCAGAGTAAAGTTGATGGTTTGTTGGAGTCAAGCATGAATAGTTTTGATTTAAATTTACAAGAAGAATTTGTACTAAAATTACTTAAAACCCCTTTAGTTTTGGGTGGGAATTCATTTGGGTCTTTCAAGAGGGTTATGAAGCATCCCAAATTTAAGTTTACCAGTGGCGTCGTTGATGAACTTGTGGAGGCCACATGTCGCGATATTGAGAAACAGGATGTGTGGGGTTTCTAGGGTTTTGTTAAGGAGCTTGGTGAGAAGGGAACAGATAGGATATCAGGAGTTTTTGTAATGGCTCCAAATGGAGCTCTTGTTATTTACAACCAAATGCGCCAAAAGGGTAACTATCATTTAGCCATTGTCTTGTCAATTTTCAAGGCTTGTACGTCTCTAGCAAGCCTTAATTACATGAAAGTTTTGCATGCTAAGACTATCAAGTTTGGTACATATACTGAAGTAATGTGGGGAACTCCATTGATAAACATTTATGCTAAATGTAGCAAAATAATTACTGCACGTCAATTGTTAGATGAAATGCCTGAGAGAGTGGTTACATTAAGTGCGATGATTGTGGGGTACTTAAAACATGGGGGTACATATTCTGCATTTAGGTTGGTGGTGTGGAGTGGATTAACAATGGATACAAGGAAAATTTTTCAGAAATCATTGGCAGAGGCAATTAAGGGAGAATGCGGTGAACTTGAGCAACAAATTCCAAGAGATGGACTTGGGGACAAGTCCAAAGTTACGACGGGAGGAATTGTTAGGGACTGTAATTGGGATGGAAGGCTGAATGTTGTCAAAAGCTTACAGAGTGCTGATAAGGGGAGCAAAATAGCCACAAGTCTAAGGCCCGCATGGAGGGAAGACCCCAATCCAACAAGTCATGAAATAAAGGAAATGAAATGGATGATGCGTGGAGAATGATCAGCATGGCAACAGCTGGCAAGGGCAGAGAATTATGTTGCTGACGTGTGAGAAATTAGTTAGGAGTAATGACAAGGGCATGTGTGTGTGTGTGTATATTGGTTAGTTACTGATAGTAGGGGATATCTTTTTGGGAAATTATCTTTGGGTGTTTGTAGGGAAAAGCTCTACCTGGCAGTGGCCATGGATGTTTGAGTTTTTCTGGTTTTGCTACTAGAACTCCCAGCAGTGGTTGGTTAGAGGAAAACTATTATTTCTTCATCTTGTTTCTTTTTATTCTTCATTTAGAGCTCTGTAATCTCTTTTAAATGAATAGTGGGAAGAATATCAATTTCCTTAACTAGTCTCATTTCATACGCTCTGTTATTTGTCTTAGCTAGTGTTCATTTTGCGTATCAGCCCATTCAACTCGAACAATAGATCATCAAGTCATTTCACAAGCTCCAGGGGCTTAACAGTTGACCTACCCACCATCATGTTTTATAGCAGCAAAGGACACTTTACAGTGCTTGTTTAACTGACAAGCCTCTCAATCTAAAATAGATATTGATTTTGTTGAAGGAATCAATATAAAAACTTAAAGGATGATTACCTGAAAAATGATTAAGAGAAACATGAAGCTAATAAAGTCCATCCTTCTTTTTTCTTTCACCAATTGTCTTCTTCATTGTGAGGTCTTTATATTACAGACAGTAAGTCCTGTTTTCACATTTTTTGTATTGTTTTCAATAATTTTGGTCCAAGAAGTTTTCACTAACCTTTGATTTGGGACTGCACTTGTATTGCTTTGATACAATTCCTGTATACACTGTGGTAGAGGAAAGATTAAAAATACAAGATTATGTTGGCATGTTCATCTTCCAACAGCCATAGACCAATCCTTTCCAACTTAAATTACATCTTAGAAGTTGACTCGTTACCTTACTGTAATAGATTAATGCTTTTTGACTTTTCCTCAGTAAAATGGTATTTTTCTTGTTCCTCATTTGTATCATGCAATTATTAGTTGATAGGCTAAAATGTTAGTGGCTGTAAGGAAAACATTTTATGCCATTTGAATGTTATTAGTGAAGTTTAATAGTTTATGGAGATTGGTGTTGGCTACTTCATCTTTGAAATGAAAGTTCTCAGGTATGATATAATTTCAGTTCTAATTCACTGAAGGAAAACTATGGGACTGTTCTTACCAAGAAATACTCAAGTAGCCTGTCACATATATTTTTTAGGGAGGTGTTGGCTACTTCATCTTTGAAATGAAAGAAGTTCTCAGGTATGATATAATTTCAGTTCTAATTCACTGAAGGAAAACTATGGGACTGTTCTTACCAAGAAATACTCAAG
Organism: Zanthoxylum bungeanum; assembly: GCA_019454045.1. Lineage (NCBI taxonomy): Eukaryota > Viridiplantae > Streptophyta > Magnoliopsida > Sapindales > Rutaceae > Zanthoxylum > Zanthoxylum bungeanum. Next base: position 176,906 of record SKCR01028650.1, read on the forward strand.
TAGCCTGTCACTTATATATTTTTTAGGGATTCTTTGACTTACAAATCTTTCTGGTTGTACTCTAATGGGCGACGAGGGATTAATACCTTTCTCTTGTTTTTGGATTTTTTATTTGCTTTACCAATAATTAACTTCTATTTACGTTGTTTTTGGCTTTTATGAGCTTTGTAATTTAATTTCAACAGAGCCGTTTCGGTGCTTGTTCTGTGCAAATAGCCTAACTCTCCTGGTTATGTTTTTGTATCCTGTTCCAGCAGATTGGACCTTGCTTTCTCTTGTTCTGTTTTGTTTTATACCAACAATGTTGTATGTTATGTTTTTCTTTTCTCTTGTGTTGTAATTTATGATGGTATTGTTTTCTATGCTTGCTTGTAATGTATTTCATCACTTTGTGTATTTTAAAGAAAATGTGAGGTTTGTTGCCCTGGGACGTACTGTTTTGAACACTTTGGTATGCATGATATCCACACATTTCTCTCACTCACCATCTTTTATTTTATATATGCAAACAATTGATTTCTTCAATCTCTCAAAGTTAGAAGAGCATCGTAATCGAATAATCTTCTGAATATGATATGATTTTGTTTTACCTTGCGCTACATGTTTTTTTGTTAATTTTTTATTTATTACTATGGTTGGGTTGTAGAGTGGGGTGCCCATACAGTTATATTTAAAATCTATTGTTGACTGAACCAAAATATATCTGGAATGAGGCTTTAGTTACATCAAATACTCATTGTTTTCTCAGAGAATTATTGATATTTGCGGTTTACAAACGTTGAGCTATACCGAGGACTGACTAATTGATTTGGAGGATTAGAAATTGAATATATAATGATATACTATCACATCGTTCAATTGCGGAGTGCAAGCCGTCATCAATATCATATAGACCATCTACTTGGTTTTATTTCGAGATCGTTCAAATTCATTTGACATAATATGATGGAGATACTGGCATGGTGCAATGATTGTGAATCCGTGAACTTGAGATATTTATTGGTGTAACAAGTGCACTTCTGACTTCTGAGAAACCCTATGAATGTTCACTTTATTGATGTCATTCTACTTTTTTTTCCTGGTTCAAGATTGATAGATGCTCTGGAGATGATGAAGCAAGGGGTGAGACGTCTTCTTGTTCCCAAGATTGTAGTATGGAAAGGAATGAGCAAGAGATTCTCAATTCTATACAATGGTAAGTGGCTCAAGAACATGGATGCCTGTAACAGCAGTAGCAACAACCTCTCTGTCAACACCAACCGCCCTTCCTCATCATCAACTACCTCTGTGCGTGATAAATTTTGTTGTCTCTCTAGAGAAGATGTTATCCGTTTCCTAATTGGCTGTCTCGGTGCACTGGCTCCCATTCCTCTCTCATCTATCAGTTCCCTTGGAGTCATTAACCCAAACTACAGCTCCATCGAAGCCTCCCTCCCAGCCATTGAAGCTACCCTCAAGCCTCCCGGAGACCCCAGTGCAATTGCTGTTGTGGAGCCCACCTCAGATGGTCAGTATAAAATTATAGGAGAGATCTCAGCTTCAAAACTGTGGAAATGTGATTATTTTGCTGCAGCGTGGGCTTTAGCGAATCTTTCGGCAGGACAGTTTGTAATGGGAGTAGAAGATAATGTGATTCCTAGATCCCTTTCTGATTACTCAGTTAATCCAACAGTAGGAGAAAATGATAGAGTCAATGGGATTGGTTCAATGAGGCCAAGAAAGTTCTGTAGTCGGAGTATTGGGTTCAACCCATCTAGCCCAAGCTTAGCTACCAGTCGGAGCCCCAGTTTTGGCATAGGCCGGAGCATGTACAGGGGCAGAAGCGCTCCATTGACATGTAAAATGACAAGTTCATTAGCTGCAGTCATGGCTCAGATGCTTTCTCATAGGGCAACCCATGTATGGGTGACGGAGGATGAAAGTGACGATGTTTTAGTCGGGGTTGTTGGGTATGCGGACATTTTGGTTGCTGTGACCAAACAGCCTGCCACCTTGACTCAGGCAAATCGGTCTTACGAGGGGCTTGCAACTGAAATTCAATCGTGAATTCTTGTGTTCATTTTCCGTGAATGTAATTTTTCTTTGATATTTTTGCAGTTTACCTTGTTTGCAAGTTTATGTTTTCTTACAAAAATATATATGAGATTTGGTTTCTGGGCTTATACAAGTTTCTTGGGTGATGTATGATGAATTGATACTGTAAAAAAAACAAACGATGATACAGCGGTTTGTCCTTTATTTTTATTTATTTTTTAATGTGTTTTAAAACTACAGTCTATTAGTTGTTACAAAGTACATGAAAATATATTTCGTGATTCAAGTTCCTACAGTTATAATAGTAATGGTAAAACCAGGTTTATTTTAATACATGTTATTGGGGGGAGGGGGTAGAATGCTATCTAAAGTCCCTAATTTGTTTTCAAAATTACCCTTTAAGTCCCTGGTTTTTTCAAAATATTCCTTCAAGTCCCTTATTATTATGTTTTTTCAAACCAACCATTCTATCTAGCCCTTAATCTTCTTAACTTTCAAGATTCCTAAGTGAAATCACTCAAACAAATAACAGTAAATAATACTCAACTGGTTATTGTTTTTGAATTTTGAACACATTGTGAAAAGTGATAACGTGTATCAATTGGGCATGGCTCCAATACCATTCAAGGTAAAGTCATTTCATGGAAAACAAAGACAAAGGCAACTTTGGTTTTGTAGTTTGGAGGATAGAAGACGTTCCTATCTGCAATTATAATCACACGTCTTAACAAATCGCCATCAATTTCTATACTTTCGTATATTACTTTTCTTTTCTTCTTATATCAAAGTTGAAAGTTATGGGGTAAAATGGATTAATATTTAATCACTCTCAGATTTAAATTTTTTTTTTTTTATTATGATAAATAATTAATGTCTAAATACGCTGTATATTTTTGTGTATAGGATGACAGCATATATGTGGAAGTTGAACAGAACTAAAGTTGATATTGATAAGATTCCATAATCAAGATAATTGAAGGGAGAAAATCAAGGAATATCAATTTTTGAATCTTTTGTAATTATGTCATTTATCTAGTAGTTAATCTATTTCCTATTTTAAATTTCAAACAATGTGTATATATAGTACTAAATGACATTGTGAAATATAAGAGAAAAGACATATTTCTTCAACTTGTCCTCTTCAAATTCTACATGGTATCAGCGCCCAAATCCCTTCTCTAATTTTTTTTTTCCCAACATCACTTGGCAAACTTTTCTCCACTATCTCCATCCTCCGTTCCAATGGCCTCCGACGGTACCCAAAATGTCATCCCCAACACCCAAGAACCTACAAAACCTTTGATCATAGTTGCCATCCACAACTCAATCAAACTCACATCAACGAATTATCTCTCCTGGAAAACCCAAATTGAAGCCATTCTCATCGGCTACGATTTACAAAAACACATTGATGGAAATCATCAAACCCCACAACGTACCGTCACCACCAATAATGTCACTTCTCCAAATCCCGAATATCATACCTGGCTACGCCAAGACAAACTGATCTTTGCAGCTCTGGTCGGCACCCTATCACCATCGCTAGTCCCTCTCATCACCCAATCCACCACCACCTATGAAGCCTGGCAAACACTTGCCAACACCTATGCCCGTCCATCTCGGGGTCACATCAAACAACTCAAAGATCATCTTAAACACATCACCAAAGGCCCTAAAACCATTACCGAATACATGCAATTCATCAAAACCACAGCCGATCAACTTGCCGCCCTTGGTAAACCTCTTGACCATGAAGATCTAATTGAAAAGGTGCTTGACGGACTTGACGATAACTATCAGTCCATCATCGACTCTGTCAATGGCCGTGATTCCACTATTCTCTTTGATGAACTCCATGAAAAACTCATCAACAAGGAGTTATCTCTCCGCAACAGGACCAGCTCCCCTTCCCACCCGGCATCCGCACATCCCACCAATGTTCGGACCTACAACCGACCACATCCTAATAACACTGCCCAGACCGGTCGGTTTACACCAACCACCAACCACCAACTTCCCAGAAACACTTCCACCAACACTAGAACCGACCGACATCCTCCTCGTCCATTTCTTGGTCGTTGCCAATGGTGCTGCAATCAAGGCCATGTGGTCTCCCAATGCCCTCTCTTCCGCCAACACTCCCCCGGTGCGCAACCACCAACCCGGTCGACCAACTCCTCCAACCCTCGCACGCCCAGTCCCTGGCAATATCAAGCAAATGCTACCACCACCTCTTCATCCAACCCAAACTGGCTTCTCGACAGTGGAGCCTCACATCATGTCACTACTGATCTGAACAACCTTGCTCTCCACCATCCTTATGACGGCACATATGAAATAATGATCGGTGACGGCACTGCACTCCCCATTTCCCACCACGGTTCTACCTCTCTTAATACTATAACTAACTCTTTTACCTTATCCAATGTTTTATATGTACCCAATATGAAACGTAATCTCATCTCCATTTCTCAATTTTGCAAGTCCAATAACACTTCCATTGAGTTTTTACCCTCTTCTTTTCATGTGAAGGATCTCCGCACGGGGGCAGTTCTGTTGCAGGGTCGAACTAAAGATGGTGTCTACGAATGGCCGACCTCCCCCACTCGGTCCCCTCTAATCGCCTTTTCAAGTGTCAGCACCACTGTACCTGAGTGGCATCATCGGCTCAGACATCCCTCGTCGTCAATCTTCAAACGCATCATGTCTTCATTTAATTCTGCTGTCTCTAATTCCTTTAATTCAATTTATCATTGTAATGCATGCCAATGCAATAAAAGTCACAAATTACCGTTCTCTTCCTCCACTCTTACTACCTCTGCGCCTCTTGAAGTTATATATACAGATTTATGGACCTCCCTGGTCTACTCCTTCGACAACTTCAAATACTACATAATCTTTATCGACCACTTCACCAAATACATATGGCTTTATCCCCTAAAACGAAAATCCGACACCAGTGATGTCTTTGTGCGCTTCAAGGCACTGGTCGAAAAATTCTTCAATCGCCCTATAATATCACTCTACTCTGACAATGAGGGGGAATACCAAGCCCTCTCTTCATTCCTAACAATCCATGGGGTCTCCCATCTCACTTCTCCTCCTCACACTCCTGAGCACAATGGGTACTCTGAACGTCGTCATCGACATATCGTCGAGACAGGTCTTTCTCTTCTTACTCACTCCTCCATGCCTCTCTCATATTGGCCCTTTGCGTTCTCCACTGCAATCTATCTTATAAATCGCATGCCCACACCGACCTTACACCATCACTCCCCCTATCAAAAACTCTTCGGTCATATGCCGAACTACTCGAAACTTCACAGCTTTGGCTGTCTCTGTTACCCTTGGCTCCGTCCATACACATCTCACAAACTTCAGTCTCGGTCCTCTCCTTGTGTCTTCGTAGGATATTCCCTCACTCAGAGGGCTTATCTCTGTCTCGAGCCTTCCACAAATCGACTTTACACCTCCCGACATGTCCGCTTCGTTGAGTCAATTTTTCCCTTTGCCACATCTCCTTTGTCTCCTTCCCGTGCCACTCCTTACACCATCTCATGGTGCTCCATGACCTTACCGGTACTGGACCCACCATTGCAGAATGTCGACCCTGCACCCCGACAGAATTCCACACCCATCAATGCCCCGAGCCAACCTCCCCCTCCACCTCACATTACTCCCACAGGTACGACCACTTCACAAGCATCAGCAGACCACAGATGCCCTATCGGGCATAACCAATCCAGAGCATCATCATCACTTACCAATCAAACCAATTCTGACCGACCACAAACAAGTCCACAATTACCACAACTCGATGATCACTCTAACCTCGACCGACCCACTGCAAGTCACTCACCCCTCACCAATAATCCACATAACAACCGACCTCATACACACAGTCGGGTATCAACCCTCCCCAAAAACACAACCCGCGACACTCCATCTGACCACTCTCGACCACAACCCAACACCGACCACACAAATACCAACCGAGCACATGACCTCTCAACTACACATCTGTGCCCGACCACACAAAACAACCCATACCCGCCCACACCAAAATCGACCACCCGTCTGAATCCTCCGACTTACCCCGTGTCATTGTCACACGTTCCAAGCACAACCTCCACAAACCAATTCAAAAACTTAACCTTCACGCCCAGCTTCTGCAACCTACTCTCGAACCCACCACCATTACCCAAGCCCTCAAGGACCCTAAGTGGCGCCAAGCTTTGTCGGAAGAATATAATGCTCTACTTCGCAATGGGACATGGGAACTAGTGCCACCCTGTCCCGACCAGAACTGGTCGGCTGTAAGTGGATTTTTCGCACCAAATTTAATGCTAACGGTTCTATTGACAGGTACAAAGCTCGATTAGTTGCCAAGGGATTCCATCAACGTCCTGGAGTGGATTATTATGAAACCTTCAGCCCAGTCATCAAGCCGACCACAGTTCGGATTGTTCTCAGTCTTGCGGTTAGTCAAGGATGGTCTCTCCGACAACTTGACATCAACAATGCCTTTCTTCAAGGCACTCTCACTGAAGATGTTTATATGTCACAACCTTTGGGCTTCATTGATCGGGATCACCCCAATCACGTTTGCAAACTTCGCAAAGCCATCTACGGCCTCAAACAAGCTCCTCGAGCATGGTACCATGAACTGCGTCAATTTCTTCTACAGTCCGGCTGTGGGACACAGGACCTGGGCGACGCCGTTCCTAGGCTCGCGGCCTAGATGGGAAGAATTACATATCATGGAGTCGCCACCTGGTGTGAACCGGGACAAAGATTTAAGGCCGCACTCACCCCTCGCAAGGGAAGACCTCAAACCGTTGGGTTCGGAATGGTCCCTTACTTATGTCACTTGTAATAAAAAGGATTTATATAATAATTTAACCAGGCTTAAATAACATTTATTTCCAAGAATATCATGCTTCTAAATTCATATGCATACCTCAACAAGTTCATCACAACATGCAACGTCACATGGCAATCTCATGAACATATTTCAATCCTATGTTATGGAAAACTAAGAACAACATAATCATGCTTGAATACAAATAATACAGTTGGCTATATAACACAAGAAAGATCAACCAAGAGGCAATTATGCATGAATATGATAAGACAGACTCAGTTCAGTGTGTGCACGTTCGTGTAGCGTTCGTAAACGCGTTCGAACGGAAATGAAACAGAATGCTCACGTTCGAGTAGCGTTCGTAAACGCGTTCGAACGGAAATGAAACAAAATGCTCACGTTCGAGTAGCGTTCGTACACGCGTTCGAACGGAAATGAAACATAATGCTCGCGTTCGTATGGCGTTTGATAACGCGTTCGAACGGAAATGAGACCTGATGCATGATAAGGCAAAAATACATGCGCGTTCGAGTTGCGTTCGTAAACGCGTTCGAACGGGAACAGAACTGATGCATAAAATGGGACGCAATACATAAACAACGAAATAAGGGGGCGCGGTGAAGTACTGCCGTAAAGGTGGCCTTTTGGGGCTCTTGATCTCTCAAAGAGAGGACCTTTAGACCAACATACTAAGCCCATGCGCGTCACATCACATCATGCATACAAACATAAATACAATCATATTATTCTAAGTATGTCCGATTGAACGTGTCTTGCATCCAACCGAACACACATCAATCGGCGCGGCAAAGCATCGTGGTAAAGGGCTTTAACCCCTCCCCATAGGGGATCTTTCATTCCACTTACTAAGCCCATGCGCTCGATTGAGTCACGCATAAATAAGCAACATGCAGAATTTAAATGACAAAAATAAATACATAAAAGCAACACAAAACAAGAGAATGTGTCGTTTACTCAAGTGGTACGTGGAGTTGTGTCCCATGTACAGACCGCACTACCGTCCATTCGGATTCGGCTACGGAATTTACGTCTGGGTTTCCATCCTATATACCACAAGAGACGACACTCTTCCATTTCATTCAAGCCACAACATGCTTCCATAAACGACTCTCATGCGAATAGAATGCAATAATAATAATAATAAAACGAATATAAACTAATGAAAAGGTACCCTCAGGTCTAACCTTTTAAATCATCCTCGGATGTACGGTACACGATCGTCGGAAGGGGGGGATGCTCCGCAACTCTCCTGGTTCACTGGTTCACTGTTCTCGTTCGTTGTCTTACTGTTTTGAGTCGTCGTTTTCCGTCTTTTTCTATTGTTTCCTTGTGGTTTCGCTGCATTTTCCTCTTTATCTTTTGCTTATTGTTTCCTTGGATGTGTGTTCCTCCTGTAATTTTTATGTGTGTTGTGTATGAGTTAGGGACTAGGGGACTAGGGGACCAACTAACTAAGGTTGAGAAGGTTGGTGAATGGTTCTTTTTATAGGCAAAGGGTTGGGCTTGACAAGGAAAGGGATTTGATTTGGTTTGGTTAAGGGAAGTCAAAGATTGAGGGGGGACAAATCTTGGCTAGATAGGGAAGGTTGAATATTTGATTGGCTTGGTTTAGGAATACAATATTTTAAGTTTGGGAATAATCTTATTAGATTGGGAATATAATTGGTTGATTGATTTTAATTAGGCATGATTATATTTTGATTTAGTATGTGATTTGTTTAATTTAGGCATGATTTTAGTTTAAGTTGGTAATTGTTTATTTTATGTTTGGTATATGTTTTATTTAATCATTTAATTAATTTAATTATTATATTATTTAGTTAATGTTTTAATTAATATTTATTTATTTAAATTGGGATGTGTTTTATGGGCTTTGGGGGGCTAATTGGGCTGGATGAGAGGCTAGCAGCAAAACCAGATTTACCGACACCGTTCGAACGCTTCCTCGAACGCGGCACGAACGCCCGCAATCCGTTTGACGTTCGAACGTAAACACGAACGCAGCACGAACGAAAACAGTGAACCTTGTTTATTCTGAATTTCCCCTTCCGACGTCCGTTTCCCGTGACCCTCGTGATAAAAGGTAGTTGTCTCCAAATAAGACTCCTCATCGGGTTTATGTGTAAAAATGCAGTGCCTACAGTCGCCCCCACTTTGATGGGACTTGTGTAATGTGCAACAGTGACAATCCTATCAAAGTTATGCAATGCATTTCTACTTACCTGGCTCGCCAGCTGCCACTTGACTTACCATGTGTTGAGTTGCGTTGATTTGGTGGTGAGGTGCTGCGACCCCTGGTTCATTCCCGAAGTGAGCTGAGGGTCTTGTTCCCATTTGAGCTGAGGGTCTTGTTCCCTGAATTGTTCAGTGGTGGGTTTTGTTCCCGTGGGTCTTGTTCCCATTTTGAGCTGAGGGTCTTGTTCCCTGAATTGTTGAGTGGTGGGTTTTGTTCCCGTGGGTCTTGTTCCCATTTTGAGCTGAGGGTCTTGTTCCCTGAATTGTTGAGTGGTGGGTTTTGTTCCCGTGGGTCTTGTTCCCATTTTGAGCTGAGGGTCTTGTTCCCTGAATTGTTGAGTGTTGGGTTTTGTTCCCGTGGGTCTCGTTCCCATTTTGAGCTGAGGGTCTTGTTCCCTGAATTGTTCAGTGGTGGGTTTTGTTCCCGTGGGTCTTGTTCCCATTTTGAGCTGAGGGTCTTGTTCCCTGAATTATTGAGTGGTGGGTTGTTCCCGTGGGTCTTGTTCCCATTTTGAGCTGAGGGTCTTGTTCCCTGAATTGTTGAGTGTTGGGTTTTGTTCCCGTGGGTCTTGTTCCCATTTTGAGCTGAGGGTCTTGTTCCCTGAATTGTTCAGTGGTGGGTTTTGTTCCGTGGGTCTTGTTCCCATATGAGCTGAGGGTCTTGTTCCCTGAATTGTTGAGATGATGGTCCATTTCGAACCGTGCTCCATTTTCGGAGTGCCATTTTCGGCAAGTGATGAGATGATGGTCCATTTCGAACCGTGGCTGATGAGAGATAGTCCATTTCCGAACCATGCCTGATATGAGAGTGGTCCATTTCTGAACCGTTGCTGATAAGAGAGTGGTCCATTTCCGAACCGTTACTGATATGAGAGTGGTCCATTTCCGAACCGTTGCTAATAAGAGAGTGGTCCATTTCCGAACCGTGCTTCCATTCTTGGAGTGCCATTCCCGGCTTGTTCATTCTTGAACTCTGCTCCATTCTTGGAGTGCCATTCCCGGCTTGTTCATTCTTGAACTCTGCTCCATTCTTGGATTGCCATTCCCGGCTTGTATCTCCATTCTCGGAGTGTCATTTCCGACTTGTTCATTCTTGAACTGCCCATTCCCGGACTATATCTCCATTCTCGGAGTGTCATTTCTGACTTGTTCATTCTTGAACTGCCCATTCCCGGACTATATCTCCATTCTCGGAGTGTCATTTCCGACTTGTTCATTCTTGAACTGCCCATTCCCGGACTATATCTCCATTCTCGGAGTGCCATTCTTGGCAGAACTGATCTGATGTAATATGGGCCTCGCCCCCAGAATGCCATACCCGGCAATGCTGATACTGATGTAATGTGGGCCTCGACCCTGGGACTCATTCCCAAACTGTGTTTGATGTGGGCCTCGACCCTGGGACTCATCCCCAAAACTGATGTTGAAGTGGGCCTCAGCCCCAACTGCTACTGACATGGGCCTCGCCCCCAGATTGATGCTGATGTGGGCCTCGACCCTCGGGATTCATCCCAAAATTCTGCTGATGCGGGCCTCGGCCCTGGGATTCATTCCAAAATTCTGCTGATGTGGGCCTCGACCCTGGGATTCATTCCAAAATTCTGCTGATGTGGGCCTCGACCCTGGGATTCATTCCCTGGATTCATTCCAAAATTCTGCTGATGCGGGCCTCGGCCGCAGAATGATGTGGGCTTCGCCCTAAACTGATATTGATATGGGCCTCGCCCCAAGATTGATACTGCTGATATGGGCCTTCCCCCAGACTGATACTGCTGATATGGGCCTTCCCCCAGACTGATACTGCTGATATGGGCCTCGCCCCCAGACTGATACTGAATGTGGGCCTCGACCCTGGGATTCATTCCAAATTCAGACGACGTGGGCCTCGGCCCTATGATTCATTCCTTTGGGATTCATTCCCGAAACTCTGCTATTGTACTGTTACTGCTTCTGGTTGGCTTGCATTTGACGCTTTCTCTTTTTCTCCTCTGAAACCTGTTTTTACAAAACAGAACAAACACAAAAAGGATGCGAATACGTTACGTGTATGCATGCATGCATGATTGGGTTTCCTATCCCGTTGGGTTATGTCTTTTGCCGGTACTCCTGGTGGCTGCTTGGTCTTTTGACAAGTCTGTCCTCTTCCCTAACCAACGGGTATCTATGATGGCTTTCAGAATACAAGGGTTATCATGATGTATGTATGCATGACGTGCATAAGATGTATATAACATACTAAATCAATTGAAATTTTCACACAAATCGGCCTGTTATCATTTTAGAATCTTTCGGGCTAACTGTCATAAGAGTGAACCCGTCCCAGTTTAAATAGCCCAACGAGTTCATGTCTTATGGCAAAGAGCCCAACTAAATCCAAATGATAATATTCCGAACACAATCATAAAATGGCCCATTGTTATTTAGAAACCTTTTGGCCCAATCGTCATAAGATGTGTCCTTGTCCCAGTTTAAATGGCCCAACAAGCCCATATCCCATGATAAATGGTCCAAATGGATCCAAACAACGATGTTCCCAAGCACAAGTCATAAAAGATGATGCAAACATGACATAATAATTTTTTTTTACAAAGTGGCCCATCAACATTTCAGAAGCTTTGGGCCTAATAGTCATAAGGTACAAACTTGCCCCAGTTTAAATGGCCCAGCAAGCCCGCATTTCTGACAATAGTCCAACTGCATCCAAATGAGGATGGTCCACAAGCACATACTCAAGGAAATAATTGCTACTTTGACCATATAAACCAGTCTATGGGTGGATTTGCAAGAGTGTGGACAAAGGCTCTCACTGGCAAAGGATGGCCCACAACTAGGTCTCCCCACTCAAGGGTTCGAGCAACCAAGTGAGCGCACCCTTTTTTATACACTAAGGTACGTGCCAATGAGCTATGGTATGTGACGGACTGTCAAATGGATTTCCCGTTGTAGATCCCCCAGAGGGAAGGTGGAGCGAGGCTCACTTAAATACCCAAGCCTCTTAGGCTCTTATCGCTTGTTGTCAGGAATAAACAACGAGTCATCCAAATTAGTCCATCACAATAGGCTACGAGTAGATGGCTATCTAGGTGCCTTCACAGCTTTTCCTTCTAGAAAGGTAGTGAATGAAGGAAGACACCAAACCATTACCTAGCCTAAAAATGCCTTTGATTAAACCCTCACTTTATCCACTATAGACACGGTCAATTAAAACATAAATCCAATCATTACAAGACAATATTCGGGGCCGATTCTCTGTCCCCAGTGGAGTCGGCAGACTGTGGGACACAGGACCTGGGCGACGCCGTTCCTAGGCTCGCGGCCTAGATGGGAAGAATTACATATCATGGAGTCGCCACCCGGTGTGAACCGGGACAAAGATTTAAGGCCGCACTCACCCCTCGCAAGGGAAGACCTCAAACCGTTGGGTTCAGAATGGTCCCTTACTTATGTCACTTGTAATAAAAAGGATTTATATAATAATTTAACCAGGCTTAAATAACATTTATTTCCAAGAATATCATGCTTCTAAATTCATATGCATACCTCAACAAGTTCATCACAACATGCAACGTCACATGGCAATCTCATGAACATATTTCAATCCTATGTTATGGAAAACTAAGAACAACATAATCATGCTTGAATACAAATAATACAGTTGGCTATATAACACAAGAAAGATCAACCAAGAGGCAATTATGCATGAATATGATAAGACAGACTCAGTTCAGTGTGTGCACGTTCGTGTAGCGTTCGTAAACGCGTTCGAACGGAAATGAAACAGAATGCTCACGTTCGAGTAACGTTCGTAAACGCGTTCGAACGGAAATGAAACAGAATGCTCACGTTCGAGTAGCGTTCGTACACGCGTTCGAACGGAAATGAAACATAATGCTCGCGTTCGTATGGCGTTTGATAACGCGTTCGAATGGAAATGAGACCTGATGCATGATAAGGCAAAAATACATGCGCGTTCGAGTTGCGTTCGTAAACGCGTTCGAACGGGAACAGAACTGATGCATAAAATGGGACGCAATACATAAACAACGAAATAAGGGGGCGCGGTGAAGTACTGCCGTAAAGGTGGCCTTTTGGGGCTCTTGATCTCTCAAAGAGAGGACCTTTAGACCAACATACTAAGCCCATGTGCGTCACATCACATCATGCATACAAACATAAATACAATCATATTATTCTAAGTATGTCCGATTGAACGTGTCTTGCATCCAACCGAACACACATCAATCGGCGCGGCAAAGCATCGTGGTAAAGGGCTTTAACCCCTCCCCATAGGGGATCTTTCATTCCACTTACTAAGCCCATGCGCTCAATTGAGTCACGCATAAATAAGCAACATGCGGAATTTAAATGACAAAAATAAATACATAAAAGCAACACAAAACAAGAGAATGTGCGTTTACTCAAGTGGTACGTGGAGTTGTGTCCCATGTACAGACCGCACTACCGTCCATTCGGATTCGGCTACGGAATTTACGTCTGGGTTTCCATCCTATATACCACAAGAGACGACACTCTTCCATTTCATTCAAGCCACAACATGCTTCCATAAACGACTCTCATGCGAATAGAATGCAATAATAATAATAATAAAACGAATATAAACTAATGAAAAGGTACCCTCAGGTCTAACCTTTTAAATCATCCTCGGATGTACGGTACACGATCGTCGGAAGGGGGGGATGCTCCGCAACTCTCCTGGTTCACTGGTTCACTGTTCTCGTTCGTTGTCTTACTGTTTTGAGTCGTCGTTTTCCGTCTTTTTCTATTGTTTCCTTGTGGTTTCGCTGCATTTTCCTCTTTATCTTTTGCTTATTGTTTCCTTGGGTGTGTTCCTCCTGTAATTTTTATGTGTGTTGTGTATGAGTTAGGGACTAGGGGACTAGGGGACCAACTAACTAAGGTTGAGAAGGTTGGTGAATGGTTCTTTTTATAGGCAAAGGGTTGGGCTTGACAAGGAAAGGGATTTGATTTGGTTTGGTTAAGGGAAGTCAAAGATTGAGGGGGGACAAATCTTGGCTAGATAGGGAAGGTTGAATATTTGATTGGCTTGGTTTAGGAATACAATATTTTAAGTTTGGGAATAATCTTATTAGATTGGGAATATAATTGGTTGATTGATTTTAATTAGGCATGATTATATTTTGATTTAGTATGTGATTTGTTTAATTTAGGCATGATTTTAGTTTAAGTTGGTAATTGTTTATTTTATGTTTGGTATATGTTTTATTTAATCATTTAATTAATTTAATTATTATATTATTTAGTTAATGTTTTAATTAATATTTATTTATTTAAATTGGGATGTGTTTTATGGGCTTTGGGGGGCTAATTGGGCTGGATGAGAGGCTAGCAGCAAAACCAGATTTACCGACACCGTTCGAACGCTTCCTCGAACGCGGCACGAACGCCCGCAATCCGTTTGACGTTCGAACGTAAACACGAACGCAGCACGAACGAAAACAGTGAACCTTGTTTATTCTGAATTTCCCCTTCCGACGTCCGTTTCCCGTGACCTCCGTGACTTAAAAGGTAGTTGTCTCCAAATAAGACTCCTCATCGGGTTTATGTGTAAAAATGCAGTGCCTACACCGGCTTCACCAACTCACAGGCCGACACCTCACTGTTCATCTTCACAACGCCCACACCACACTATATCTCTTAGTCTATGTCGACGACATCATCATCACTGGAAATGATGTTGCAGCTGTCCGCCGATTCATTGACCAACTCTCTCAGCGCTTCTCTCTCAAGGACCTTGGCCAACTTGCTTATTTCCTTGGGGTGGAGGTTACTAGCCACAACGATGATCTTTTCCTTAGTCAACGCAAGTACATTGCCGATCTGCTCACCAGAACCCACATGATTGACGCCAAGCCAGCCCCAACTCCTCTGGCGACAAACCCGACACTCACATTACAATCTGGATCTCCTTTACCTGATCCGGCCGAGTACAGAACTATCGTCGGGAGCCTCCAGTATCTCTCCCTCACTCGACCAGACATTGCTTATACTGTAAACAAACTTTCTCAGTTTATGCATCAACCGACCGATGACCATTGGTATGCAGTCAAGCGTCTACTACGATATCTCTGTGGCACTCTGGACCATGGCATATTTCTCCGCCGGAACTCCCCTCTCGCACTACATGCCTTTTCCGACGCTGATTGGGCTGGCAACAAGGACGACTTCACCTCTACTGGTGCTTACATAGTATATCTGGGTCATAATCCTATTTCCTGGAGCTCCAAGAAACAACGCTCTGTTGCACGCTCATCCACTGAGGCTGAGTACCGATCAGTAGCCTCCACTGCTGCCGAAATTAGATGGATTTGTGCTCTCCTTACTGAACTTGGTGTCACTCTCTCTCTCTCCAACCAGTAATCTACTGTGACAATGTTGGGGCAACCAATTTATGCTCCAATCCTGTTTTCCACTCACGCATGAAACACGTCGCGCTTGACTACCACTTCATCCGGGAACAAGTTCAAAATGGTCTACTCCAGGTCTCACACATCTCTGGAGCTGATCAACTAGCGGACGCCCTCACCAAACCGCTTGCTCGGTCTCCTTTCAATTCACTCAAGTCCAAGATCGGACTCTCTCCACGATCGTCCATCTTGGGCGGGGGCATGATAAGATTCCATAATCAAGATAATTGAAGGGAGAAAATCAAGGAATATCAATTTTTGAATCTTTTGTAATTATGTCATTTATCTAGTAGTTAATCTCTTTCCTATTTTAAATTTCAAACAATGTGTATATATAGTACTAAATGGCATTGTGAAATATAAGAGAAAATACATATTTCTTCAACTTGTCCTCTTCAAATTCTACAGATATGACTATCTTGAAGCCTCTTGTTAAACGTGTTCAGCCCGGTAGACCTAAACTCAATAATATAAAAGAACTTAAGGAAAGTAAAAATAAAACCTTGCAAGGAGACAGTGAAGTGTACTAAATGTAATGGGATGGGTAGACCCGGCCACGGTTCCGGTTTGGAATCGAAATTGAATCGAAACCGAACCGGTAAGAATCAGTCGGTTCCGGTTCCAACCGATCTCAAGTGATTAGGGTTATATCCTATCCGAACCGAAAAAATCGGATGATTTCAACGGTTCGAATCAAAACTGTATTGTTCTAACTGGTTTCATGGTTCCAACCGAAACCGTACGGTTTCGGTTGAAATCATTTGTCCCAACGGCCATGCAAATGCATGCATGCCCAACGGCTACTTAGCCGTTGGGCCATCCTACTGCATTTTTTAATTTTTTAATTTTTTTTTATAAAATGAAATTACTAAATTACCCTTAATAATATTAATAAAACGGGTAGTTTTATGGGTAATTTAGGTATCACAAAAATAATCCAAAAGTGTATAAATATGGGTCATATACTTCATTTTTTTAACACAACAATTCTCAATTCTCTCAATTTCTTTAATTCTCTCATTCTCAATTTTCTCATCTTCAATTTCTCCTATTGATTTAATTTTACAATTCTTCAATATTAACAAAAAAAATATCAAGCTCATCTGAGAACATCATGTCCAATGTACCAACCTAAGAGAGCGGTAAAAGTATCAGTACACGAAGAAAAGAAGTTAATTTTAGATCTTTCAATATTTTCAAAATTCATTTTCATTTAGTCGAGACTGAAAATGAAGGTTCAAGAGCGATATGTAACTAATGTCTATCATGTTTGATCAATTATTCCTAATCCATTTTCAACCAATTTCGAGTTTCCTCCTAAAAGTTTAGTAAGAAAAATTTTCAAGTACTTGACTGGTTGAACCGACATCAAAATCTCTATCATATTTTATCAATTATTGCTAAAGAGGTTGAACAAGCCTTCAACTTATGAGGTAATATTTTGGAAGCGAGACGGTCTTCATTACATCCAATGACTTTAGAAGCAACATCATATGTGGATGATTGGACCAGAGCTGATTTGAGATAACAAAAAGATGCCATCGATGACTTTGAAGACTTGTTTCACAATGCATTTGCAATAAACAGAGTTAACAATAAATGTAAATTAATAAGTTCTTAAGATTGTTGTTTAAATGTGTTATTAATCAATTTTAACATGCAACTTTCAATCAAATTTTTAATGTGATACATTAAATAAAACATAAACATGGAGACTTGGAAAAATAAGAAAACCTGGAAATGTGTTGTAGAAGATGATAAATGATAACCAAGTCGAGTTGCCTCTGTCCTTAAGAACTTATTAATCTCGCCTCGGTGTTCACAGATTACTTACGGCTAACGTTCTCTCATGATAACTTGGTTTCTTCTTGTTGAAGGGGCACTCCTTTCAACCAAAAACTTGAACTTGAAAATGGTGGAAACTCTCTCTAAAATTTAGACTCTTTAGAATGAATGTTTTTGGATAATTGAAAAATGAACCCCAAATGTCCTTTTTTATAGGCATGGATGAGTGTCTTTGTAGCACCCTTTGGTTTAGGGTGTAACCCTCCTCAAGGTTATTCCTCTGCCTAATGCCTTTTTAAGTAGAGTTATATTCTTTCACATTTATAGGATATGTTCCTTCAACTTGTGTCTTTTCCATGAGACACTTCTTAAGGGACATGTCTCTCTAATAACTATAAATATATTAAAGAATTTTCCTACATGTGAAACAATGATTTTGTTTAAAGGCTTGAAGATGTTCAAATTTATTTTTAAGTATGTAAAATGAAATTATAACTGTGATTGAGTATTTGTAACTATCATTTTTTTGATAAATGTGACCAAGTGTTATGTATGTGACTGAGAAAATATAATTGAGTATTTATAACTATCATTGTAACTGAGAAATGTGATTGAAAATTATGTATGTGACTGACATTATAATCGAGTTGTATGTATAACTATGAATGTGGACTGTAGCTATGTGATAATAACTGTGATTGTGATTGTGAGACTGTGATTGAGACTGTTACGACATAATGACTTTGGAGTTGATTTTCACCTTGTAGAAGTCCTAATTTGAGAGAGATTCCTTGATAAAAGGTATGAATATTAATTTTATATAACATCTTATTGATTGTGATTTGGAGTTCACAATGAGATATGACATTTGATCATTTATAAATCTAAATGTGTCATTTTTTTATTCATTTTCTTTTACGTCGAAACATATCGATCATCGTTTTTGTTTTAAAGCTTATGGTTTGTATATCAATAATATGTAATTTCTCCTTAAACACTTTATATTTTGGAAGATATTTAGTTGTTAAATTTAATTTAAATTTTTTTATTTCAAAAAAAAAAAAACATCCAATTTTATTTTGGAAGATATTTCGCCATTTTGTTATATTTAATTAGAGCAATGATATACATACATTAAACTTTTACTTAAAATTTCTACACCTCTCTCACTGTAGTTACAGTGAGCTACAGTAACTCACTGTAACTACAGTGAGAGTGGTGTAGAAACTTTAAGTAAAAGTTTAAGTGTGTTTATCATTTTTGATTTAATTAATCTGTCTTATTAAATTTCTGTGTTTCTGAAATACCTAAGGGTAATGAGCTTTTTTTTTTTTTTTTTTTTTTTTATTTTTATTTTTATTTTTATTTTTGGAGATCATAGACTTTTTAAAATTTTGTACCAACATCATACACCCATTATATATACCGACAGTATCAGATTCTTGTAGAGTACATTAATCATGTTATTTTTAAAACAATATACTGGTCTGATTTTATGTGCACTGAATATTAACTAACTACCAGTATGTACGAATTACTGTCTTAACCTCTGGACTACTAATAGCAACAATAATGACAATCAAGAGGATGCAACATGGTCCAAAATTGGATCAAAATAACCACAAATCAAACATATTAAATAAAAATAATCTTACGCATTGTGCGGGTTTCTAGCTTGTAATAATAATATTTGAGCAGCAAAAGAAATACTACATAATATTCAAATTTATTAGAAATATGAATAACTTCAAATTAATGAGACCTAATTCTCATTTAAAACATCCATAAACATAGAAATATGAAGTAAAAATACCATTAAAATACAATATCCATAAATTAAACTTTGGTATGAGTTTTATATAGTATTATTCTTGTGTTTGAAATTTCAAAGGAATGACAAATTACATGAACGCCCTCAACTGTTCAACTGTCAATGCTCTTCATCACCTAATTCACATAAAAATAAAATAAAATAATTAAAAGACAAAACAAAATTAATTTCAATGGCTATATTAAAATAAAAAAAAAATTAAAGGAAAAATCTAAATGCTTTAAAATTTATCAATTTTTTTTCTAAATAATAAAAAAAAACATTTATTTGATAGAGATGAATAGAAACATATTTTGAGATAGAGCTCACTATGTATAAACAAGAATTAAGGGTGCATTTGAAGAGTATTTTTCATCTAAAAGTGGTTTCGAATAAAATTGCTTTGTGTCAAAAAAACTTTAAGCATGTGCTTTATTTTGAATACAAAAAATCAAAAAAATAAAAAATACAAATACAAATACAATGGTAGCCTACATTTAATTCAAGTAATTTTTTGAAAACAAATGTTAAAAAACAATTGTAGCCTACGTGTGTCTATATATATATATATAGAGAGAGAGAACTTACCATTATCACGTCTTGCGAGAAACATTCTCAAGTGAGGATCAACAGGCAAGCCCATGGCTTCATACATAGGATCATATACTGTGTTTCTGAAATACCTGTTTATTTTCATTAAAAATAAATAATAAATAAAAAAAAAACTTTAATCATATTTGTTTCAATAATTACAAAAATATTCTATTCAAGGAAACTTTTCACATTTTTAAGCAATTAATATGCGTGTATTTGTATGTGCAGTAGCAGGGTCATTATTTAAGAGGTGATCGGTACTGCCCGTTCAATTCGAAAATTTGTTAATATGTGTTTTATAAATTAATGAGATATATGATTTATTAACGAGATGATTTTACTTTATTCTCTTAAAGTAAAGAGTTTTTTTTTGATAACCGGGGTGTCGGGGCTAACTTAGACACACCTTAAGTACAAAGTTTCTATTTTTTAGTGAAAATTAAATTTTGCTCCCACTGAATTATTATTATGACTATGCAACTAAGTATATGTATTTGTTGTTGTGATATAAACAATCACAATAGAGGAGAAATGAGAGGAAAAGTCTTCTTTATTACTCAACAAAAGAATTACAAAGATATTTCAAAACTTTACAAAAATCTTCTCAACACTCTTTACTCTCTATATTAACTCATTTTGTTTTTGGGATTTTTGGGATGCTTAACAAATGACTATAAGGCTCCTTTTTATAAGGCCAAAAACGTGTGCTACAGTGTCACACGTTTTGGCAGTTGTAACGCGTTTTGCCAACTTTCAAACTTGCCAACTTTCAAGTTTAAAAGTTGGTGCTGCTCCTTTATCATCATGCATGACATCAGCTGGAGTCCAACAAATCTCCCCATCGGTGAAGATTTGCCCTAAAATCTGAGCTGACCATCAATCACCCAAATCAGATCCTCAAAAAGGATCCACTCCTGGATGCATCTGTATGACTGCCTGCGTACCCAGAGTTGGGATCAAGCCAATCATAGTTCTCTGTATCTCCCTACTTTGATTATATGGAGAGTTTTGTCATCCCGACTATGGCACGATAGATTTCAAGCTTCTCATTCGATAAAACTTTTGTGAACATATCGACACCATTATCATCGGTGTGAATCTTTCTGAGTTTCTAACAGTTTTGAACTCAGGACGTCCCGTATCCAGTGATACCTCACATCGATATGTTTTGACCTCGAGTGAAAAGTAGAATTTTTACCAAGGTAGATAGCATTCTGGCTATCACAGTACAAAGTGTACTTCTCATACTTGAAATCCAATTCCTGGATAAATTTCTTCATCCATAGTAATTCCTTGCAAGCTTCCGTTACTGCAATGAATTCTGCCTCTGTTGTAGAGAGTGCAACACATCTCTGCAACCTTGATTGTTATGCCACAGCTCCCCTAAGAGAGTAATTAGACACACCGAAGTAGACTTATGGGTATCCACATCACCTGCCATATCTGAATCGGTGTAGCCCATTAACACTGGCTTGTTGCTTCCAAAACATAGTCTTATTTTGGATGTGCCTCGAAGATACCGCATTATCCATTTGATAGCATTCCAATATTCTTTTCCTGAATTTGACATAAACTGACCGAACAATCTAACTGTGTATGCTAGGTCTGGCCTTGTGTACACCATGACATACATGAGACTTCCCACTGCTGAGGTGTATGGAATCTGTTTCATTTCATCTTTCTATTTCTCAGTAGAGGGACTCTGTTTCGTGCTCAATCTAAAATGGGTAGCAAGAGGAGTGTTAACCGTTTTGGCCTTGTCCATCTGAAATCGCTGAAGTACTTTCTTGATGTACTCCTCATGTGACAAATATAATTTCTTGGCTTTTTGATCACGACCGATCCTGATGCCAAGAATCTATTTTGCTGGCCCCAAGTCTTTCATCGCAAAAGACTTATCCAATTGCTGCTTCAAATCATCAATCCTCGATTGATTCCGGCCAACTATCAACATACCATCTACATACAACAGTAAGATGATAAAGTCATCGTCAGAAAATTTCTGAACGAAAACACAATAGTCTGAGGTAGTCTTCTTGTATCCTTACTCCTCCATAACTGACTCAAACTTCACGTACCACTGTCTCGGTGTCTGTTTCAAACCATAGAGGATTTTCTTGAGTCTGCACACATGGTCCTCTTTTCCTTTGACTCTGAAGCCTTCTGGCTGCTCCATATAAATTTCTTATTCCAGATCCCCATGAAGAAATGCTAAGCTGAGTACCACTCTGATGGATGACATCTTCACAACTGGAGAGAAGATTTCATCAAAGTCAATGTCTTTCCTCTGATTGAATCCCTTGAAAACTAGTCTGGCTTTGTACCGGGGTTGTGAAATGTGTTCTTGTTACGTCACTCTGTACACCCATTTGTTCTTCAAAGCCCGTTGGCCTTTTGGCAATTTCACCAACTCAAAAGTGTGATTGTCATGCAAAGACTTCATCTCTTCTTGCATGGCTTCCTCCCACTCTTCCTTATTCTCTGTTTCCATAACCTCCTTATAGCTCTCGGGTTCTCCCCCGTCAGTAAGCAGCACATACTCATATGCAGAGTATTTCATTGAAGGTCGCCTTTCTCTGTCAGACCTTCTATGTGGAACTGTTGGTGTAGCTTGTGGTACTGGTGGGAGGTGTCATTTGATGTCAGATTCCTTACATCTTACAGTACTGATCAAACGGATCTCTGTACTCTCCACCATTGTATGTTCTGATGCATTTCAATTTCTTACCGATTTCTCTCTCTACCAGGGCATGAAACTCCTTGAACACTCTCAACACTTGATCTTTCGTCTTCAAGGTGTATACCCATATCTTCCTTGAATGATCATCTATAAATGTCACAAAATAAAGTGACCCACCAAGTGTTCTTGTCTGCATTGGACCACATACATCTGAATGTATGAGTTCAAGTGCCTCCGGTTTTCGTTGAGGCGAGGAGCTCTGAAAGAACACTCTATTATGTTTTCCAAAAGTTCTTCAATTCGGGAAGAACATTCTGTCGACGCAGTGCTTCCATCCATGTTTGACTCATATGACCAAGCTTTTTATGCCATAGCTCGGCTGCCACTTCACTGTTGACTGTATTTATACCGCCATTGGAAAGTTTAGCGTGCATCAAATACAGTGTTGAATCTTTCTTGCCTCGTGCCATCACCATTGATCCTTTAGTGAGCTTTCATGTACCGTCACCAAAGGTGCTACAGAAGCCTTCATCATCCAGCTTGCCTGTTGAGATCAGGTTTAACCGGATATCTGGGATGTGTTTGACTCCCTTCAACACTAGTCTTGTCCCGTTGTTTGTTTCAAGACAGATGTCTCCAATACCGACGGCTTTAGACTGACTGTCATTCCCTATCCTTACAGCACCATAGTCACCTGGTGTGTAAGATGAAAAGAAGTCTCTGCGAGATGTAGCATGTATGGAGGCGCTACTATCTATCACCCAACTGATCTCGTGGTTGCCAAGATTCACAATATTTTCCTCGTAGATAATGAAGAATTCCTTGGAGGTTTTGTCACTGGTGGCAGTAGCAACTCTTTCTTGGTTAGAGTCATTATCCATTCTGTTGTTGTATCTGGACTGCTCGTTCTTCAATTTGTAGCAATCCCTCTTCATATGGCCTTTTTTTTACAATGGAAGCATTCTATTTCTCTTGTTCTTGATTTACCCCGGTACTTGTCTGATCTATCTGGGCCTTGGCTTTTACTCCTCCCCTTTTGTTAGTCCTTTCAGTCACTAAAGCTCATGAGGTTGAGGATGATGCCGAACCTTGCATTCTCGTCCTCTTTTCTTCCTCGAAGATTCTGGTTTTTGCCATCTCCAGTGTGACTTTCCCATATGAGGCTGAATTTATAATCATGGATCTAAACGTTTCCCAAGATTATGGAAACGTATTAAGGAGTATTAACCCATTTACCTCATCACCGAAGTCTATGCCCAATCCAGACAATTCCTTTTATGGTGCCGAGAAAATCATTGATATGGTCCGACACAGCTGTACCTTCATGGTATTTCAACCTCGTCATCTTCTTGATGTAGTACAACTTGTTGTTGTCAGTCTTTGCTAAAAAAAGATCCCTCATCTTTCTCCATAAGACACGTGCATTAGTATCTTCACTAACGTAGTTCACTATACTATCGTCGATCGACTGACGAATAGTACTGCATGTCTTCTGGTGAAGATTATCCCACTTTTCATCGGACATTGCTCATGGTTTCTGCTCCAGAAAGACCGATCCATCATAGTCTTTCACATATATAAGATCTTTCATCATTCCTCTCCATGTGAAATAATTGGTGCTTGTTAACAAAATCATTTTTTCGTTGCCCCCTTCCATTATAACAAATTCAAAGAAGAATTTCAAAAAACGGAGCTCACCGTTGCGTCTAGAATGATCGAAAATGGTGGAAATAATATTTCTTTCGTCAAAATCCGACACATGAACCAAAATATAAAATTTCAGAAGTTACAAGGGTCAAAGTATAATCTCTGAAAGTTCAGGGGCCATAATATAATTTCCTAAAAGTATAGGGACCTTTATGAAATTTACCAAAATTTGCTGACGTGGCACTTGTGCTGACGTGTTAGACACGTGGCACTGACGTGGCAGCTGTCTGTATGACACGTGTCAGATGACGTGTGCTGACTGGACGATGACGTGGCAAATGACTCAGCGTCTTTAACCTTCAGCAGGTGCGTGGTGCTCGTGGCGGCACGTGCGACTTATCTGGACATCCGTTTGATTGCCGAAAAATACCATTGTGCTCGTCTCGTCATGAAAAAATCGATAGTATGCTCAAAATCGATTTTTAACAACGTTTGTCGGAATCGATTTTTTGAACTGAAGCTCTGTTTCTGAGTTTTGGTATCCCTCCGTGTAACCTTATCTCTGATACCACTTGTTGTGATATAAACAATCACAATAGAGTAGGGGTGAGCATCGGTTCCGGGTCTACCCGAAACCGGTTGGAACCGGACCGAAAATCCGGGTTTGGAACCGGAATCGGTTGTAACCGGTCCGGATCCGGTTCCAAAAAGATGGAACCGATTTTTAATCGGTCCGGTTCAGGTTCCAGAATAATCGAAATCGGAACCGGACCATAGAACCGGAATCGGAACCGAATTTAGAACCAGATTCGATACCCGATTTGATACCCGATTTGTCTTGTCATCTTATTTATATGTTTTTTGAACAGAATGAAGAGTGATGCAGAGGTTGCTAATTTATGGAATGGGATGAATAAGTCTATTAAATTGACGAAAGTGGCCCACTTAGATAAGGTGTTTGAAGATGTGAACAAGTATTACAACAACAGATGGAATGTTAAGTTTGGGAAAAATATGAAGCTTTATGTGTTCAGTTCTTGGCAGTTTCTTATATTGCTCGCTACCATTATGCTTTTTCTTCTGATGATAAGTCAAGCATATTGCTCTATCTATAATTGTCGCAAATTCAAAACCATCTTAGGCTCTGATGGATGAGAAATTCTTGATTACATCTGAGGTACAGTTTATTCATAAAACAAGCAAATCACATGTTATATATATTCTCAGTGAATGATTGTATTATTTAAAGTGTGATTTATAATTATATTTTTAAAGTTTGACAATGTTATATAAATAGGATAATTCGGAACTGGACCGGAACCGGACCAGAACCGAATTGGAACCGAATAATAGGGTACCCTATTTAATTGGGTAGGTTCCGGTTCCACTTAGTTAGGAACTGATTTTTTCCGGGTAGGTTCCGGTTCCATGCGGAACCGGAACCGAAACCGGTTTTGCTCACCCCTACAATAGAGGAGAAGTGATAGGAAAAGTCTTCTTTATTACTCAACAAAAGAATTACAAAGGTATTTCAAAGCTTTACAAAAAACCTCTCAACACTCTTTACTCTATATATGAACTCATTTTGTCTTTGGGATTTTTGGGATGCTTAACAAATGACTCTGGGGCTCCTTTTTATAGGGCCAAAAACATGTGCTACAGTGCCACACGTTTTGGCAGTTAGCAAAATGCGTTACACGTTTTGCCAACATTCAAACTTGCCAACTTTCAAGTTTGAAAGTTGGTGTTGCTCCTTATCATCATGCATGACATCAACTGGAGTCCAACATTTATGTGTGTATATATATATGTGTGAGTATCCCCAAGGGACCTAGCCCAGGGGGTGTGAGTTTGAGACATTGTCTTCAAGTTCCTAGATTCAAGTCCTGAGTAACACTCTTATAAGAGTTTGAGACATCAATGGTCCCGTTATGGATGACTTAGGATTTATCTGGTATTAAAAAAAAAAGAGTATACACCTTGTATTATAGGGGAAGCCATAGTTTTGAGCTTCGCCTTGCTCTTGTGGAACCAGATTGAGTGGATGAAGATTTGGTGCAGTTGGGGTGCTATCTTGCCAAGTCATTTTCATCTGCGCATTTTTTTTCCATGAGGAAGAAAAATAAATGAATAAGTAATCTAACAAAATATATAAAAAAGCAAAATAAATTAGTAAGGAAATAA
Source organism: Zanthoxylum bungeanum (assembly GCA_019454045.1). Taxonomy (NCBI): domain Eukaryota; kingdom Viridiplantae; phylum Streptophyta; class Magnoliopsida; order Sapindales; family Rutaceae; genus Zanthoxylum; species Zanthoxylum bungeanum. The sequence continues at coordinate 203,206 of SKCR01028650.1, forward strand.
AACATATATGAAATAATTAGTCCCCTAAGAACCATATAAATATTATCACTCTCGATTAAATATAGCAATTTGTGTTATCATATTGAGTCAAATTTAAACAAATGCGAATATAATCTATTTTTGACAAGATTAATAAAAGTGTCGGTTTCATGTTTTATGTAATTATATGATTAGTGTCATGACTATCCCGCTAACATAATTACATTATTATTAAATATGTCATAAATTAGTGCTCGTTGCATAAACGAATTGTTATCATGTACTTATGTAATATTGACATAGTTACATGAATATTATTCATATAATAAATTGGTATTGAGATGGTGAAACATGAATAAGATATGATTAATAAATGGGTTGACACGATATAACAAAATTAATCGACGCGATTAATTAACGATTAATCGCAAATCGCTATTTGAGCAATTCAACCAGACCGATTTTGACTATTTTAAACGACATTGTCTTTCACGCTATTTCGATTGATTAATCGCCAATTTTTGATTTCTAAAAAGTTTAGTAGCATAAAATTGAAAAGAATTTATAATTCCGCATAATTAAGCCATTACCCAATTCATTGTTGTAAATTCTTCAAATATTATATGTTGATAGAGAAGGGACATGTCCCTTGGATGGTACCTCATGGGAAAGGTACACACATGTAGGGACATGTCCTCCAATTTAGAAGAACATACTTCTAGGCTCCAAGTGGTGCATGAGAGAGGTATAACCCTTTGGATGGTTGCACCTTAAACCAAAGGGTGCCCTTAAGGCACCCTTCCATGCCTTTATAAGGAAGCCTTCATGTTCATTCTAAAGCATCTGAATCCATCCGAATTTGTGAGTCTCATATTGTTATTTTAGAGTCAGAGAGAGTTCCACCATTATCCAAGTTCAAGATCTTCTTAAGGAGTGCCTCTTGAAGAAGAGGAATCCAAGTTATCCTAAGAGGACGTTAGCCACAAACCCCGTAGAGCATCGAGACGGGGCTAATAAGTTCTTAAGGACAGAGATATATCTCGACTTGGACTGCAAGTTTCTTCATTTTTCCAGGTTTTCTTCATGTTCCAAGTTTTAGGATTTTTGTCTAAGTTGTTATGTTAGTGTAGATCTGAGTTTGCGTTTTGGTTTTTGATTATTTAATGCATGTTAATTTCGGTTATTGACATTAATTTCATAAAAAATCTTAAAAATTATTAACATTAGTGTTGTTAGATGAAAATTCGCATGCTTTGATAAGAAAATTTCTGGAAAATATACTATGTGCATGAAAAATACGTAAGGGCGTTCGAACACCCGACGAACGCATAGGCAAAAATTTGAATTTTCATAAGAACGTTCAAACGCGTATTCAAACGCAACTCGAATGCAAGCCTTCTGCCTTAGAACGTTCGAACGCGTCCTCAAACGCAACACGAACATAAACCTTCTGGAACATTTCGTTCGAACGCGTTTTCGGATGCCACACGAACGTAAACTCTCTGGAATATTCCGTTCAAACGCGTTCTCGAACGCTATACGAACGTGAAATATCTGGAACATTTCATTCGAACGCATTTACGAACGCTACACGAACGTGCACACACTGGATAGTTTCGTTCGAACGAAGATACGAACGCGACACTAAAGAAATTGGCTCTGGAACTATTTTTAGTTTAAAATAAACTTAGAATATTTTATAATATTAACTTAGCAAAATCATATACTATAAAACAATAAACTTGGTAGTGTAGATTTAAGTTATTATTAGGGTGTTCAATTATCACAAGCATACGCATAATGATAAAGTTGAAATTTAATTGTGTGTTGCATACTTGGGTGAGAATTAAAAGTGTAATCTTACACAAGTAATTACATCCAATCTTGGTTGATTAATACATATACACATATATATATTCACACATTGTATTGTTGGAAGTGTAATACTAAGTTTGAATTGCTAAGAGATTCTATTGAGAAAGTGTTTAAAGGCTATTCGGTCAAAAAGGCGATAAGAGCCTAAGTGGTCAGGGATTTAAGTGGTTACTCCGGACCCCCTCGTCTCTGGAAATATTCCTTTATTTACTTTTCATAAGAAACCTTAGTCGAAAATTCAAGGACTTGTGTTTATTGGTACTACTGTCCAATAGAACAACGAGTGGATACTTGGTATATCACTTGAACAAGATCATTTGTTGATCGTTGTGTAATTTTTCTTTTGTAGACTTACTGACCTCTGTTGGTTTTCCAGTTACAAATGGCTAGCGGAAACATCACAGTACCGATCGCTCATGGAGAAAAACCGAAAAGGTTTGGTGGGGCAAACTTTAAACAGTGGCAGAGCAAAATGTTGTTCTACATGACAACTCTCCAGTTGGCTAAGTACCTCAAAGATCCTCCGGGTCTTGTGGAGGGTGAAACGGAAACAGCCAAGCAACTGCGAGAAGAGACATGGTCGTCTGGCGACTTCTTGTGCAAGAACTACCTTTTGGGTGGACTTGACAATACTCTATACAATGTGTACCAAGGCATGACTTCTGTGAAGATTCTCTAGGAATCTCTCGAGAAGAAATACAAAACCGAGGATGTCGGGCAAAAGAAATTTATCGTGGGTAGGTTTCTGGACTACAAAATGGTAGATTCAAGAACAGTAATGTCTCAGTTGGGTGAACTGCAATTGATCATTCATGAAATATTGGATGAAGTGATGAAAATCCGTGAGACGTTTCAATTTGCCACCATCATTGAAAAGTTGCCTCCATCATGGAAGGACTTTATGAGCTATCTGAAATACAAAAAGAAGCAGATAAGCCTTGAAGACCTTGGAGTCCGATTGAGGATCGAAGAGGACAACAAGAAGTCTGAGAAGGCCAGCTACAAGACTATGGAGTCTAAGGCCAACATCGTCGATGGTGTAAAGGGTAGCAAAAAGAGAAAGAACAGTAGAGCTAATTCTTCCTAAGCTAACAAGAAGTTCAAGGGGAAGTGCTACAACTGTGGAAAAAATGGCCATATGACAAAGGACTGCAGAAACAAGAAGTCTCAGGACAAGGGCAAGAAAAAGAAAAATGAGGCCCATGTCACCGAAGATGAGCATATGACTAATGAAATCTCATAGATGAACCTATCAACAATGGTAACTGAAGCCAACTTGGTTGGGAATCCGAGAGAACTGTGGGTAGATACTGGTGTAGGCACTGCATTTTGCATATAAGTCCCGATGATAGGTCTCGTACGGAGGCATTACTCTTTAGGTTGTGGAAGTCGCGGGAAACGAATGTCGGAAGGGGAAATTCAGAATAAGTATGTCATCAGATTTTATTCACATGTTCACTGCTTTCGTTCGTGCTGCGTTCGTAAACACGTTCGAACGTCAAGCAGATTGCGGGCGTTCGTGTAGCGTTCGAATCGGAGTTCGAACGATGTCAGTACTTCTGGTTTTGTTGCTAGCCTCACGACCCAAGCCCATTTAGCCCACCAAAACCCACCCAAAAATAATTAAAACATTTAAAACATGTCACAAATTAAAATAATATCCTTCCTAAATTAAATAAATCACATCCCAATCTAAATAATTCACATACCTAAATAAATAAAATCAAATATATGATCTTCCTAATTAAGCCAAATCATGTCCCCAATTAACTATAATTTTTCCTTGTGAAACACTAATTAGAAATATTCCCCCCATAATTACTTGATCCCATTCCTATTCAAATAGGAGAAACCCTAGCCTTTGCCTATAAAAGAAACACAAATCCAACCTTAGAACCCTAGCTCATTCTCACAAAAACACAAAAGAAATAAACCTAAGATACACGCCCAAGACAACAAGAACAAGAAAACAAATAATCCTCTTCTCATTCTCTCTCTAGCAACTGAATACTCACACATCAAAACCCCCAAACTACACCATAACATCACCAAAAACACTCCTATTTACATCACCAAAACAGTCCCCAAATCGCAGCCCTCCATTCACCGAAATCATATACCCAAACCATAGCTTAACCACCGAAAATCACAGCCCAAAATAGTCCCTGCAGTGACCGTAAAACAGCAACCCCAATACCCCCTTAAAGAACGCCAAAACAGTCCCTTAATACAGTGAAAATAGTGACCAGAAAATACAGCAAAATAGTAGTAAAACGGAGTAAAAACAGCAGCAAAACGGAGGAAACGACAGCTCAAAACAGCAAAGCAGCGAAACGAGAGCAGTGAACCAGTGAACCGGAGGAGTTGCGGAGCATCGACCCTTCCGACGGCCGTGTAACGCACTTTCGAGAGACGACCTAAGAGGTTAGACCTGAGGGCACCCTTCTTATTTATTCTCATCTTTTTTTGTTGTTTATTGGAATTCCTTCGCATGAGAGTCATTTGTTGATATATGTTGTGGTCCTTGGATGAATGGAATATGTGTTCTTTCTTGTGGTATATCGGATGGAAACCCGGACGTAAATTCCGTAGCCGAATCCGAATCGATGGTAATGCGGTTTGCACTCGGGATACAATGCCAAGTATCACTTGAGAGATTCACACATTTTTTTTCGTCCAACTTTATATTCGAGCATGATTGGGTTGCTAGCATGTTATTTATCTTTTAAGCATGATTTAATCATTAGTATGCTATTACTTTCTGCATTTTATTTTCTATGCATTGTGATGTGATGCACATGAGCTTAGTATGTTGGTCTAAAGGTTCTCAATTTGAGGGGAGAAAAGTCCAAAAGGCTACCTTTACGACAATACTTTGCTGCGCCGGACGAAGTGTGTTTGATTGAATGTGAGATACGTTTAATCGGATATACGGAAGTCCACATTATTGTCTCGTTCATTTGTATGCATTGTGATGTAATGCGCATGGGCTTAGTATATTGGTCTAAAGGTTCTCAATTTGAGGGGAGAAAAGTCCAAAATGCTACCTTTACGACAATACTTTGCCGCGCCGGACGAGGTGTGTTTGATTGAATGTGAGATACGTTTAATCGGATATACGAAAGTCCACATTATTGTCTCATTCATTTGTATACCTTGTGATGTAATGCGCATGGGCTAACTAGGGTAGATTAAAGGTCTTTTATTCGAGGGAAATGCCTAAAGGCTACCTTTTCCATGATGTTTTGCCGCGCCGGACGAGGTGCACCCGATTGAATGTAAAATGTGTTCCATCGGGCACATGAGGTCCTATATTGTGTATTTGTTTATCCATATATATGTTTGTGTCATTTCAGATGCTATTTTTGGCAATCTCGTTCGAACGCGTTTCCAAACGTTACACGAACATATGCATTCTGTCTCATCTCGTTCGAACGCGTTTACGAACGCTACACGAACCTATGCATTCTGTCTCATCTCGTTCGAACACGTTTACGAACGCAATACGAACGTATGCATTCTGTCTTATTTCCGTTCAATCGTATATCAGAACGTTACTCAAACGCTTATATTTTGTTTACTGTTCGAACGTGTTTACGAACGTTATTCGAACGCGCATGTATTTTATTGTATCATTCATCAGGTCTAATCCCGTTCGAACGCGTTATCAAACGCTATACGAATGCGGACATTCTGTTTATCGTTCGAACACGTTATCAAACGCTACTCGAACGCTTGTATTTTGTTTATCGTTCGAACGTGTTATCAAACGCTACTTGAACGCTTGCATTCTGTTTACCGTTCGAATGCGTTTACGAAAGCTACATGAACGCGCACACACCCTTTATCATGTTTCATGCATGTTTGTTCCCCTAGTCATTCGCTTCCCCATCATATGTTTAGTTAGCTCTCTTCAATATTTATGCACTTAATTGCCTCTCTTTAATATGCATGCTTGTACAATGATTGTTTATTTACGTCTCTGTGTTTATCAATATAATGTGTATATGAAATTTTATGCTTGCCGTTATTCCAATTTATGCATGAACTTAGAAGTAGATTATCCTTGGAAATATATGTTGCTTAGGCTTGGTTAGATTATTGCACAAATCATATCATTACAAGTGGCATAAGTAAGAGACCATTCCGAACCCAACGGTTTGAGGTCTTCCCTTGCGAGGGGTGAGTGCGGCCTTAAATCATTTTCCTGATTCACACCGGGTGGCGACTCCATATTATTTCTCCGGTTTAGTTCCCCCGTGGGCTATTCCGTACTCCCAACCGGGCCGCGAGCCCGGGACAACGTCGCCGACATCTGTGTCCTACAACTGGGGATACTCGTCATATCTGTGCTGATAGCAAGATGTTTTCCTCGTATCAGAAGGTCGATGGCGGTGATCATCTAACAATGGGAAACTCGTCTACCTCTAGAGTGGTTGGACATGGCACAGTGGTTCTGAAGATGACATCTGGAAATGAGCTTACATTGAAGAATATTTTACATGTTCCTGATATTCGGAAGAACTTGGTCTCGGGCTCTCTCCTTAGCAAGAATGGTTTTAAGCTTGTATTTTTTTTTGATAAATTTGTATTGACCAAGAATAATGTTTATGTAGGAAAAGAATACCTCATTGAGGGCCTTTTCAAATTCAATGTAATGACTGTCAATCAACACAGTGCTAATAATAAAGCTACATCTTCTGTTTATATTATTGAGTCACAAAATGTATGGCATGAGAGGTTAGGACATATTAATTATGATACGATGCGTAAATTAATTAACATGGACCTTATACCTAAATTTGCAATTGATAACCAACATAAATGTGAGCCATGTGTTGAAGCAAAAATACATAGAACATCATTTCATTCCATAGAACGAAGTTATGAACCTTTGGAACTTGTACACACTAATGTGTGTGATATGAATATTGTGGAAACAAGAGGCGGTAAAAAGTACTTTGTCACTTTTATCGATGATAGCATAAGATTTTGTTATGTGTATTTGCTGAGGAGCAAAGATGAAGCTATTGAGAGCTTTATACACTATAAGAACGAAGTTGAAAATCAACTTGGCAAGAAAATCAAAAAAATCAGGAGTGATAGAGGTGGTGAATATGTGTCACAATTTGGTGAATATTGTTCCAATCATGGAATTATTCACGAAACCATTGCTCCTTATTCTCCTCAACAAAACGGGATTGCTGAGCGCAAAAACTGAACGTTGAAGGAAATGATGAACGCCATGTTGACAAGCTCTGGTTTACCCCAGAACTTGTGGGGGGAAGCCTTGCTTTCCGCCAACTACGTTCTGAACAAGCTACCTCACAGAAGATTGGACAAGACACCATATGAGTTGTGGAAAGGTTATGTATCTTCCTACAAATATCTAAAAGTGTGAGAGTGTCTTGCCAAAGTAATGGTTCATAAACCAAAGAAGATTATAATATGACCCAAAACTGTTGATTGTTTATTCATCGGATATGCTCGTAATAGTAGTGCGTATTGATTCTTGGTACACAAGTATGAGATTCCTGACATCAATCCGAATATGATAATTGAGTCAAGGAATGTGACCTTTTTTGAAGAGACATTTCCCTGTAAGGAAAGACAAAGAAGAGAGTCTCTCAAAAGAACTATTGATACTGTCAAGGACAGTGATCAGGTTGACCAAGAGTCAGATCAACATGGAAATATTGAGGCAAATGAACCTAGACGTAGCAAAAGAGCTAGAACGTCTAAGTCATTTGGACCCGATTTTCTGACATACTTGTTAGAACATGAGCCTCAAGGCTATCAATAGTGAGATTGATTCAATCCTACAGAACCATAATTGGGAGTTGGTTGATCTTCCTCCAGGTTGTAAGCCACTGGGCTACAAATGGATATTCAAACGGAAGATTAAACCGGATGGATCAATAGATAAGTACAAGGCAAGGCTTGTCATAAAAGGTTATAGACAAAAAGAAGGCCTTGATTACTTTGATACCTATTCACCAGTGACTCGTATCACATCAATAAGAATGCTCATAGCCATAACAACTATATTTGGTCTTGAAACACATCAAATGGATGTAAAGACGACATTCTTGAATGGTGAATTGGATGAAGAGATTTACATGGAACAACCAGAAGGGTTTAATGTTCCTGGACAAGAACAGAAGGTGTGCAAACTTGTAAAATCCTTGTACGGATTAAAGCAAACACCTAAACAATGGCATGAGAAATTTGACAAAGAGATGTTGTCAAGTGGCTTCAAAACCAATGAGTGTGATAAGTGTATGTACACCAAATTAACTAAAAAAAGATATGTCATTATGTGTCTATACGTAGACGATATACTGATAATTGGTAGTAATCATGAAATGATTCATTCTACCAAGAGAGTGTTATCCAGCAGATTTGATATGAAAGATTTAGGAGTAGCTGATGTGATCATAGAAATTAAGATTTCTAGGACATCAGAAGGATATATATTATCTCAGACTCATTATATTGAGAAGATACTTGAGAAATATAACAAAGGAGATCTAAACGTGGCTAGAACTCCTGTAGACCTAACTCTTCATCTATCAAAGAATACTGGCTCAAGCGTATCGCAATTAGAGTATTCGAGAATCATCGGAAGTCTGATGTATCTCACGAATTGCACAGGACCTGATATCGCTCAAGCTAGGGGTGGGCGCAGTTCGGTTTGGTTCGGTTTTTGCTAAAAACCGAACCAAACCATATTTTACGGTTCGGATTTTTTACCTCTCAAACCAAACCATTAAATAACGGATTGGTTCGGATTGAAAATTTTTTAAACCAGCGGTTTACGGATTGGTTCGGTTCGGTTTACGGATTATTATATTTAAAACAAATTTTCATCCACTTAATTGAAGACAAAAAAAAAAAAAAAAACTAGTCTATCAAACAAATAGTATGAAGTGCTAGGGTGTAAGCTGTGACTCCAGGGAACACATGCACTTCATAAAGGATTGAAAAATGAGGCACACTTAATTATTGTATTTTTAAAAAATTACCTCGAATAATGATGTTACAATCATTCTAATTAAAAGACAAATCCAACTCTTACTTTCAAGAATAATGATGCTACCATAAAACAAAAAAATTTAAGAATAAAAGTATTAACAAATAAATTGAAGAATAAAAGTATTAACAAATAAATATATTAACAAAAAAATTAAGAATAAAAGTATTAACATACTAATAAAAGAAAATATAGAATAAATTAAAAGAAAAATACAAATTTTTTTATAAAAATATATAATTTTTTTAATTATAACGGTTCGGTTCGGTTTAACAGGTGCGGTTCGGATTAGCTCCTGAACCGAACCGTAAACCGTTTGGGGTGAGCCAATCCGAACCGCAAACCGAACCGTTATAAAAAAAACCGTAAATTCGGTTCGGTTTGGTTCGGTTTGCGGTTTGGTTCGGTTCGGTCAGTTTTTTTGCCCACCCTTAGCTCAAGCTGTGAACAAGCTTAGCATATATACGAGCAATCCATGACATAACCACTAGAAATCCATAGTAAGAGTTTTGAGGTATCCGAGAGAAACTTCAAAATATGGGCTATATTATGCGAGATATCCTGCTGTTCTAGAGGGATACATCGATGCTAACTGGATATCTGATACAGTGGATTCCAAATCTACTAGTGGATTTGTTTTCACACTTGGTAGTGCAACCGTGTCATGGAAATCCTCGAGGCAAACATGTATTGCCCGGTCTACTATGGAATCAGAGTTTATAGCATTAGACAAAACAGCGGAAGAAGCATAATGGCTTCGAAATTTCCTGGAGGATATTCCAAGTTGGCCCAAACCGGTGTCAGTGATAAGCATACATTGTGATAGTCAATCGGCTATTGGGAGAGCCCAAAATACAATGTATAATAGTAAGTCTCGACACATACGTCGGAGACATAATGCCATACGTCAACTACTCTCAAGTGGCATAATATCGATCGATTATGTCAAGTCGAAGGAAAACCTAGCGGATCCATTTACTAAAGGTTTACCTAGAGAGCAAGTTGAGAAGTTATCGAGGGGAATGGGCTTGAAGCCTATAAATTAAGAATTTTCACTGTGGAAACCCAACCTAACTGATTGGAGATCCCAAGATCTAGGTTCAAAAGGGACAACTGAAACTTTGTGTAATTCAAAAAAAACACTGTAGAGTTTTGTACTCTTTCCCATTCCGATAATGACGCATAGTGTTGTCTGTCAAGGTTAGGATAAGCTAAGGCTTTTAATGGTCACTATATTAGGAGATGAGTCCTAATGAGGGTAAAGACAAATTACCTCTTCATAGTAGATCACATATTTCAAGTAAGAAGTGAGGCCGCTTCCATGAGATTTTACAGGTTGATTTCCCTAAAGTACTTGATGAATCCAGGACCGCTGTTCATAGCCGAAATGAACACAACCGTAGAATAGGAAATGGTCGAAGTAAAGCTGTGTGTTGGCAATTATCTTGGTTTACACCAACGGCAGAACAATTCAAGACTATGGGTCATTGGTTTGCCAAGTAAATCCGATTGTCATTCACTAGGAAAGGTTCAAGGTGAAAGCTACCTATTTCGATGCAGCTTTAGTTCACGGAAACTCTCTCAAGTGTCTGCATGAATATTTGGAGAATTATGGGTGATTGTTGTAAATTCTTCAAATATTAAGTGTTGGTGGAGGATGGACATGTCCCTTGGATGGTACCCCATGGGAAAAGTACACATATGTAGGGACATGTCCTCCAATTTAGAAGAACATACTTCTAGGCTCCAAGTGGTGCATGAGAGAGGTATAACCCTTTGGATGGTTGCACCTTAAACCAAAGGGTGCCCTTAAGGCACCCTTTCATGCCTTTATAAGGAAGCCTTCATGTTCATTCTAAAGCATCTGAATCCATCCGAATTTGTGAGTCTCATATTGTTGTTTTTGAGTCAGAGAGAGTTCATCCATTATCCAAGTTCAAGATCTTCTTAAGGAGTGCCACTTGAAGAAGAGGAATCCAAGTTATCATGGGAGGAGCCAAAAAACCCGCAGAGCACCGAGACGAGGCTAATAAGTTCTTAAGGACAGAGATATATCTAGACTTGGACTGTAAGTTTCTTCATTTACTAGGTTTTCTTCATGTTCCAAATTTTAGGGTTTTTGTCTAAGTTGGCATGTTAGTGTAGATCTGAGTTTGCGTTCTGGTTTTTGATTATTTAATACATGTTAATTTCGGTTAATGACACTAATTTCATGAACATTCACCCCTCGGGTATAGAGATTGTATGTTTGAGTGTGCTGGTAGGTAATTTCAATTTCATTTTTAATATATTTATAATTTTTATTTGGAGTTTTGATTGATGATTTTGTGTTGGAAAATGAATGAGAAACAGTGAGAATATGCTTCGATTTAAAAGAATTATTATTGAATAATAACATCAAAATCCTTTTATTAAATTTTTTTTTTTTTAAAATAAAGATAAATTTTTCTATTTGCATCAAACTGCTCCTTATTCATATTAACACTAAAGGCTCTTAGTTATTGTTTAGTCTTTTGTCATCATAAATGAATAATTTTTATTAACTTTTGGAAAATCCTATTTTTTTCTCAACTTTGGGAAATATACCGATTTTCTATAAACCGTCCAGGATTTACACCTCTAATTTCAACAGATAAAGAGTTGTTAAGACAACCAAAAAAAAAAAAAAATGGTTGAACACTCGTTAATTATGAAATTGCGTAACCTATGCAATGGAATTAATAAATACAAAAATATAGACGTTTTCAGAAGAAAATGCATTTTCTTTTTTCTAACAATATAAAATTAAATGTAAATTAGTTCTCAAGGAAAATATAAAAAGCACATTATTCATGTTAAGCTATAGAATTACAAATATAGGGCTAATGTTGGTTGTAAGTGATAATAAAAAGTGTTTTTAGATAATTTTGATATTATTAATGCTTGGATATAGATTATAAATTACTTTCAAAAATGACAATATATATATATATATATATTTTAAATAAACATTTCCAAGCACTAATGTAGCGAAAAAGGAAACAACAAACAAAAAGATAAATAATATCTTTCAAAGTCATTTTTATAAGAGCTTGGAATCATACCTTCCCATTGGAATTGCTTGGAGTGCCTTGTAACTGAGGAGGAAATGACAGTCCCATGTTAAGCCTCATTCTCTATTAATAAAATAATTGTGCAATTTTAATATCCATACAAGAATATAAAATTTCAATATCTAAATTTGTAAAATGAAAGTATTATTATTACCTTTTGAATTGGTATGTTTTGCATTTCATTTTGATTAAAGCTATTTGATCCTATGGCTTGACCCAACAAATTTTGGAACCTATATTCTTGTGGCCTAAAAGGAAAAACAAATAAATTTACTTTCATTCAAATATATTTAGAACAATAATAATATTCTTATAAAGTTTTTATAATATTTTGTACAATCAAGTCTATTTAGAAATATATATATATATATATATATATATATATATATATATATATATTCTTGTGGCCTAAAAGGAAAACCAAAACAATTACTTTCATTCAAAAATATTTACAACAATAACGATATTCTAATAAAAATTTGGATAATTAATATTTTCTACGACCAAATCTATTTTGTACAAACACTAGGCCTTGAAGATTATTTGAAGATTATCATAAACACCCTTTTTGGGAAGAAGTAAAATAAGAGCTCCCCACTCAAATATTATCATAATATTCATATATGAATTTGGTAAATATAAAATTACAATGGAATTTGCACATAGAAATCCAACACTAGGCCTTGATTCTATGTGCCTATTTAGTATAGTTTAATTTATCTACAGACTAAAAGGAATTTTAAAATGACAAAAAATCTTTTTATTTTTATTTTTTAATTGAATAGAGTTTTTAGAGATTAAAAACATTATTTTTCCTTAAGCTTAAAATTTGGGTTTCTCTAAGCAGAAATTGTATTAAAGAATTAAATTATATAGAATACTTTTATTTTATATTACAAAATTATTTTATTTATTTCTTAATATAATTTTAAAAAGTTACCTGTCAAAATATTTTTATAATTTTTAATAAAAGCTCATATTGACAATCAAACAACAAAAAAACATTTATTAAAAGATCTACTTCTAATCTCTATTAGTAAAAAAATAATAATTTAACGAAATTTTATTTGAAAAATTATATTAAATGAAGTTTTAGAATTTTAAATTGAAATCCGAACCTTTGAAAATCTATATATCTATATATCTCATCCAATGTTTATAAGGAGACGAGTAACTAAAAATTAAAAATTGATTTGAAGTAAGAAAAAGAATTAAAATTTCAAGAACAGGTGTGTGTTTATGGCATTAAATCAAAGTTATAAATCAAAGTTAAAAATTGATTTGAAGTAAGAAAAAGAATTAAAATTTCAAGAACAGGTGAGTGTTTATGGCATTAAATCAAAGTTATAAGAAAATACCGAAATGTAGGAGAAGGATCGTGCATTGTGATCTGCTGATGTCCGGACTGCCTCATATTCCCTTCTGTTCTCTATGTGTAATAAATAAACCATAAATAAGAAGATAAGATGTTTGCAATTTCACAAGTGATTCATAAAATAATTTGACTTAAAATAATAAAATTAAAATGTTGATTTTATCATGGATTGTTTTGAATAAAATCTCTATACAAATATATTTTTCACAAGGTTCTATTGAAAATGTCAAACTAATAATTTATTTATATTTCATTCAAACACATAAGGACCAAACATGACATGTTTGATATCATATATTACCCTGATATGTATCTGTATGTCATGTAATTAGGTCCTATTGAAAATGCCATGTATTACCCTAAATAAACATGCCATATTTTATGTTCGTCAATTCACTATTATAATATATGAAAAACGAGTTTGGGGTGGCTTCAATTTGTTTATTACTAGAGTCACCTCTAGTTAATTGTGAACCATGGATATTTCACATATAAGGAAATACAATTTTGATTTTTTACTACTTAGCACGTAAGCCGTTAGATGAAAATCCACCAATATGTATGTTGACAGTTGGCAATGGAGGGACTCCAATACTGAAACCTCCCCGCATAATCTAATATAATACGATATAATGTGTCCCACTAAACTCATCATAAGACTGAGAATTACTATGCATCTATTACATCCAATTCAAGATTAAATTTTTTTTCCCGTTCTAAAATTAGTGTTTGTATGGGGAATTGAAAATTTTTACTTTTTACTTCTTACTTTTATTGCGAAAAGTCATGCAAATTCAACTAAATTTTAAAATAGATTAGAGAATCTGACCAAAATTGAAGAATGATGAAGTGTTGAAGAAGCATCGAAAGGAAGGAGTCCATGAAAATTGTTGGCAGTTCCAATTCCAAGCTCAGGATTGAGATTCCTAACTGAAACGTTGTTCATGTCTTGCTCGGGAATTTCTAGTAATTGAAATATTCTACCTCCTGCTATTGTAGAAGCATCACCCAGACCCAGACCCGGACCCAGACCCTGACCCTGACCCTGATCCTGATTGATTTATCATTCATTATGATCATAAATCAGTAAGTAATATACTATTAAAGCTCCGACTACCATACCTCGGCCTACCCCATAATTTAACCACCATTTGATGGCCAGATTTTGTTATTTTAAAAAATAAAAATACGGATCCAACTGCTTGATTATAAGATCCAATCCGGATTTTAAAACTAAAATAAACATAAAAGGCCCAAAAAAAAAAGTAAAATCCGTACATAAATCCGAATTTTGTTACATTCGAATCCAGATCCGGATTTATTTTTATAACATATGACCTACTTTATGAAAATACGTCAAAATATATCCACATCTTAATAATTTTTTTGGATCTAAATTCGGATTCATATTTTATCACAGCACCCTTAGGGCATTGTAGTCGAACATATACTATTAGCGGCACATACTTCTTGTGATTGTGTCATGCTAATAGCCCTTTTCATCCCACTATCAAGTGTCAAACGATGCCTGTTCAAAAAAAAACATACAAACCTTTAAATAAAAATAATTTAACACTTATATTAAAAGAATAATAATGTATTTCACAAATTAACAAAAATTTAACACATTAAAAGAATAATAATGTAATTCACAAATATATCGAATACCTACGAAATTTTGAAGGAGCAGATTGATCAGAATTTGGTTCATTAGTTCCATCCGAGGAAGAAGATGATGATTCACTTGCTGCTCCTCCCTTTTCAATATTCTCCTGCAAACCAAAACAAATTTCTCATAAAACACTTTGGATTCACGAATCCCGCCTTATTTTTTAATCGAGATAAAAAAAACCGACACTAATTTTTACGGAATTTTATAACCATGTAAAAAAATCATGAATCACCTGTCAAATAATATAAAATTTGAGATTTTCTACCAATCATATCGAAATCATCACAATAATCACCAAGATATATAACACAACCTCAAAAACAAATCATTAAAATGAGCAAAAAGCATTTATATATCTGAGAGCAAAAATAAATATCATCTTATTCATATGTTCCGTGATTAAATTAATTGTTAGTTGCTTTAGATTCAATAACTATGCTAGTAATTAGTCTCTGTCTAATTAATCATACTTTATTTCTTATTAGTTTATGTAAGCAAATTTAACTCAAGTAATCAGATTAATTAACTTTTAAATCGTTAGAAACTCTAATAATTAATTAACTAAGATTAAAGAATTAATTACCGCAAACCCTTGTCTCCAATCAGCTTCTTGATTTGACATATTCAACTTTGAAATCTCCTACAAGTCAACAAAGTGAATAAAATGTAATTAGCACAAAATTAAGCATATATAAAAATATTCACACAGAAGTATTTCATATAAAAAGCTAATGATAAAAGAATTAAGTTCTACAATCAACTCAAGTTAAATCTAAAAAACATAATTGTGATTACATTTTTTTAATCAAATTCATTCCTGTTCGTCTTCTAAATTACTTATTAATAATGCAAAATTTTTCCTTACTCTTGTTCCCCACTAACATTAAAAATCAAATAAATTAAGAGCTTTAAAAAAACCCAAATAATAAAACTATAGTCTAACCATAAATAATGATTCTTAAATCAAATTTTGAAAAATTGGAAAAAAAAAAATTCAAGCACTAATTTTCCTAATTTCGAGAGCTACAAATAAAGTCTTATATAAAATAAATTTGATTTTTTCTCATAAAAAAATTATCTTAAGAATACCATAATAATACTTTTTGGATTATCCATGAAAATTTTTAGAGGATTAAGAAGATATTGAGGTTTTTGTTTTTGTTTTTGTTTTAAAGTAAGGGTATATTGAAGTTACTTCATATATCAATAGGGATGCTTGTGTCACTTTCTTTAAAACCCTAACACATTGTTATAAAATTAATTGATATTTGAAAAGATTAATAATTGTTTTTGGAAAGCATTAGTGGAGGTTACTAAAATTGGATCAATTTTTATATGGCAAGAAGAAACAAATCATCTACAGAAGAAAACTTAACTTCAACTTCTTGTTTGTCATCATTTAAGAAAATTAATGATTGTATATTTTATCTTTTTTTATTTCTCTAAAAATTGAGAATCCACATATTAATATTAGATATCGACAAACTCTGTGTTAAATAATATTTTGACATTTTAAAAGAAGGTAACTTAAATGTCAAAATATTATTTATCATTTTATAAGCATAAAAATAAACTTTGTAATATATTTTTGGTATTTCATTTGAAAACAATGGAAATGAAACGTTCAAGATTCATTTTCTAATCTTTGAAGGCAAAAAAGAAGAAGATAGAGGTGACTTAAATCAATGATTTTAGATCCACAAAATTTAGAATATACTTAAATCAATGAATTTGAAAATAGACAACTTTTGTCCTATTTCTTAAATACTTTTTTAATTATCAGTATCAAAATTATTTTTATTAGTAAACTATGAGATAAAAACAAAATTTTTCTACATATCTTCTTTTCTTAGATATCTTATTCGATATCGATGCAAATTTAACAATAAGTAAATAAATAAACAAACATAAGTTTATTTTATATATATAAAAAAAAAACAATGATGTGAAGAAATCAACTTAAAATGTCTAATTTTCACAAGCTTACTAAAATATGTCAAAAATTGGTTTATATATATATATATATATATATTTTTTTTTTTTCATTCTACAAGTTCAAAAAACAATAATAAATAAAGAAACAAAACACTAAATACTTATCATTGTTAATTGTGGGTATAAAGGGAATTACATAATTTTTTCACTTATTTTTATTGTAAAACTCGACATTGTTTCTTACTTGAATTATGTTATTTGTACTTCCTACTTGAAAATATTTATGGAAGGAATATTATGTTTTTCCATAATAAAATTGTAAATTCAACAAAGGATTACATTTACTTTTGATATATGTAAGGAAAAGAAAAAAAAAATTAAATTAAATTCATGGATAAATTGTGCAAACATACCTTCACCACGCATGGAATTTTTTTGATATAAAAATGAAATAAAAAATGAAAGATTTTATAGACTGAGAGAGTAAATAAAGTGGTTGCAATTAATATGTGAATCTATATAATCTATTGAGAATCCGCATTAGATTATGACAACTATAATTCTAAATCTAAATACATGTTTACGTATATATATTTTTGAGATTATATTTCCTTATAAAATAATTGTGGTATTCTTAAAAAAAATAAAATAAAATAAAAAATAGAGAACTCAAAACTAAGTTAAGATGATTCGGATCAAATCAGTTTTCACTACAGATCTTTCTCTTATTTCTAAGCAATCTTGAGAGGGCTTAGATGATCATATATATATATTCATGTTTCATCTTCGTTTTCTTTTTGTTTATTTTGAGAAATATATCAATGAATTCCGACTCATTTGCTCATGAGTGGCCAAAGAAAACAATATGCACTCAATATATGTTTGGTAAATATTTCAATACTGATTTTTTTTTTTTAATATATATAGTAAATCACATTCATAATTAACACGCACTCACATTTTACGAACTCTTAAAATCTCTAAAGAGTAGCTTCTCAAAAGCAAATTATTTTAGAATCTGATTATGCAATGAACAATTACAAACCTGCCCTTATCAGGGCCGGCTTTAAACCTAGGTAGGTTGGACCACAGTTCCGGTTCGGAACCAAAATCGAACAGGTAGGAACTAGGAGTGGGGGGAGGGGGGTTAGATCGTTTGAACGATCTAGTGAGTTGACAATTAAAACGAAACTGATTCTTTCTGAAAATTCATGGTTCTAAAAACTGAAATCCTCCCAGAAAACGTTCTTTTCTGAAATCTCGTTATTATCTGAAAACTTAACTCTTTTGAAAAACTTTTCTGAAAACTCTTTTATAAAACTCATCTCTTATGAGAAATCTTTTTCTGGAAATACATTTCTGAATTTTTTTTTTTTCTGAAAAATCTATATCTGAAAACTCTGTATATGAGAAATTTGTCTATGTATATTTGGTGCATGGGGGCATTACGTATCGTCACCCCCCATACGTAAAATCTGGCGCTTAGGGGCGTCCATTCGTACGTAAATATTTGGTGGTCTTGGGGCGTTACATCTCGCCGTCCCCTAAGCTACAAATCTGGCGGATCTATGCTACCCTCCAGACTTAAAATCTGGGATCTAGGGGCATCAATCATCCTTTGTCCTGAACTACATGTGCACACGATATCTGTATCCGTAAATTCCATATATGAATCAAGTTACATACTGAGGTGAGTTTTTCCCCCATGCCTCGAAATAAAAAAACTCAAGGTTTTTGAAAACAATCTTTCTAAAACATCATTATTCATAAAATAATTGAAATCAAACTTTGGCTAACGCCATATGTGCTTTTAAATGTAAGTCTTACATACAAAAATATTTAAATAAAATCAGATTGAGAAAATGGTCCACTCACAAATTTTGGAATCTGACTGGCACTGTTTCGCTTCTTCGAAGAACTTGGAATTCCTACCGATAATCTATAATTGGTAAACTTGGTTAGAATATAAGTCGTGAATATGTTTCAGAATTATACTAAGTTTCTCCATTCATCAAAGCGTATCATACTTATATTATGATGTAATGTATGTATTCAAGCCGATACGAGACCCTTAGGGTGGCCTCTAACATGCTAGGGTGAAACTGGAATGAACTAAATCTGATTCTGGGGAAATTTTGGTCACGTGTCGCAACGCTGCTCATTGGGCGTCGCGATGCTTACATATGCTATTAAACCAGTGAGCATCTTTTGTCTCCGCGTCACGACATAAGGGTTGAGCATCGTGACTCCCACACGCGTTGCGACGCTAAGTGCTGAGTGTCGTGACGTCCATCAAACAGAGACGAGATAATGAGTTTCCTATGTTTCGCGTCGCGACACCGAGCTTTACATGTCGCGAAACAGAAAGCAACTTTCCAGTACGCGTCGTGACGCTCGATTTGCGCTTTGCGACGCTAGCTTGATTTCAGGACTCAACAACACACTAGCTAATATAATCATAAATATATAATTTACCACCAACATACTCTTCTAGCATCATTCCAACATCCATTCCTTTGGCCCCAACCTAGTTCAATGCCTAGAGATTTCATACTTTGGGGGTTTCATAAAACATTATTTTCTTAACACAATATTCACTTATACATCATCAAACTCAAGCCTACAAAACCCATTAATCATCAAATCATTAACAATTTAAATTTGGACTTGAATCAAATTCTTTCTTCACAATTAGAGCCTCCAAGCTCATTTTTCTTCTTATTAGGCTTGTGGTGGATTGGATTGCCTTTGATTATCCTTTGATTTTGGTGGAAGATGATTTTCCCCCATTCCTTTCCCTTCTTCTATCTCCCTCTTCTTTTTCTCACATTTTCTTCATTTCTTCCAAAATTTAGGGATGCTAAAATAAAATTTCCTTTTATACTAAGGGCTAATTAAAAATGATTTAAATGGAGAAACTTTGAGAATTATCTAGATAGGTCCACAAGTACTATTCGTCCGAATTTTTTAACAACATTTTTGACCTGTTCTGATTCGAATTTGGAAAAGTTTTCAATATAAAGGTTGTAGGTCCCGATCTTAGCTTTTCGAGATATAAAATTCATAAAAATTGAATTTCGTATGGTAAGTTATGGCCCGAACACTAAGGGTTATTCCTAGTAGAGTATCGTACAATTTCGTATCGAAATTGCGAAGAACTTACCGATTGTCCCCGAGGTCATTTCATGAGTGTATATGTGTTTGAACATAATTTATATCATACATCATGCGTACCTTACGTAATAGTCGTCAGGATTATCGGGGGTGTTACAACTGGTTTCTGTTTCAGAATCGACACCGGTTTTATTCGGTTCGAACCGGAACCTATTATTCCGGTTGGAACTGTAGTGCCTAACGACTAGTAGCTGTTGGGTTAAATGTATTTTTTTAATCTAATTACTAAATTACCCTTAATAACATTATAACACAGCTAGTTTTAGGGGCAATTTAGGTATCACAAAAAAATAATCTAAAAATGTATAAATATGGGTCATTCTTCAATTTTTCAACACACCAATTCTCAATTCTCTCAATTTCTTTAATTCTCTCATTCTCAATTCTCTCATCTTCAATTTCTCATATTGATTTAATTTTGTAATTCTTCAATATTAACAAAAAATAGCAAACTCATTTGAGAATACCATGTCCAATGTGCCAACCCAAGACAGCTACCAAAGTATAGGTACACGGAAAAGAGAAGTTAAGTCTCAATCTTCCGATATTTTAAAAATTCATTTTCATTTAGTTGAGACTGAAAATGAAGGATCAAAAGCAATATGCAACTATTGTGGTGTATCTTACAAATTTTGCTGGCGGCTATAGCAATATGAACAAACACTTGGATAGATATCATGCCGCTGAAATTGAACTTGGTACAACACAAACTCAAATGGGCAGATACACTTCCTCTAATAGAGGTACGCGTTATTTAGATTTATTTAAATATTCTGATGCTAAAACTAGAGAATGATTTGTTAAATTTACTTGTATGACACATCTTTCTTTAAGTTTTGGTGAAAAAAATTATTTTTGCTAATTATGTTCGAAATGTTTTAAATCATGCTGCCTGTAAAATGCATAGAAATACAACAAAACGATAAATTTTTAAATTATACAAAGATGGTAAAATTATTTTAAATAAAATATTTAAAGATATTAAATGTTGTTTTTCTATTTTTTCTGATATTTGGAGTGACCATTGGCAAACACACTCATACATGAGTGTGGCTTGTTTATCATGGAACATGTAAAAATGACTTATTGCATTTAGAGTTTTTGATAAGTATCGTACTGCACAAAATATTTATAGAATGATTAAAGTAATTTTAGATGAATATGGTTTATTAGGTAAAATTTTAACAATTGGTTTTGACAATGCATCTGCAAATACTGCATCAATTAGAGATTTAAAAGAAATATGCCAACCAAAATTGGGGGGTCGATTTTTTCATGTTCGTTGTACATGTCATGTCCTTAATTTATGTGTTCAAGATGGTCTGACTTATTTAGAATATCACATTAATCCTATTAAGATTGCACTTAATTGTATTTGGTCATATTCTAATGTCAGGAGGGGATGTACCAAGTTTTGTAAATTAAATGTTATTAAATCGATAAAATTTTCACGAGATGATCCAACTCGTTGGAATTCAACTTATTTTCTTTTAACTCAAGATTTTCGATACACAGATATATTATGTAATTTTTTTCTCAATATGTTCAACAAATAACGCTTTTGCCTAGTTAATGGGATATTTATGAAAAAATTTAGAACTTTTAATAGTTTTTAATAATGCTACAAATATTTTTAGTGAGGTTTATTATCCTACAATAAATTTATTTCTTGTTGAATGTTTGAATATTGTTGGTACTGTATATTAGCATGTTGAAAGTTCAAATGTTAATGATATTGTTTTAATGGAAGCTATTACTGTTATGAAGAGAAAATGACTGACTTATTTTAAAGACATTTCATTGTTGCTATTGTTATGATGATGATGCTGATGATGATGATGATGATAATTATTATTATTATTGTGAGAATTTGTGAAGAAAATGTCTATTAACATTTGCTTGATTAGAACTTACAAATGAGAGGCCTTTATATAGGTATTTATACAACTAACATAATAAATACACAACTACTATATTAAACACAACTACCAACTATACAATTACTAGCACAACACACACTACTACCAACAATACAATTACTAGTATAACACACAACTAATAACAACACACAACTAATATCTAACACACAACTAATATCTAACATCCCCCTCAAACTCAAGGTGGTTTAGACGAAAACAAATTGAATTTGGAAACAAGTGTAGTGTAACGTCACGGAAGAAAGGATTTGGTGAAGACATCAGCTAGCTGATCGGTAGATTTGAGATACTTCAAGGAAATAGTGCCACAAGCAACGTGATGGCGAATGAAATGACAATCGATCTCAATGTGTTTGGTGCGCTCATGAAAAACATCATTATGTGCTATTTCAATAGCACTTTTGTTGTCGTAGTAAAGAGTGAGAGATGATGGTTGAGGGACTCTCATATCTTCTAGAAGCCAACGTAACCATAGAAGTTCAGCTGTAGTAGCAGCAACAGCTCTATATTCAGCCTCAGTACTCGAGCGGGCAGCCAATGTATGTTTCTTACTGCGCCAAGAAATAAGTGAGTCACCAAGAAAAATACAGTAGCCCGTAGTTGATCGACGATTAGTAGGGTCTCCTACCCAATCAGAATCAGAATAGACTCGAAGAACCAATGATGAAGTAGCAGAAAAATGGAGACCAGTAAAGAGAGTTCCTTTAACATAACGAAGAATGCGAAGTACTGCAGCATAATGAGTAGAACGGGGAGTGGTCATGAACTAGCTGACAATATGAACTGCATAAGCAATGTCTGGGAGTGACTGTAAGATAAATGAGGCTTCCAACCAATTGTCTGTAGAGAGTAGGATCATCAAGGAGAGTGCTATCTTCATCTATAGGTGTAAGATGAATTTTATACTCAATTGGAGTTGGAACTGTCTTGCTATCTGTAAGGCCAGCCCGAGAAAGAAGATCGGAGGCATACTTGGCTTGCGAGAGATCAAATAACCTCAAGGCCTAAAAATTAACTCAAAGGATCAAGATCTTTCATTTCAAATTGTTGACTAAGAGCCTGCTTGAGATCTGATATGCCTGAAATATCAACTCCAGTAATAATCATATCATCAACATAAAGAAGTAATATCACAATACCCTTTTCAGATTTTCGAAGAAATAAAGCCGAATCATGTGGACTGGAGGTGAATCCAATCTGTCTGACAGCGGTACTAAATTTGGAAAACCATGCACGAGGAGCTTGCTTCAAACTATATAAGGCACGTCGTAGGCGGCATACTGTATTTGATGGATGATCAAGACCTGGAAGAGGCTTCATATAAACTTCTTTAGTGAGATCACCATTGAGAAAAGCATTCTTGACATCCATCTGAAACATACTCCATTTCCGATCAGCAGCAATAGCAAGCAGATTGCGAACTGAGGTAAGGCGAGCAACAGGTGCAAAGGTCTTCTCATAATCAATCCCATACTCTTGAGTGAATCCTTTAGCAACAAGACGTGCTTTATAACGCTCAATATATCCATCTGAATGTGTTTTGATTTTGTAAACCCATTTGCATCCCCCTGGATTTTTGCCAGGAGGAAGATCAACCAAGTCACAAGTACCAGTCTTTGTCAATGCCTGTAATTCATCTTGCGTAGCTTGCTACCAATGAGGATTAGAAGAATCCTCCCTATAGGACTGAGGTTCATGCAAAGAGACAAGAGTAGTGAAACAATGATAATCTCGAAGGTAAGGGGGATGATTTCTTACTCGGGTAGGATAGGGTGGAGATGAGTCACCAATGGTCTCTGGTGCAGTATCTGCAGGAGGGGCATCATCAGGAACATGCGGGGATGGAGGTTGAACATCTGTATGCTCACTATGAGTATCTGTATCAGGTGGAAACAACTCGATAGATGGATTAGTGAAAAGTGGAGGTGGATCTGAAGGTGACACTGTGAACTTAAAAAGAGAGGAGAACATAACATGTTCCGAGAAAATAACATGACGAGAGATGCGGAGTTTCTTTGACATAGGATCCCAACAACGATACTCTTTATGTTGAATACCATATCCTAAGAAACAACAAAGTCTGGCACGAGGTTCTAACTTGTGATGCTCTGTGGGAGGAAGAAGAACAAAGCAAACACTCCCAAAAACCTTGAGAAGATCATAAGGAGGGGAAACACCATAAAGACACTCATATGGAGACAAATTGTGTTTGGTTACTGAAGAAGGAATACGATTAATAACATAAACAGCCGTAAGGGCAGCTTCACCCCAAAAGCGTTCAGGACAAGAGGATGAAATGAGTATAGATCTAGTGGAATCTAAAATATGACGATGTTTTCTTTCTGCTCGTCCATTTTGTTGAGAGGTATATGGGCATGATCGTTGTGAAATAGTTCATTGGGCTTTTAAAAATTGTTGAATTTTCGAGTCAAGATACTCATTGGCATTGTCGGTCCTCAAAATTTTGATAATTTTAGAAAATTATGTTTTAATCATGTTTGCAAAGTCAATATAAATTTGAGGTAGTTCAGAACGTTGTTTCATAAGAAAGATCAATGTGAATCGAGAATAGTCATCAATAAACAAGACAAAATATTTAGATCCTCCCATAGTGGCTATAGGTGAAGGTCCCCATACATCAGAGTGGACCAAATCAAATGGGGCAACATAATTATGTTCATCATGTTGAAATGATAAAGCTGGTTGTTTTCCAAGTTGACAAGAGACACAATGGAAAGACTGGTCTTTAATAGAACCTAATGAACCATTAGAAACTAAAGGACGAAGTTTATTTATCGATGCATGACCAAGACGCATATGCCACAAGTGAATAGAAGATGGAGTAGATACAACACACAGTTGGGAAAAATGATTTGAAGGAAGATGCAGATAGGTGAGTTCAAACAGACGTCCAATTCTACGGCATGTCCCAAGAATCTGTCCCGTCTGCGGATCCTGCACTCGACAACCATTAGTGGAGGATATCAATTCTAATCCAAGTTCACATAGTTAACGAACATAAATAAGGTTGAATGTAAGTTTGGGAATAAGAAATGTATTTGGTAATGTGAGTGTAGATGTTGATATGTGGCCGGACTGACTTACAAGAATTTGTGAGCCATCTGCAGTGAAAATTGGAGAAATATTTGTGGTGGGAGAGGTGGAAGAAAATAATGGGGATTGAGAAGTCATTTGATTGCAACAACCAGAGTCAAAATACCAAGGAGAATTACTTGAATTGACAGATAAGGCAGTAGAAGTACTGGGATGAGTGGAGAGTATTTGTCTAAGGAGTGTTTTTAAGTTACCAGTGGATATAAGAGAGGCAGTGACCTCAGAGGTAGCAGCAGCAATTGAAATTGCTATCTTGGAGGGCTGGTCAGCTCTTGGTGGACGAGTGAGGCTTTGCTCAATGGAATGGTCAGACAGCTTGCAGTAGCGACAACCCACCTTAGTGGGACAGTGAGAGGCAATATGGCATCTGTTCTTGCATTTGTGACATTCATTAAGACTACATTCAATCAGAGTATGACCATATTTGTTGCAGGTACGAACAAAATTTACCTCCACCTTTTGAGAAATAGTTACCCGCGGCGGCAAGCACAGCCTCATCATGAGATGACTTAAGTAAGATGAGATGAGTTTCGTCAGACAATAACCGAGAGACATCACCTTCTAATGTAGGCAAGGGAGATTGATGTAACAATGAAGCTCGACAAGATTCAAAGTCATCAGTAAGGGCCATAAGGAATTGAATTAGTTGCATACGGTCACGTTGTGCCGTATAATTAGTTGCATCAATGGTGCAACTCATTGATGGTTCTGACAGAGCAAGTTGGTCCCAAACATTCTCCATTTGTGCAAGAAATTCAGTAATAGACTGACATTTTTCTTGTTTCAAATTATGCAACTTTTCCCACAATTGATACTGACTAGAGAGATCAGAAGATGTGTACCTTAATGCAAGCAGATGCCAAACTTCTTTGGCAGTTTCATAGCGGCCAAATTGATGATGAATGGCTGGAACCGAAGTATTCCGGAACCATGTCAGAATTTGATGATTCTTACTGTCTCAATCCTCGAGACGATCAGCGAGTTGTCCTTCTGTTTCATCAGTGAGACGAGTGGGGGACTTGACATATCCAGTAACATAGCGCCATAGTTTCATACCCTTAAGAAAACTACGCATTCCCTGAACCCAGAGACAGTAGTTTGAACCGGTGAGGACGGTAGGGATGGGTTGCATAACATCTGACTTTTTCATTTGTCAAATAGTATAAGATCGAGATTGATTTTGAAGATTCAGATTATGCTGACGTGGTGGATGACTGTGTGCTGACGTGGCCGTCTTCAACCTCCAGAAAATACCATCGTGCTTGTCTCGACGTGAACAATCTGATGGTATGCTCAAAATTAATTTTTAACAACTTCCCCGAAACCCGAATTTTCGGAACCAAGTTTTGTTTGATGTGTTCTTCACCTCCGGAAAGAACCTAAGCTCCTGATACCATGTGAGAATTTGTGAAGAAAATGTCTATTAACATTTGCTTGATTAGAACTTACAAATGAGAGGCCTTTATATAGACATTTATACAACTAACATAATAAATACACAACTACTATATTAAACACAACTACCAACTATACAATTACTAGCACAACACACAACTACTACCAACTATACAATTACTAATACAACACACAACTACTAACAACACACAACTAATATCTAACACACAACTAATATCTAACAATTATTATTATTATTATTTTTTTATGTGTAAGAGTCAACTATTTAGTCCCAATTTACTAATAAATTGTCACTCTTAATCACATTGCTCTTGTAGTCAGTCCATTGCTTTCTTTGATTCAGTGATGTGTTGCTATTAATATCTTTTTTTTTTTTAAATTCATAAAACATAGCGTTCAATGTAAATTCTTCTTCGATTTCATTTTTGGCTTTATAACGTCCACAGATTTTATACAAGGCCCTTGTGAAAGGTGAAGGGGAGCTCAAAATGTTGTATGTCACACTGGAAAAGATATCAAAGAGGAGGAGATTCATGTCAAAACTCGAAAAGTGCCATAATACTGGTTGTTTGTCTTTAATTTCTATTGATGTGTGTATGTATTGATTTTCATTGTTGTTTTTGTTGGTAAATACCTGTAGATCCTGCTGGTTTTCCCAATCCTTTCTCAGTAGTCTCATTTTTGTTATAATTCTAGAGAAGTGATGTGATAGTCTCATTTAAGGATAAGTATTGATGAGCGGTTAATATCCATATATTTCCCGTCCTTTGTCTGAATATTTTTATGGGTGATATCAAGCGTTATGAGTGTAGAAAATGATTTCCCTCTGGCAGCGGAAGCGGCTTAAACACCCGGGATCGACCTTGAAATTTTTTTTGCTCTCTTTATTATCAATCCTGAATTTTTCACCAAAATTCATATCCAGAACAGTCAAATTTCCTCACAAACTGGTTCAACGCACACAACACTTGCTGTGACATTTGAACTTCTAGAGACGTTAATAGGACATGCGCACATTTGCCTTTGATCAACAAAATCTAGCCATGCGCTCATTCAAATGATCAAACTTCTTTTCTTTAATGCGCCCCTTGCATGTTCTAATACAGTGACCATTTGTTCAACACTGCCGATAATGTTGCCAAGATGAGGCACGTTGTTGATGTTAGGGTTGGTGCTTCGAGTGCCAATCCGGATCGTATTTATGTCCGATTCATTAATACGAGCGGTTCAATTTTCCATAATATTACTAATTTTACTGGTAGCACCCTTGTCTTTTATACACTTATTCGATCTAATCTCGATTAGATTGAAACTGAATCTGATTCAGTGATACGTGTATATTAGACAAAGACCATATGATTTACAGTATAGTGTGTAGTTACAACGTAGTTTGTAATTGACATTGGGAAGCGCATTATTAGTTGTATATCCTTAAATAAAGTTCCTGGTCAAGATTTGCTAACACGGGTCGTTAGTAAAATCCGCTGAGACCAGTACATGTCGTGTATTGTGACTTGGTCCGATGGTTTATCCCAAAGAACCATGAGTCTCGGGAGACTCGTATAGACATGTAGGTGTTTATTTGATAAGACACTGAACGACTCATTGAAGGTTTCCTAATAGATGGTACACCAACGTCAATAGGAACCTTCTCGAGTTGAGAGAGCATAGTGGTCCTTCGACTTGAGATACCACAGTGGGATATATGAGTTATCCTCCACACTTTGATGGCAGTCACATCAACGATCTATTCATGATCAGACCTCCGCCTGTTCATTGGGTGTGGACTGATGCTCATGATATCTAGTGCGTATCAAGATAGGATCCGTCAGTCCTGTGTACAGGGCATAGGCATC
This sequence comes from Zanthoxylum bungeanum, assembly GCA_019454045.1. Classification (NCBI taxonomy): domain Eukaryota; kingdom Viridiplantae; phylum Streptophyta; class Magnoliopsida; order Sapindales; family Rutaceae; genus Zanthoxylum; species Zanthoxylum bungeanum. Next base: position 231,664 of record SKCR01028650.1, read on the forward strand.
CTCACGTGTTTACGATCTAGTAAATCCATGGCCGTGGTATAACGTCGGAAACTAGTTCCGAGTGTTATTTAGAGATCGTAAATTGAAAGTCGACTGTATTAGACCGAACGAATTTGACATTCTCATCTATATCTCAGGTATAATACGGATAGCCTGTGACGGAGGGATTATACGTATGCAGTGACCTCAGCTTGTATAGTTTAGCGAGAATATCCGTGGTCGTCATAATCTATGAGTGGGTGGATTATGGACACGAAATTGGATTTCGTGACGGATAAACCTAAACTTAGAGAGTCCCACAATATGAAGTGTACTCGTTGAGCACTTGGGCAACTCGATATGAATAATACAGATTATTCATAATACTTCAACGGATTAAGTGAGTTAATCCGGATCGTTTAATCGGTTAAACGACAACACATGCAATTAGGGGATTTTGTCCGCTAATAATTATTGTGTATTTGTATTTGATATATAATACGATTAGATACACATTAATTATTCGTCAAATGAGATTTTGACACATGCCATAAATATATGTATTTGTTATTTAATGTAAATAAAAATACATATGTGTGTGTAAATTAATTATTTAATTATTTAATGGTTAAATATTTAAATAATTAAAGTTAAAGCTTATCCATTTGTAATTTATTAAATGATACATGGTGATATTTAATTGGTTACACATGGAATGAATTTAATTAGTTTTTATATGTCTAATTTTGATTGGATATAATAAAGATTAATTGTTTTAATTTGATTAAAAAAATTAAAAGGACAATAATGCCCCTTGTACCCATTTTCGGTAACACAATAAATTAAGGGAAAATTGTTTTCATCATTTCATCTCTTTCTCTTCACTGCCGAGACCTCCATAATTGAAATGGGTTTCAATTTTGCTTGATGGATCAAGTGGAAACAAAGGAGAAAATCAAAGAACTGGCTTAGGAAATTAAAGGATTAAGGTATTTCTTCTATTCCCTAAGCCTAGAAAATTTTGTTTCAAGTTTCTTGTTGATCTTATGAGATCTAGGGTTTATTCTTTGTTATTTTTTTGGGGCTTTTGGTTTGTTGGAAGGATGAGAAAGATGATGCATGTGTGAAGTGTAAATTGGTTGGAATTAATGTAATTTTAGGCCAACTTAATCAATTGTTGTAGGACAATTTTGTTGCCATTCTAGAGTGTGATAGCCACTCTTATTATGCCTAGAATTGTTCTAGAGTTCTTCATTTGTGGTGACTTTGGATTGGTGTTTGATTAATTTGATTAATCTTGTTAGAAAATTGGATTTAAGCATGAAAAGTGGACTGTTTTTGCTCACTGATCAGACCTGGAAGAGCTACTGATTTTGTGATGAAAATGTTGTCTTTAGAATGTATTGGATGTGTTTTGCGAGTTGGCATAATTGCCGGAAAGTGTTTCCAACTTAAAATAAGCGAAAACGGCCAAAAACGGCGTTACCGGGTGGATTTTGAGCCAACCGGGTGACGGCTGTGAAAACAGTGATTCCGTCACTGTTTGGGCAGCCCATGTACTGCCCCGACACTATTGGAGCTGACCTGGGCAGTTTCCATAAGTGTCGGGTAGTCGGTTCGGTCAAAAACGCGTTTTAGGCAATTTTACGGAAAAACAGTTTTCGTAAAAGTTTCGCGACGTTTCAACAATATTTATGTTAATATATGATATTAAATAAATTGGTTTAGGTAATATATGAATAAATTATTCATATTAGATACTGAATAATTTATTCGGTATTTTTAAAAATGTTTTAAAATACGATATCGCCCGGACCCGCGCTTCCGCTGCGCCCATCGCCCAAAACCCCAACAAAAATGGTATCAGAGCGGGTCTGATGCTTCATCCATTACATTATTCATGCTTGATAAATGATATATAATCCAATTTTAATGTTCGCACATGCTAGGAATCTAGATATGTTTCTTTACTTTTCGGTTCTACGCTAATGGAATATGTAACGAAAATTTTATTGTTAAATTGTGTTATGCTTTCTAAAGTAGAATTGAAATGTTTAGAAAAAGATTTAGATTAAAATTCTGCATTGGATGTAGAATATAACTTCCGTAGGAAAATCCCCGCTTTTAAATATGGCTGTAAAGTAACGTGTATTGGATACATATTTCTTGGTCCGCCTTGCCAGTACGGATGCAAATGATTTCTTGATGCTATAGCTGTATCGTGCCAAAGCTGTGCAGTTATGGTTGATGGTAGTTCATTTGCTCCGGTAGAACTTATATGATAAGAGACAAATTCAAGTGAAAATGGAAATCCTGAAGGCTGTAAAGTAACGTGTATTGGATACATATTTCTTGGTCCGCCTTGCCAGTACGGATGCAAATGATTTCTTGATGCTATAGCTGTATCGTGCCAAAGCTGTGCAGTTATGGTTGATGGTAGTTCATTTGCGCCGGTAGAACTTATATGATAAGAGACAAATTCAAGTGTAAATGGAAATCCTAAACGTGCCAAAGCTGTCAGGACTACACCGGTAGCTTGAGTTTGTCATTGACAAATGAAGCATTGATACGCCTCCCTGTGAACGTGCCAAAGCTGTCACAGCGAGAAACGGTCAGGACCGAAACCAGGAGTCACTGGAGAGTGATTGACAAAGAGTTGTCTACCTAATGAATATACGTAGGGGAGATCGTGCCAAAGCTGTGAGTCGAAATATATTCATGGGATCCTACTCTCACTATGGAATTCGATTTAATTATTGAATTCTCATTGTCCGTTGGGGATTACGGTATTACGTAAAGTAGTGGGAGACACTGCTGAGTTTAAAATCCATAACTCAGGCAGTGCGTAATTTTATGGAAAATTCTGCTTCGTTTTCTTTTTATTCTATATTGTTCATAGAATTATACTTCTAATCCACTGCATTTCTATTACCTGAATAGCTTTTCTGACTTAACTTATGGCTACGTTACTCTAGAATAGGTTCTAGAAAGACAGTAGACTTACATATTGTTAGATTAGTTGAAACCATCGGGAACTATTGTTCTGATTTTCTTTGAAAATCGAGATGGTTTGTGACTTAGTTTCTAAGTCACGATTAGGTAATCTAAATAGATATCTGTGTTTGGATATGATAATCTAGTTAGAATTTTTTCTTATGCAGAAAAGAATTGACTTGAATAGTTCATGTCTCGAGATTCTTGACTGGCATAAGAAAATCCATTTAGTATTTGTTTATCTTTAATGATGTTTCTTGGCTTTTAGTGACTTTTAGAAGTCACGTGTCCGACACAGTTTGCTAATAAATTATTTTGCAATCATTGTGGATAATTGAACGCAAATTATAAAGCTTAAGAAATGATATGCGTATAGTTGTGTATAGAGAATTTTGATTCTCGCAATACGACAACTGTTGGTATTGGATACCAGATCTCTCGTCTAGTTAATTAAAATAATGTTTAATAACTGTTTTGATATTTGATATCGGAACTTGTGACTATTGGATAGTTACTTGTTCTGTATAAACAGTTGTTACATATTTTAATATAACTAGTAGTGTCATTGATGAAAGATAAACATTAAGAAAAATATTCGGTAAAGTAAATAACTTGGAACTGTGCGTTATGAGGTTTTATCATAAAAGCATTAGATGCTTATTCCTTATGGTAAAGGATGGTCTGATACAAGATCACACCACATATCCTTTTCCATTTAATGAATATTGTATTCAGGTTGTGATTAAATCTCATTTAACCGATGATTGTCATTGAACCACCAACTTATTAAACTAATACATTGGATGTATGTAGTTTAACGAATTAGAAATTGCCTATATAGTTTTCTTTACTCCGTAACGTAGTTAATGATTTTTCATGACTTGGTTACGTGTTTCTGTTAGAGAACATGTTGAACGTCTTGAATTGTTCAAGAACTGTCAATATGTTGCTAATGAAACTTGGATAGAATATTTTGAATTGTTCAAAGATATTTTATCTGAAGTGTTGAAAACTATAAAATTCATAATGAGTCTTTGAGTTGTTCGAGGATGTTTGATTTGATCAAACAAATGAATTTATGGTAATTAGTTCTAAGGATATTTAATGAATGTGATTCTTACTCAGTATTCCACGATTCCATTGTGATGGAATTGGTCAATGGGAGTTATCGAATCTTATATGATTTGATTCGTTGATATTGAGAGTTACCGAATTAATTTTCAATACTCTTGGGGTTATGCTCCAGTAACACCAATTCGTCTCTTTAATTTTGGTTCCATTGGCTTCTACAGTTACGTATACGATATGTAATAGTAGAAAATTCGAATCTTGAATAGTTTGAGATTTGAATCTTTCTTTTATATAATGATTATATAATTGAAAGTACTTGCGCCTCGGAGGTACAAGTAGAGTTTGTCATTTATTCTATTTAATGGAATATTGTATTCTATTTGATAGAATATCCTTTCTACGATCCCGAGTAATAAAATTATTTTATTACTTGGTGGTCGACATTGGATGTTGACGATTGTAGAAAAGACTTAACTTAGTAAAGTCAAATGAGAGAGTGATAAACTGTAATGGAACTACATAATTAATAAGATGAAAATACCCTTAGACATCTTCCGTACTAGTCCAATAGGATGTCGGAATCATTTACGAAGTATTTGATACTTAATGATTTCAATGTTTTCTTATTGAAGAAAATTATCCTATAACTTATAGTGGGTGACGACACTCCGCGTGACACGTGTCATCTTCTCATTGGACTAAATCATCGGCGAATCATATTCTGCCACGTGTCATCCTCTCATTGAACCGAATCTTACCGCGTGCCACGTGTCGAATTCTTATTGGGCCGACGAAATCCGCGTCAACAGTCAAAGTCAACACGCGTGGACCAGTCTACTGTTCGAGCGTCGCGACGCCCAAACCCTTGGCGTCGCGACGCCAGTGGCCTACTGAGGTCTATAAATTGAGCTCGAGATTTCAGTTTCAATGGCACCTGTCCCTCTGAATTCTCTGATGTAAATAGGGAGTTTCCTACCTAGTTTCTTTAATTTCAGTTTTGTAATAAATTTTTAATTACGTTCTGTAATAGTAATTACTTTTTATAATAGTAATAATAATTTATCTTGTTTTTACTGTTTCAGTTTTACTATTCAACCATGATGAGGTAACTTCCCCTCGCTAGGGTGAAATGTAATTCTTTTACTGTTACTATTTAGATTAATCTCCCTTAAATATAATATATTTACTATTTAAAATTTGACTTAATAAGGATACCGCCATATTGGTCGGTTGGCTATTAAATTTAAATTGGTTTAAACCTGACTAACCTAAGATACCGCCTATATGGCTGGTTGGTAATTAAATTTTCTTACCGTCTATATGGCAGGTTCATGGCAAATCATACCGCCTTTATGGCTGGTCGGACTTAATTTGAATTAATCAGGTTACCGCCTATATGGCTGGTTGGTAATATTATCACAAGTTTATATATTATTTTATGGGAGATATCTAAAATAGTAAATAGTAAAAGTAATTCCTTTTACCTTAGTATTTTATTTTATTGTAATTTACTTTTCAGTATTTACTTTACCGCATTTACTTTTTCGCATTTTTACTTTATGGCTTTTACTTTTAAGTTTTTACTAGCCCTAGCTATGTGTCATAACTAAGTTAGTTATCTAGGGTTGTGATGAATTTCAATATCACCGGTTTATAAGGGTTAGATTATAGTTTGGGTAATATAAAGATTTATTTATTGAGTCTTAATCTTAATGCTTTTTATTAACTGGCCACTAATAAAATTGATTAGGTAAACTTAAAATGAACTAGACATAGGGACTTTAGGTTTGAGACCTTAGACTCAATAGCCCACGATCTTCCTTGAGGATAGATAACCCTTTAATAGATTTCCCATACATGATAGGAATATACTTGTCGGGCGGGGGTAGCCATAATTGGAATTTGATCTTAATGAATCCAGGTAATTTGGTTGACATAGACATATGGTTCAATAGAGTTATACTGGATATTTGTAGTTGACCATTGGAAGAGGCTTTTACATAATTTAGTGTTCCAGGTTAATAAATCAATATTTTACCCAACTATAAGATAACCACTTCATCTTTAAATAATATTGGAAAGATTCACAACCCTAGATAGTTTTTAATATTGAATTTTGTTAAACCTACTTTCAAGCAATTTTATTTACTTGTTTTTAAATTCAAAATCTTCAACATTTCAAATCAATCAAAATACCTATTAGATACTAGTAATCATTTGGCCTCATAAAAAATAATAGATAAGGTTTTAAGTCCTCGTGGGATCGATACTTTTTATACTACTTGAACTATACGTGCGCTTGCGTTATACGCGTGTGTAAGCACCGGTCAAGTTTTTGGCGCCGTTGCCGGGGACTTATTTATCTTTCACTATTAGTTTAGAGGTTAGATACCTTTACTTGTATCTAATTCTCTTTTTACTTGTTGTTTTTGTTTTTTATGTTTCAGGTTCTCAGAAACTTCATGAGACGAACTAGAAGCTTTGAACTTCGACCGCTTGACCCGGAAATTGAAAGAACCATCAGACAGTTGAGAAGGGAATGACGAGAAGGCCAAGAAGCTTTAGTCAACATGGAACCTGAACCTTTAAACGTTGCACCACCAATTCCCATTCGAGACAGAACCATTCCGGTGGTTGACAGACTCATTTCTTGTATTGTACTTCCTCCTTTACCAGCAAATGCGGGTGACATCAAAACATGCATTCAGATGATTCAACAGTCAGTTCAGTTTGGGGGGAATGCAACTGAAGATCCTAATGCCCACATCAGCAACTTCCTGGAAGTTTGCGGCACTTTCAATTACAACCGAGAAGTTGAAGAAGCAATGGGACTGTGAGTTTTCCCATACTCCTTGAAGGACAGAGCTAAAGCTGGGCTACATTCACTACCAGCAGGTTCCATCACAACTTGAAACACTTTAGCCACCAAATTTCTTGCAAAGTACTTTCCATCAGCCAGAACTGGAAAGCTGAGGAATGAAATCACATCCTTTGTGCAACAAGACTCAGAAACTCTCTACGAAGCTTGGGAAAGGTACAAAGATTTGCTTCGGAAATGTCCTCACCATGAGATTCCAAAATGGCTTCAAGTCCAAACATTCTATAATGGACTTTCTGGAATAATGAGAACCACAATCGATCCTGCTGCTGGAGGAGCTTTAATGGAAAAATGAGAAGATCAAGCCTGGGACCTAATCGAAGAAATGGCCAACAACAATTCCTTGTGGCCAACAGAAAGGAGCATGATCCAAAGAATTGTAGGAATTTATGAAAGTGGAGCCAATACAGCAGTCAACGCCAAGCTGGATCAGATATGCAAATTTATGGAGACTCTTACCACTGGATCCACAAGTTCACCATATGGAGGAGCACCAGAGTCGAACCAACTTGAAGAGACGGTGAATTTTGTCAATAATTTCAACAGATAGGGGAACAATCCATATTCCAACACCTACAACCCAGGGTGGATGAATCATCCCAATTTTTCATGGAGCAACAATTCAGGGCAACAGAACTATCCACCACCTGGATTCCAGCAACAGAACAAAGGCCAGGAGCAGGCAAATGAACCAGGAATAGCAGAAGTGCTAACTCAGTTAAAAAGGTACGATGCTATGTTTCAGAGCCAATCTGCTTCCATCAAAGCACTGGAAAATCAAATCGGACAACTGACCAATGCTCAGAGTTACAGACCGCCAGGTACCCTTCCTATCAACACAGATTCAAATCCAAGGAACATGGGAAATGAGCAGTGTCATACCATCATGTTAAAAAGCGGTACTGAAATCAACAAAGATATTGAAGCCAAAACAACTGTTGAGGAAGTTCCAAAAGAAACAGGGCAACTGACGAAGGAAAAAGAAGCAAAGGAAAAAGAACCAGAAAGAATCACTCCACCTCCACATTTTCCTCAGCGTCTTCAGAAAAACAAACTGGACAAGCAGTTTGCTCGTTTCCTGGAGGTGTTCAAAAAGCTGCACATCAACATTCCATTTGCAGAAGCCTTGGAACAAATGCCCAACTATGTAAAATTCATGAAAGACATTCTTTCACGAAAGTGGAGATTGGGAGATTATGAGACAGTAGCATTGACAGAAGAATGCATCGCCATCATTCAGAGGAAAATTCCCCCGAAGTTGAAAGATCCTGGCAGTTTCACCATTCCTTGCGTCATAGGAGAACATAACTTTGGTAAGGCTTTATGTGATTTAGGTGAAAGTGTTAATTTGATGCCTTTTTCTATTTTCAGGAAACTGCAGATTTGAGAAACAATGCCCACTTCAGTCTCTCTACAACTTGCTGATAGAACGCTCGTATTTCCAAGAGGCGTAGTTGATGATGTGCTGGTCAAGGTTGACAAATTCATTTTCCCAGCAGATTTTATTGTCCTTGATATGGAGGAAGACGCAGACGTGCCAATCATCTTCGGGAGACCATTCTTGGCTACAGGTCGAACCATTATTGATGTACAAAAAAGAGAATTAACCATGAGGGTACAAGACCAAGAAGTAACATTCAATGTTTTCAAGGCCATGAATTTCCCTGATGATGAAAAGAATGAGGAATGTTTCAGACTTGATATGATACACAATACCATTCAGAACTCCAATGCAATGCAAAGTTCTACTGACAAACTTAAAACATGTCAATTGTCCGTGGAGCCAAAAGATAAAGCATCTTTTGCACTGAAAGAGCCAATTCTTACACTACAAGAACCAGAAGAGAAAATCCACCAGCTCAACGAATTGGAGGAATTTCACAATCAGCCTTTTGAGGATGCCAAATTATACAAAGAAAAGGGCAAGGAAAAGACATGATGAGAAGTTAATGCGCTTACAACTGGAACCAGGGCAGAAGGTACTGGTGAACAAATCGAGGGTGAAATTCTTCCCATGGAAGCCAAAATCACGGTGGTCAGGTCCATTTGTGATCACCAAAATTTTTACCAGATAGAGCCGTTGAGATACATGATCCTGACTCCAACACAAACTTTCAAGGTTAAAAACAAGCGTGTCAAGCACTACTGGGGAGAATCATTTGAGCGACAAAAAGAAAGTGTCACACTTTCAGATCCAGCCTAACGATCGAGAAGTCAAGTCTAGCTGACGACTTTAAACTTAGCGCTCGCAGGGAGGCAACCAATGCAATTTGTGTATATATTATGATCTGGTGTATTTTATTTTTTTGTGTTTAGTTTTTGCAGGTAAAGTCATTTCACGATGGAAGAAGCTCTCGCAAATCTTCGCAAGCAATTTCCTTCTCTCCCTAAAAAATCTCTGATGAAAGTCTACAAAGCTCGCTTGGAACGGATGAGGTTACTGATGATCAAATGTATTCCTAATGATATTCGTTGGGTAATTGAAGCACGGGTTCGATTGGCAGGTTAGTTTTCTGACTCTTTTATTTCACATCTGCCTGGTTTATGAAGGAGCACATATGCTAAAAAGAGAAGAGCCAAAAGAATGTGTGTTTGTTATAAATGTGCTCGTATGTTTTGTGATACTCGTTGTCGTTCTTTAGGGATGGTGTCTGATAACCGCGAAGATAAGATTAATTTCATTAGGGATGGCTTGAGTAAGGAGTCTTTGGATGACATATCTAAAACTCTTGAGACGCATTTCTGTGGATTTGTGTATCACGAAATTCGCCGATTACATACACAATTCCAAAAATAAAGACAACAGTTAAGTCTTGGGAATCTGACTCAAAAGACCCTGTTTGCCAATTTATAAGAAAATTGGATGGGAATCTTGTCCCTGACGCATAAACGTCAATCAAGCTGCTAAATTTTCTTGTACATATTATATCTCTTTGTCTTTTCCTAATAATTGTAATTTGTTTTGTTGTTTTCTTTTATTTTCTCTGACATGATCCAGACCTTTTTGACTATCACGATTTATTTTACTGTTTAACTAATAATTGTCATTTGGCAGGTACTAGTGCTATTATTTTACTCACCCTTTTCAGGTGTTATAAATTCAACTCATCATTGCACTTTTGAAGACATCCAGAGTAAAACATGGAAGCCACTTCAAGAAGACGAGTTGAAAACATCTGTGTGTTTTGCGGTAGTAGTGTTGGTACTAAACCACAATACGTAGAAGCAGCACAGGAATTGGGTCGAGTTTTAGTTGCAAGGAATTCACACTTAGTATATGGCGTAGGCAATCTTGGACTAATGGGGATCGTTTCAAAGGCCGTATAGGAAGAAGGCAGTCACGTTTTGGGAATCATCCCAAAACCCTTGGCAGAAGCAAATCTTATTGAACCATCAAACGAAGAAGAGCTAATTGTGCCAGGTATGTCTGAACGATTGGTAGAAATGATTAACCGTGTTGATGCTTTTATTGCTTTGCCAGATGGTTTGGGTACATTGGAGGAAATTTTTATTGTGCTATCTTGGGAGAACCTGAACATACACCAGAAACCAATTGGGTTGTACAACGTTGATGGATTTTATGATTTTCTTTGTGTGTTTCTTGATGATGCCCGGAGAAATAGGTTCGTGTCAAAACCTTTAAAAGAACTCATCTTTACTGCCAAAACTGCTCCAGATCTAATTGACCAACTCTTAGCATATGAACCACAATTGACCCTATCCTTTCAAAGATAAATTGGTCCGAGGACGATCGTGGTAAGAGGCTTCGGATTAATCTGGATCTTAACCTTTAATTTCCTGTAGAATTTCAGCTAACCAGGTATTATCTTCTAAACTCTTCTTCTACTGTTTGAAGACATTGGAGACTATGTCTCATTTAGGTTTGGGGGAAGGAATTAGTTGATCAGTACCTTGTTTTTAGTTTGTGTGTTGATTTTATTTTTAGTTCAAAATTTTATTATGTATACAAAAAAATTGAAAAATTTTCAAAAATTACAAAAATATTTTACGTTTTTGTCTTTTTATTTTGACTAAAAAGAAAGAAGGTGAAATTGGTAAGCGATAGCTGAGTAAGGAGTTTCCACTCCTGAGACGTATCTCAAACCTATTTCAAAACAAGTTAATTTTTGTTTATTTCATTTTAAATTATTTAATTTGTAAATTCTCCATAAAACAGACTAAAATGGATCTTCATATGCTCAGTTGGCAGGTATTATCAATATGCATAGTAACATACAGACATGAGCTGTAATTGAAAAGTTTGTAATATTTAGTGCTCTAGTTTAATTAGAGGAAGCATATCAAAAAGTGATGGTGTAAAAAAAATAAAAAAATAAAAAAAATATGAGATCCGAGTTATTAAGTCTTTAAGGGTGTTTTAACACCTAGTGCCCTAAAGCCAACTGGTTTGGGAGTCACTGGCCCAAAGCTCGTTACATGGATCGAAGATGCTGCAAAAAAATATATATATCTGAAGTCTGAGTAATTAAGTTCGTATGGGTGTCTTAACACCTGGTGCCCTAAAGCCAACTGGTTTGGGAGCCACCGACCCAAAACTCGCTACATAGACGGAAGGTATTGTATATAAATAAAATAAAAAAAAAAATCAGAAAATTCCGAAAAAATTACTCTATTCCTACAAAAAGGTGTGAATTCTGATAAAACTTTAGGATAAAAATATTACTCTCTTATCAACTGCACTTGTAACTGTTGTGGGCAATAATGAGTTGTTTAATATTTTGATAGCTGTGTATATGGAGAATGGTAAATATAATCAGAGAATTTACTTATTCAGTAATTTAGAAAGAAAGAAAACAACTAGTAACTTGGAGAAGAAGTTTCACCTGATTAGTCACTAACTTCTTTATTCTATTTTCTCTTGTCTTTTTGCTTTTGTGCGCATTAGTTTCACTACCTTTTTACTTTTATAAAATGTTTTTGGGTATCATTGCTGTAAACACTCACGATACTACAACTCGTCCACTAGGGACACCTAGGGGTTTAAAGGCTTGTTGCATATGCTAAATGCAATCGTGATCCCTACGAAAGTGGCTTAGTTAAAATTTATTTATGTTATTTTATTCTATGTTTTGCTCGAGGACTAGCAAAATGTTAGGTTTGAGGGTGTGATGAGTGATAAATCTATCAATATTTCCCAGTCATTTAACCTAATATTTTGTATAGTTTCTTGAGTTTTGTGAATATTTTGATGTCTTTTGTGTTATTTTGTAGATAAATAAAGTTTCAGGACATTCTGGAGGTGATTTGGACCAAAACAGTGAAAATTGGAAAAATGGCATTTTGGTAATTTGTGCGCGTCGCGATGTCCATGCCTTAGGCGTCGCGACGCCTAACGTGCGCCGGTCACTTGCTAACGTGTGCCAGGTCAACATGTCAGAATCTGAAAAGTTTGACTTTGCTAACGTGCGCCGTGCCACGTGTCACCATCACAGAGGATCCGCTATCATGCGCCTGGACACGTGTCACAATCCTATGGTGCCGACACTCCGCGTGACACGTGTCATCTTCTCATTGGACTGAATCATCGGTGAATCATATTCTGCCACGTGTCATCCTCTCATTGAACTGAATCTTACCGCATGCCACGTGTCGAATTCTTATTGGGCCGACGAAATCCGCGTCAACAGTCAAAATCAAAATGCGTGGACCAGTCTACTGTTCGAGCGTCGCGACGCCCGTGGTCTACTGAGGTCTATAAATTGAGCTCGAGATTTCAGTTTCAATGGCACATGTCCCTCTGAATTCTCTGATGTAAATATGGAGTTTCCTACCTAGTTTCTTTAATTTCAGTTTTGTAATTAATTTTTAATTACGTTCTGTAATAGTAATTACTTTTTGTAATAGTAATAGTAATTTATCTTGTTTTTACTGTTTCAGTTTTACTATTCAACCATGATGAGGTAACTTCCACTTGCTAGGGTGAAAGGTAATTCTTTTACTGTTACTATTTAGATTAATCTCCCTTAAATATAATATATTTACTATTTAAAATTTGACTTAATAAGGATACCGCAATATTGGTCGGTTAGCTATTAAATTTAAATTGGTTTAAACCTGACTAATCAAGGATACCGCCTATATGGCTGGTTGGTAATTAAATTTTCTTACCGCCTATATGGCAGGTTCATGGACAAATCATACCGCCTTTATGGCTGGTCGGACTTAATTTGAATTAATCAGGTTACCGCCTATATGGCTGGTTGGTAATATTATCACAAGTTTATATATTATTTTATGGGAGATATCTAAAATAGTAAATAGTAAAAGTAATTCCTTTTACCTTAGCATTTTATTTTATTGTAATTTACTTTTCAGTATTTACTTTACCACATTTACTTTTTCGCATTTTTACTTTATGGCTTTTATTTTTAAGTTTCCACGATCTTTCTTGAGGATAGATAACCATTTAATAGATTTCCCTTATAGGATAGGAATATACATGTCGGGCGGGGTAGCCATAATTGGATTTGATCTTAATGAATCCAGGTAATTTGTTTGACATAGACATATGGTTCAATTGGGTTATACTGGATATTTGTAGTTGACCATCGGAGAGGCTTTTACATAATTTAGTGTTCCAGGTTAATAAATCAATATTTTACCCAACTATAAGATAACCACTTCATCTTTAAATAATATTGGAAAGATTCACAACCCTAGATAGTTTTTAATATTGAACCTACTTTCAAGCAATTTTATTTACTTGTTTTTAAATTCAAAATCTTCACCATTTCAAATCAATCAAACAACATGTTAGATACTAGTAATAATTTGGCATCATAAAAACTAATTGATAAGGTTTTAAGTCCTCGTGGGATCGATACTTTTATATTACTTAAACGATACGTGCGCTTGCGTTATACGCGTGTGTAAGCCCTGATCAAGACTGCAGCATAACACTTGTCCTCGAGCTGGGTCTCCAAAAGTTGCATGTGGCTCACCAAAAGACGGATTCTGCAAAAGAACTGGGAAGTGGTGGGGTGAGTTCTATGGAACTCAGTGAGTGGAGCTACAAAATCAAAGAAACTAAATCTGTACAACTGTTTAAAATCATTTAGTCTTAAAACGCTTCTGGAATCCTTGTTTGAAAATCGGTTCTTTTCTTTTAAACTTTAAAAAAGCCTTTTCTAAAATACTTTATGTATAAAACCTCTGGTACTGTAGAAAACCTGATGCATGGGGGCGTTACGTATCGCCGTCCCCCCATACGCCTAACTAGTGGTCTTGTGGCGTTACGTATCGTCGTCCACCAAGCCACTGAACTAGAGCCAATAGTACTAATCCATGCTACTACCTGACCCTAACACTAGGGTCAGGGGAGTTACGTATCACCATCCCCCTAGCCCTGAACTACGTGTGCACACGTTCTCTGTCCGTCAATTTCATAAGTCAGAGCTGAGGTGAGTTTTTCCCTCATGCCTCGAAAAACACAAAACTCAAGCTTTTAAATCTTAAAGTTTCCCAAAACTTTCTTACATAAGAAATAACTGATAATTTAATAAGGCTAATGCCCTAAAGGATTTAAAAATAAATCTCGATCAATAACAAGTGAATGTAAATCAACTTGAAAGAAAAAAAAAATCCACTCACTGATATGAAGTCCGATAAACTCTGCTTCACGTTGCTAGGGGAGAATGCGGCACCTGTCGAGTATCTATTTGGAATAAACTGAGTTAGAACATAAGTTACAAAACATGGTTAGAAATTAAATTAAGTCTCTTAACTTAGTTGAATTATCCCCTCATAAGTGTTGTGCATAAATGCTTTAATCTTGATACGGGTCCCTTAGAATGTCTTATATCCCATTGGGTGAAATGTAAAATAAATAAAAAATTTTAAACCTTTAGCCACTTCAGATAAAACAATGGTTCTCATTTTGGATACAGGTCGCGACGCCGGCCCATCTGTGTCACGACGCGACCTCATCAGACCCAAATCCAGGCTTTTGCCTCGTGCGCGTCGCAACGCGAAGCTTCCAGCGTCGCGACGCGTCGTCGTTTCCAGGACCCAGATTTCATTCCTTTCATGGTTAACCCCAAATCTTATTTCAACACAACCACAAGCAAATACAACATCTAATTATCATTATATCATACTTCTAACATCCCAACACCATCAAATCTCATCATCCTTACTAGATCAACCAACTAGGATAGTATACCTAGAATTACCCAAACACCGATTCCTTAACACAAAACTATCCAAACTTCATTATTTTCAAGTCATCAACTCACCATAGTCATCAAACTATCAAAACCCAAAACATCAAAATTTGAGTCAAGCAACCTTACCTTATTTCAATGTCTTCTTCACCAAAGAAAAATCTCCAAGCTTCTTTCTCCCACTTGGCTAGATTGGGGTAATGGAGTTCACTAAGTTTTTTGAGATTGAAGACAAAAGAAAGAAAGAAATTTTTTTCTCCTTTGTTGTTTTTAGGTTGAACGTGAGTGGGGGAAAGAAAGAAAATGAGAGTTTCTTTTCATTTTCTACATTTTATTTTTTTATTACATTTTCTAAACCACCCTCGCATTTTCTATAATAATAGGTAAGAAATTGGGATTTTATTTCTACTATAGTTTGGGCCCAAATTTGGGCTCGACTTGCTTAATTTTTTTTTATAACACAAGCATTCACTTATTATTAATTTTTTAAGTTAATTAATGAAGCCTCTAGAATTTCGACTAAAACTCGAAAAATTCTTTCCTAAGTCGTTTAGTTACTTCATTCGATTTGTTATAAGATTTCGGGTCGTTACACATGTGTATAAGATCGGATCCACCATTCGATCTTCCATGTTATATCTCGATACATAAATCCATGAGAGTGGGATCGGGGTTAACTCACTTCCATGAAAATTTTCTTGAGAAAATTTTTCATAATATTTTCTCTTTTTCAATCTCATTGAAAAGATGAGAAAATGGCTAGGGTTGTCAAAATAAGATAAAATAGCTTAATTTATATATAGGGTTTAGGTTAAATAATTGTGCTTGTATAAAATTAATCCTAACCCTAATGACACATATAAATATTGCTCAATTGCATTCTTGTCACGACAAAATTATCAATAAAAAAAAAATATGATATCAAATATCATTTAATTTGAAATTAAAATTTAAAATGTAACTTATATCATGATATAAATTACACATTTGATTTTGAATGAAATCAAATTTAATTTAAAATCCTTTTCAAAAAAAATTTAAAATCAAATCTTATATTAAATAATTATCTAATAATCATTAATATGAAAATTATATATTAAACATTTTAATATATAATAACAAAGTGTGACATTACGTAATATTAATCAAATTAATAATTATGTTATTAAATAATTCTCAATTATTTAATTTTTTTCAAGTGAGTTCATAATTGGACTATCTAATTATTTCATAGATTTCTATAGTGTAACGAGATAATACGAGGACCAAATAGACCAACAGTTCTGAAATCCAATAATCCCAAAATATTAATTAAAGTTCTTTAATTAAATATTCTGAATTATTAATTTTACGATATTCCACTAAAAACTGAAAGCTGCACTCTCGTTATTGCAGATATATTTTATACTGAAACTCGTCGGCGTCCATCGATATAATCACTGTATACAGATAGACCCTCCACGAGTATCTCATATTTAAAGCCGAGTCATATTGTCCATTATACCCCTCTAATTATTTTGTGTCATAAGTACCATTGATTCTCTAATGAACGATTTATTCAAAAATATTATGAATATTAATTTTTCTATTCGTAATAGAAAGGCTTGAGCGCTTTAACCGTTCAAGTACTGAATCAACCCTTAAGAAATATACTCATTTATTTCTCGCAAGAATAAATGGATTTTATATCTATGTAAAACGTCCTAGCTACACACGAAACCATGTTCCCAAAATACGTAGCTATTGGTCGGGATTTCTTCACCAACCTCACATTTGTAAATCAAAGGACATAGCCTGCCAAGCAAGAGTTCGTAGTACACTCAGGATTCAGATCAACCCATATATAATCATATATTAGACTGATAAGAATTTTTTGTTTAACGGATATTAAAAGAAATTCATTTCTGTCTTGGTCCAGTCCTATATGATCGCATCATATAAGGTGCCTCCATTCCCATGTCACAA
Source organism: Zanthoxylum bungeanum (assembly GCA_019454045.1). Lineage (NCBI taxonomy): Eukaryota > Viridiplantae > Streptophyta > Magnoliopsida > Sapindales > Rutaceae > Zanthoxylum > Zanthoxylum bungeanum. The sequence continues at coordinate 248,734 of SKCR01028650.1, forward strand.
CATGAACAAACCCGAATCAAAATCGTCATACAATATAGAATGGACCGCAGCTGTAAATAGACCACAAATAAAGTGTCTGTCTTTGTTTGCTCTTACGGACTATTTAAGATTACTAATTTCAGTCTTAAATCCTCTTATGTATAACACTTATGCAATAAGTCTGAAAGTACATTTATTATCCAATGCATACATTATAATTAATGATATACGACTGATGAGCGGAAAATATATCAATATTTACCGCCCCTTTTACTTAATATTTTGTTTAGTTTCTCGGGTTTGATGAACGTTTTGATGTGTTTTAATTTATTTTGCAGATAAAATAATATTGGGACACAATGAAATCATTTAGGACGAAATGTGGGTCAAATAAGGGCCAAAATTGGACTTGACATATTAATTTTGGAGATTGGAAACTTGAAAGAGCGTTTTAATGAAGTGCAGTTTTGGAAATTCCAATTTTGCGCATCTGTCATATTTTGGACATAACGTTTTACTCCGATATCGGATTGAGCTAATTAAAGTTCCAGAATAAAGAATACTCAAATCTCTACAACTTCTAAAGACAAAATAAATTCAAATTCTGAATATTTCATGCCCAAAATTGATGAACCATCCAGAAGTGTGTTGTGTGTAATTATTAAAGTCACTTTCAAAGCAAAAAAAAAAAAAAAATAATAATAAAAATTATCAAATCACCCCCAACATGATAAGCAATTAGTGGAGCAATTAATAATGGATTTGGTGGATGATTTGATGGAGGCAAAATTTTGCCTATAAATACCAAGCCATTTCATTTGTAAATTCATACTTTCTTCTAAGGAATTCCTTAAGAATACTAAGAAGATTGTATCTTGTTTGTTTATTTACAGCTTTCAGTAATTAATTTCCGCTTTCGCACTTTCTTTTCTTTACTTTTCAGTTTTTACTCTCCGTAATTTACTTTTACGCACAATACTTTTCTTTCTTTAATTTTTCAGTTTTTACTTTTCAGTAATGAGGAGGTAACTCTACTTTGCTGGGGTAAAAGGTAAGAATTTATTACTAATATTTAGATTAATCTCCCTTAATTATAATATATAGACTAGTTAAAACCTAACTTAACGAGGATACTGCCATATTGGTCTGTTGGTAATTTTTAAATTGGTTTTAACCTCACTAAACTGGATACCGCCTGATTGGTAGGTTGGTAATTAATTATTAATTTGACTTAATCTGGATACCGCCTATATGGCTGGTTGGTAATTATCATGCAAAGTTAATATATTATATTAAGGAAGACATCTAAAATAGAAGTAATAAAAGTGGATCCTTTTACCTCAGCATTTTCTTTTATTGTATTTTTACTTTATTTACTTTTCAGCAATTTACTTTCAGCATTTACTTTTCAGCAATTTACTTTCAGCAATTCACTTTCAGTATTTACTTTTTAACATTTAATTTTCAGTAATTTACTTTCACCATTTACTTTTCAGTAATTTACTTTCAGCATTTACTTTTCAGCATTTAATTTTCAGTATTTAATTTCAGCATTTACTTTCCGTCATTTACTTTTCAGCAATTTACTTTTCAGCATTTTACTTTATGTCTTTTATTTTATTTAAGTTTTTACTAGCCCTAGTTATGTGTCGTAACTAAGTTAGTTATCTGGGGTTGTGATGAATTCTAATATCACCGTTTTATAATGGGTTATTTTATAGTTTGGGTAATTTAAGGTTTACTTATTAAGTCTTAAGCTTAATGCTTTTTGTTGTCTGATCACCAATAAGATTGATGTGGTAAATCTAAAATAAACTTGACAAAGGAATTTTAGGTTTCAGCCTTAGACTTAATAGCCCACGATCTTCCTTGAGGATAGATAACCCTTTAATAAATTTCCTTACAGGATATACATATACCTGTCGGGCGGGGGTAGCCATAATTGGAACTTAAACTTAATGAATCCAGATAATTTGGTTGACATAGACATATAGTTCAATTGGATTAAACGGGGTATTTGCATCTGACCATCGAAAGAGGCTTTCGCATAATTTAGTGTTCCAGGTTAGTAAACCGATTTATTACACAAAAATGAAATAACCGCTTCATCTTTTAAAAGATATTAGAAAGATTCACAACCCTAGATAGTTTCCTAATATTGAATTTTCTTAAACCTACTTTCGTGCAATTTTATTTACTTATTTTTAAATTTAGAATCATCACCATTTCAAATCAATCAATCAACTTGTTAGATACTAGTAATCATTTGACCTCATAAAATTAATAGATTATGTATTAAGTCCTCGTGGGATCGATACTTCTTATACTACTTGAACGATACGTGCGCTTGCGTTATACGTGTGTGTGTAAGCACCGGTCAACGAATTTAATATCAACATTTCAATAAATGAACAACTGCATCGTTTAATACTTAAAATAAAACCTATTTACATATTACATTATGCTCTAAGGCATATATCCCAACAATCTCCCACTTGCACTAGAGCAAATGAGACATGTTGTCTAATCCTAGACCCTCTACGTGACCCTTAAACACTTTAGCCGTTATGTTTTTTTAAATGGATCAACCATTTTCTCTATATAATGTTATCTGCAACATCTCATAGAGAGATGATATTCCCTCTCTATATGCTTCCCTCTCTTGTGGCTTATTGGTTATTTGAAATTTGACCAATGCACCACTATTATCATAATATATTATGAGTGGTATATCCATATTTGGAACAACTTCCAGATCTCCCAAGAATTTATGAAGCCATACTGCTTCACAACCTGCTACATACTCAGCCTCCATGGTGGAGTTCACAATGCTAGATTGAATTATACTCCTCCATATCATGGCTCCACCAACTAGGGTGAATACTAATTCAGATGTTGATTTCTCATAATCTACATCCATATGAAAATCGGAATATGTATATCCTCTATAGAATATCCAAACAAATAGTCTTTCATTCTCTTAAGATACTTGAGAATATACTTTAAAGTCACCCACTGATCTAATTATAGATTAGACAGAAAACTACTGACTACTCCCACTAAATAATGGATGTCTGATCTCGTGCATAGCAAAACATAGAATACATGAGTTTTCCAACAATATAGGCATGTGGGATATGCCTCATCTCCTCAACTGCTTGAGATGTCTTAGGAAATTGTTCATTCCACAAGTGAATTCCATGTCGCGGAGGTAAAATATCTTCTTGGAATTCAGCACCCAAAATCGTACAAAACTCTTGTCGATATAGGATGCTGAGACATAACTAACAGTCGTCTCTTGTGATCCCGAATAATCTAGATCCCAAGTACATAACTTGAATTTCCCAAATATTTCATTTGGAATTGGTTAGCTAGTCAGGATCTTACTATTGATAATACTTTTACATCATTCCCAATATGTAAAATATCATCGACGTATAATACGAGAAAAAACACTTTACCACACATGAGACACTTGTATCTAAAAGGCTCATCTGCGATCTTCTAAAAATCATAAGACTTGATCATCACATCAAATCTTATTTTCCAAGATCAAGATGCTTGCTTTAGTCCATAAATAGACATTTGCAGCTTGTAAACCTTTTGCTCTTGACCTTAGACAACGAATCTCTCTAGTTGCACCATATAGGTACTCTTATCAAGACTAGCATTCAAGAATGTTATCTTGATGCCCATCTACCATTTCTCATACTCACAATATGTGGCAATGGATAGAAGAGTGCGAATAGATTTAAGCATGGCTTCTAAGAGAAAATATCCTCATAGTCGACTTCCTCTTACTAGGTATAACCTTTGGCCACTAGCCTACCTTTGAAGGTCTATACCTTTCCATCTACTCATCTCTTCTTCTTGTAGACCCACTTGTAATTTATAGATTTTACCCCATAAAGTTGACCTACAAGATCTCAAACTAAGGTTGAGTACACAAACTCCATCTCGAGATTAATGGCTTTGACTCATTCCTTTTTATCAGGATCATCCAATGCACTACGATAGCTCAATAGATCATCATTACTGAAGGTGACAACTCTTGCCTCTCTAATCCCTAGATAGTGATCAGGTTGTCGCATAACCCTCAAACTGCGTCTAGGTGGTAGACTCTCCTGATATTACTGCATCTGATGCTCATATGTAAAAGTTATTGCGTTATTGTAATCGTCAACAATTATTGTTGATGATGCATTGGTCTAACCAGAAAGTAACTCATCGAGTACCAATTTACTGCGAGGTATAAATTCTCTCATATAGTCCTCCTCAAGAAATACAAACACTTTGATATATTCTTAGACTATAATAGAATCCACCATAGTCTCTTTAGAATAGCCTAAAAATAGGCACACCTTAAACGTGGCTCCAACTTTATAGTCTTGTTATTCAGCATATGCGCTGGACACCTCCATATGCAGAAATGTTACAAACAAGCTATGCGACCGCTCCACAACTCTAAAGGTATCTTGGGAATAGACTTAGATGGAACTATGTTAAGGATATACATTATTGTCTGTGATGTATACATTAAAAAGAACTAGGTAATGAAATGTCAATAAATATTGATCTTATCATGTTTAGTATGATTTTATTTCTCCTTTATGCAACACCATTCTGCTGTGGTTTTCCAGGTGCTATGAGTTGGGATATCATCTCATGCTCAACTAAGAACTCTTTGAATTTATTGTCGAGGTATTATCCTTCACTATCCGATCGTAGAATTTTGATGGCTTTGCATAATCAGTTCTCAGCCTTAGTACGATAATCTTTGAACTTTTCAAAGGTACATGATTTATATTGAATTAGGTAAACATGCACATATCTCGAATAATCGATAATAAATGTGGCGAAATATTCATTATCACTTAGTGATTAATTGGCTCTTAGTATTTTTCCAATAAAAGGTCTAATGGTAATATTGCCTTATAGACTAGACTCATAGACTGGTAAGTTGCGGTCCATTAACTGACTTAAAGATCCACTTTCTACTAATCTATTTATCCTGTAAAGGTTAATATGACCAAGTCTAAGATGCCACAGATATGTGTTATTGTGAGAAATCCTTTACTTTTTAGTTTTAGGTTTTTCAACCTTAAACATCTCAGTGTTGAACATTGAGTTATGTGTTAACAGTCTTAACACATAAACGCTATCTCATAGTTTCTTTTGCATATTGGTAATCCATTTTGAAAAAATAACTATTATTATTAAATACAATGGAAAAACCATCATGCAATAATTTTGAAACAGAAATCAAATTTCTGCGAAAAAATAGGAATAAACAACACTTTATTTAAATTCAAATAACTTTTATTTCAAGATTGAAAACTGATAACTCCCATTAGGTTTACTGAAACAACATCCCATGTCCTGACTCTCATGTTAAAGTTACCTTCAGCAAGGTCTTTCCATGTATCAAGTAGACCCCGCCAAGGTTCCGATTCTGAACCCTAACCGAACTGGTTGGAACCGGACGGTTCCGATTCCAATCGGTTCTAGAACTAGAACCAAATTTTACCAATTCAGTTGTGGTTCTTACCCCAACCGAACTAGTAAGGACCGCCAGAACCGAATGGTTCTAGCATTTTCTACGATTCCAACCGGAACCGTTTGGTTCCGGTTGGAACCGAGTTGGAACTACGGTTCCAACCCATCCCCAACGGCTACTAACATTGGGGCTGGGGCAGAGAGCCTAATAAAACAAAAAAAATTGAGGATTTCCCAAATTACCCCTAATAACATTAATAAAACGACTAATTTTAGGGTCATTTTAGGTATCACAAAAATATTCTGAAAATGTATAAATATGGGTCATTTTTCATTATTTCAACACACCAATTTCTTAATTCTCAATTCTCTCAATTCCTACAATTCTCTTATTCTCAATTCTCTCATCTACAATTACAATTTATCATTATCATTTCTCAAATTATTTAAATTTTCTTAAACAATAAATGGCAAGCTCATCTGAGAACACATTGTAAAATGTGCCAACCCAAGAGAGCGGCCCTAGTATGGTTCACGGAGAAGAGAAGTTATGTCTCGTTCCTCGGATGTTTTCAAAATTCATTTTTATTTAATCGATACTATAAATGAAGGTCCAAGAGCAGTATGCAACCATTGTGGGTTTCTTAGAAATTTACTGGTGGATACGATAATATGCACAAGCACCTGGAAAGAGATCATGTCGTTGAGCTTAGACTTGATACGACGCAAACTCAAATGGCCATATATGCATCATCTAGTGGAGGTACAAGTTCTTTAGATTTATTTAAATATTCTGATTCTAAAAATAGAGAAGAATTTGCTAAATTAACTTGTATGGCACATCTTTCTTTAAGTTTTGGTGAAAAACTTGCTTTTACTAATTACGTTCAAAATGTTTTAAATCATGCTTCTTGTAGAATGGCTCGAAATACAACAAAACATCAAAATTTTAAATTATACAAAGATGGTAAAATTATTTTAAATGAAACATTTAGAGATATTAAAGGTCGTCTTTCTATTTGTTCTGATATTTGGAGTGACTATTGGCGAGCACACTCATACATGAGTGTGACTTGTCATTGGATTGATGCATCATGGAACATGCAAAAATGACTAATTGCATTTAGAGTTTTTGATGAACAACATACTGCACAAAATATTTATAGAATGATGAAAGTAATTTTTGATTAATATGGTTTATTATGTAAAATTTTAACAATTGGATTTGATAATGCATCTGCAAATACTGCATCAATCATTAATTTCCTACCTTTGCTTAGGAAATTAGTTCGCCATAAAATAAATAAACATAGCCTGAAAAAAATGGAGAAACATGTTCAACTCAGCACTGGATTTTATTTTTGCAATTCTCTGCTCTGCTGCTTGCGGCACTCCTCTATAGCGTGAAGTTTGTAGTTTGCGTGAAAAAACCCCTTGCCAAAGTGACGTCCTGGGCTATTTATTATTCTTTTTGTGCACTAAAAGAAACCTAATCAATTTTTATAGCCTTCACGTGTATCTTGATTGCTTTCCTTACTGACTTTGACTACTTGCCATTTTTTTTTTCTAATTCGATAGTGCACTAAATTTGACTTGTCAATAAATATACAAGTGTCAAGAATATCAATTTGATTCTAGTCAAGAATATCGATTTGATTCTAACTCCAATTTTTGCAGGTTATATATTTTGGCAATCAATTTGTAAGGAAATTCCCAATTCCTATAAAAATAAAAATAAAATCATTAAATTAGCTTAAATAGTAAACATTTTCTAAATTAATATGATGATAAAAATTATATAATAAAATATGAAAAATAGAGCTAAATACTTAACAATAAACCCGAATAAGTGATGTTCAAAGTATATTTTCATGCACTTATCACAATCCCCAACTAGTTTTTTGCTAGTCCCTAGTAATTCAAGCGCAAAAAGAAAATACTAACTAAACTAAATTTAAAATAAGATAAAATAAATAAACTATCTAAGCCATTTTCGTAGGGATTACGATTGCATTTAGTGTATGTAATAAGCTTTTAAACCCATATGTGGCCCTAGTGGACGAGTTATAGTCTCGTGAGGGCTTACAGTGACGACACCCACAAACATCATTCAAAACATAAATTAAAAATAAAAAAAAAAACAAAATTAAAATTAATGATATGATCTAATAAAGGACACATTAAAACTATATGTATGACAGTTAGTATAACTGTTTGATAGTTAATGTGTCTCTTATATATAGTATTAATCTTTCGTAAAGGACGATTCCTTTGTCGAAAGAGAAATTGATTAGAATGTCTAGTTAATCTAATGCCTCATATGATGATAGCATAATGAATACTATATTATGTGTGATTAAAGATATCAATTTAATCGTAATAGTTATGAGCTATTTTGATATGCTTTAGACCATAAGATGGATCTTGAAACATGTTTTTTGTGATATTTGAGATATTAAGAACGTGTTTCTTATTCATGGAGAATATAATCCGCAACCATTAGAGTCATATTAGTTTTTAGTCTAATTATGATGTTAGAGAGTCTACGCCATATAGAGTCAGAAAAGATGCAGTGGGAGTGTCACCGTTGATTCTACTGAATCAGTAGAATCAGTTGTAACTTATGAAGTATTGATTTATGAAGTTACAAAGTGACCTTATAGATTAGAAGTTTTGATATTAGTATTGTGCTTGCGGTTGTCTTATAGTGTTTTGGATTTGATCTCTAAATTCATACACAATTTAATAGCTATAACACAATATTGATATGAAATCTGAGTCGTATTGATGTAGAACTTGGGTTCTACAAAATATGAATGTTGTTGGCGAAGGAAAACAATTGGGTTTGTTGGACAGACTCAATTTGTTAAAGCAAGCTTTCTTGTTGTTACTTACCTCATGAGTGCTGGGTGAGCTCTTGAGGGCCACAAGTATATGATACACATTGAGATGTGTATATGATACCGTGGATTGGCACAAGAGTAAGTGAGAGAAATTATTAGGGTTGGTGCTCAGAGTGTCAATCTAGATCGTATTTATGTCCGATTCATAAATACGAACAATTCATTTTTTCCATAATATTACTTATTTAATGGTAGCACCTCTTGTCTTTTATATACATATTCGATCTAATTACGATTAGATATCTAATTATAATTAGATTGAAACTAAATATGATTTAGTGATACATATATATTAGACAAAGACCCTAGGATTTACAATGTAGTGCGTAGTTACAATGTAGTTTGTAATTGACATTGGGAAGCGTCACTATAAGCAGTATATCCTTAAATAAAATTCATGGTCAAGATTTACTAACACGGGTCGATTAGTAAAATCCACTGAGACTAGTACATGTCGTATATTGTGACTTGGTTCGATGATTTATCCCAATGAACCATGAGTCTCGGGAGACTCGTATAGACATATAGGTGTTTATTTGATAAATATTGAACGACTTACTGAAGATTTCCTAATAGATGGTACAACAACGTCAATATGAATCTTCTCGAGTTGAGCGAGCATAATGATCATTCGACTTGAGATACCACAGTGGATATATGAGTTATCCTCCACACTTTGATGGAAGTCACGTCACCGATCTATTTAGATCAGACCTCTACCTGTTCGTTGGGTGTGGACTGATGCTCATGGTATCCAGTGCGTATCAAGATAGAATCCGTCAGTCCTATGTATAGGGAATATGTATCCTACATGTGTTTACGATCTAGTAAATCCATGGCCGTGATATAACTTAGGAAATCAGTTCTGAGTGTTATTTAGAGATCATAAATTTGAAAAAGTTGACTATATTATACCGCAAGAATTTGACGTTCTTATCTATATCCCAGGTATAATATGGATAGCCTGTGACAGATGGATTATACGTATGCAATGACCCCGACTAGCATAGTTTAGCGAGATTATCTGTGGTCGTCATAATTCATGAGTGGGTGAATTATGGACACGAAATTAGATTTCGTGACGGATAAACCTAAACTTAGAGAGTCCCATAATATGAAGTGTACTTGTTGAGAACTTGGGCAACACGTTATGAATAATACAGATTATTCATAATACTTCATCGGATTAAATAAGTTAATTCGAGTCGTTTAATCGGTTAAACAAAAACACATGCTTTAGGGGATTTTGGTCAATCGTAATTATTGTGTATTTGTATTTGATACATAATTTGATTAGATACACATTAATTAATTATCAAATTAGACTTTGACACATGCCATTAATATATGTATTTGTTATTTAATGTAAATAAAAATACATATATAATAACAATTATATTAATTAATTAATTATATATTTAAATGTTAAATATTTAAATAATTAAATGATAAACATTTTCATAATAGTTATGATAAATGTTTAATTATAATAGGTTACATATGGCATGATTTAATTAAACTTTAGGTGTGCAAATTTGATTTGTTAATATAAAGTTTAATTATATTTAATTGATTTAAATTACAAAATGACCAATTTACCCTTGTTAAAGTCGGTTCTTGTAATTTTAAAAGGGAAAAATTTGTTTTCTTCACAATTAACTCCTCCATGGCCGAATAAACATCTCCTAAAAGCTCTCAAATATTTCTTGATGATTCAAGGAAAGAAAATCAAGAAAAAAGCTAAGGAAAAAATAGAATTAAAGGTAATTCTTTATATCCCTAAGCTTAGAAATTATGTTTCTTATTTCTTGATGATCTTATGAGATTTTAGGGTTTCTTCTTTTATATAAATTTGGGGCTTTATGGTTTGGAGGATGAATTGGAAGGCTTTAAGCATGTGTGAAGTTGTTTTGGGTGATATTATTGTAATATTGATCCAATTTGACCATTTGATGATATGTTGCCATTCTAGAGTGTTATGACCACTCTTGTAATGCCTAGAATTTTTCTTAGGTGGTTTATTTATGGTTACTTTAGTTGGTGTTTAGATTAATTAGATTAATGTTGAAAACGTTGGACTAAAGCATGAAAAATTGATATTTTTGGTTTCTGGATCAGATCTGGAAAATCTGGGTTTATGTTGATAAAATTGATATCATATAAATGTATTGGATGTGTTTTGGGTGTTGGAACAATTGCCGGAAATTATTTCGGAGTTGAAATAAGCGAAAACAGTGAAAAATGGCGTTACCGGGTGACGGCTACCCAAACAGTGAAATTTTCACTGTTCAGGCAGCCCATGAACTGCCCTAATACTATTGGGGCTGACTTGGGCATCCCTCATGTGTATTGGGTAGTTCGTTCGGTCAAAAACGCGTTTTATGTCATTTTGCGGAAAAACATTTTCGTAAAAGTTTCGCGATGTTTCTTAACTATTTATGTCGTTATTTGATATCGAATAAATATGTTTATGTGAAATATGAATGAATTATTCATATTGGATATTGAATAATTTATTCGGTAATTTAAAAAGTTTTGAAATTACGATTTCGCCCGATCAACGTTTCTTCCACGCCCTTTGCCCCAAACCCCAACATTAATAGCCCAATAAGCTCTATGTTCTAACTCAACTGGTAAATGACACACTGATTATGCCCAAACATTACTCGCGGTTATCGCGGTATAGTTGGGGTGTCGATTCCTCAGAGAGATGGTTACGAAGGAACTAAGTCATTTAATAAGAACGTTAGCAATAACTTTTTTTAGGACAAAGATTTAATTGGCAATTTAAAATAAAACTATGAAAAATGCGTAAGAATTATCAATAGAAAAAGACAACAAAGCGTCAGGATTCCTTCTTGTACATCGTCCCTATATTTAGTTTTTGATTCTTTTTATTACGCAATTGAAGGTTTCACCTCCCAAACCAACAATCGGAAAATATTCAATTCTACACATGTTAAGTTCTAAGTAATTGATAAATTATCTCATTTATATAATTCTACACATGTTAAGTTCTAAGTAATTGATAAATTATCTCATTTATATTAACAACACACAAGGTTATCATTACAACCTATCTAATGACGATAATATACCCTCAAGCAATATTGCAGCAGAAGATTAACTCATAAAACAACATTGACCAGTCACAAGTGATTTCACAAACCACACATAGAAAAAGCATGACTGAATCTATATGCAAATTGATAAAATACAGTTTCCGGATTCAAATAATCAAAAGATAAAAAGAATAATAATATATCAATTGTATTAAACATTAAAATTATTCAGGAATCAGGAACACAAATATAGGAATTTAAGTAAAAGAATTTATCCCTAACTTTGCTTAGGAGATTAGTTCTCCATAAAAGAAATAAACATAGCTCGAAGGGATTGGAGAGACATCTTATTCTAAATTTTCATCACTGCTCCAATTCTCCAAACTCTGTGTTGCAGCACTGAACTGGCGTCAAGCTTCCTCTCTCTTTTTCCACACTCACGGCCCATGTCTTCATTCTTTTAGACAATTTTCCAATTTTTCCACGGCCACACTTTTTTTCTCTTTTATTTCCTTTTTTTCAAGTTTGCTGCCACCTTCCACTTTTGACTTTTGGCATGAGATAATCATAAATTAGCTTTTTTGGATTTTCTTCACAAGCCCACCACTTGACTTTTGCCATTGTTTCCCTTCTCATGCGGCAGCAACTTCTTTACTTAAAGAACAGAATTTTGTTCTTTCCTTTTCAATCCAACATGTGATTTTACTTCCCAATTTAATTTTTCTTTCCAATTTCTACAAATAATAAAGAGAAAAATCATTAAATTAGCTTAAGTGCTAAACACTTTCTAAATTAATATAATGATAAAAATTATATAATAAAATATAAAATATAGAACTAAATACTTAATAATAAACCCGAATAAGTGATGCTCAAATTACATTTTCATGTACTTTTCACACGCCTTTCCAAATACAAGCCTATAAGGAGGCATCCCAAGTGGGGATTTGTAAGCTGTACCGTATTCCGAAAGTGCATTGGAAAGTCGTAAAGACCAATCCTTACGGTCTGGGTTTACCATTTTCTCCAATATTATTTTTATCTCCCTATTTGCTAATTATGTCTGCCCATTTTTTTGTGGGTGATAAGTAGTGGAAATCTTATGCACTACACCGCACCTGCGCAACAAAGCCTCAAAAGATCGATTATAAAAATGTTTCCCTTGATCACTAATAATGACATGTGGCGTACCAAAGCGTGACATTACATGCTTCTTTAAGAATTTAACCACAGTGGTGGTGTTGTCATTAGCTCGGCACGCAACTGCCTCAACCCATTTAGACACATAGTCTACTGCAAGAAGAATGTAAAGATATCCAAAAGAAGGCAGAAAAGGTCCCATAAAATCAATACTTGTAGACGCTGGTTTTCACCCAAGGTCCATAATCAAGAATTTGTAGTTGGGGGGGACTAGCGATCCTGCAAAACAAAGGTAGAGTGAGCGAGAGTACTATCCACCAGTGTGGTAGGTGTCGTAGGCACTCCGACGCTCAAGCCAGTAACGGGAATGAGTTATAAATACAGTAGGAGGAGAAGTAAGGTCTTAGACTACCTTGATCCCCGTGGATTACCGTTAGGGCTGTGGGTCGGAGGTTCAGAGGGCTCTAGTGAAAATGATTAAGCTCTGGATTGTAATGCTTTGGTCTTCTTTTTTCTTCCCCCCATTCGCTAGTGGATTACCTCTTCTCTTTATATGCACTAGAGAGGTGTGCATATTTAATACATTTGATTGTTTGTCCGTAGGATGTTGGAAATGGCTGATCCATGAGAAGGAGGGAGTTATGAGTTCAAGCATTTCGTGGGTTGGCAACTGATGAGTTAGGAGGCCATTTGGGTCAGACATTTCTTGGGTATGGGCTTGTGAAATAACTTGGACCAATACAAGCATACAAATGGGCTTTCTCTGACGATTTTGGGTTCTTTAGGCTAATGAGTGATGAGTGTCGAGCCTCTCTTTGTGCGTGGGCCTAAGAAGGTAATTGGGGCCCAAGTCTATTCTGGGTACTGTTTGGGGGGATTTGGGTTGTATCTGACATAGGGCCTGAAGTGAAATATCAGAAATGCCCTTGGCCCAGATTTGGCCCGTACAGTTTGTCTCATACTCTTTAAGTCAAGAAGTCATTGGCTTGGAGAGTATCTGTCAAAACGTGTCGTCTGGGGTAGGGCATGTTAATATACTTTGACTCTTTATTCAGATTCGTCAATGACCATGCCATGTTTGATGGAGCCAAGCAATTGATGACAAGATAATGCTCAGTCGACTAGTCATGGGGTTAAGATGTTGATAGGGCTTACTTAACTACAAGTTGAAACCGAACAAACATCCAAGATGATATTCTGCTGACCAAGCGACCGCTGCATGATCTTGGGCACTGGTAAGTCTTTGGAATCCAATATGTCGACTGGGCTGAGATGACAAAGCAAGATATCATTCAATCGACATGTCGTGTTGTTGACGCAGCAGATCTTTGGGTGATTCTTCGGTCATCCGGATGCAAACTGTGGAAATGACCGGTCTCACCTGACACGAGATAAGATGATTACGCGATACAACATGTCGTTCAGTCGACCGATAGTGAAAGCATTTTTAGGTGGAGTCTTCAAGTCAGATGAATGTCCACATCCCTATTGGGCATGACATAAGCCGGCTTAGGGATGCCCCTGTCGACTATATGAGATGAAAGGCAAGATATTAGCCATTCGACTGGCTCTGAATAGGAATCAAGAGAGATGTTCATGTCGTCTAGATCAGATGGAGATCAGGGTCTTGAATGTGCTCGACATGAGCCTATCAGTGAATGTTTCCGTCGATTGAACCTGAAAAAGGCCATGAGTTCATCCACTCGATGGGTCCTGAATAGGAAACAAGTAGAGTCTTCACATCATCTGGGCTAATGGATGTCCAGGTCTTGACTTGATTCAACATGAGCCAATTGGGGACTAATCCCGTCAATTGGACAAGATGAATGCTATGAGATCGTCCACTCAACCGGTCCTGAATAGGAACCAAGTAGAGCATTTGCGTCGTCTAGATAAAATGGAAATTACGGTCTTGATGTGGCTCAATATGTGCCAGTTGGGAATGCTTTCGTCGACTAGTCTAAATGAAGGCCATGAGATTATCAACTCGACTTGTCCGGAATTGGGACCAAATAGAGGCTATATGACTTGACTCGACATGAGCCAATTGGGGAATACTCTCGTCTACTGGACCAGATGAAGGCCATGAGATTATCCACTCGAATTTTCCGGAATCGGGACCGAGTAGAAGCTTCATGACTTGACTCGACATGAGCCTATTGGGGAATGCTCTCGTTCACTGGACCAGATGAAGGCCATGAGATTATCCACTCGACTTGTCCAGGATTGGGACCAAATAGAGGCTTCATGACTTGACTCGACATGAGCCAATTGGGGAATGCTCCCGTTGACTGGACCATATGAAGGCCATGAGATTATCCACTCGATTTGTCCGGAATTGGGACCAAGTAGAGGCTTCATGACTTGACTCGACATGAGCCAATTGGGGAATGCTCCCATCGACTGGACCAGATAAAGGCTAGGATATCATCCACTCGATCGGTCCCGAATAAGAACCAAGATGAGCCTTCATGTCGTCTGGACCGGATGGATGTCCTGGTTTCGTCTTGACTCGACATGAGCCAATTGAGGGATGCTTCCATCGACTGGACCAGATGAACGCCATGAGTTCACTATCCACTTAACCGATCCTGAATCAGAACCGAGACGAGCATTCATATTGTCTGGTACAGATGGAGGTCCAGACCTCGACCTGACTTGACTTCAGGCATCGTGTCAACATATGGTGCTAATATTATACCATTGAATGGTTTGTCGAGTGGACCAAGTGATGGAACCTTTGTATGTCGTTTGGACAATGTTCTCTTTGTGATAGTATTGAATAGGTATCGAGCCGAAAATACTCTCATTGGGCTTTTAATGGTCATTTCTTTCCTCAATTTCCCAAACTGTAAAAAATGTAGCGTTAATACCGAGGTAATTTTGGTGGGAAAATGAGGCACCAAAAATGAGAGGATTATAAGAAGACTTGACGATCGGCTCATTTACATCATTTAAAATTTTCTTCTCGAGTAGAAAGGGTTGGAGCTCTCCAAGATTTAAGGTATTCCTCGCATCTCCCTCTGTGTTCTTTAGATCTTCAAGCTATTCATAGATAGATTCATCTCGTTCCTAATCAGATTAGGTGTATTGATCTTCAGTTAGCTTGGTGAAGAATTAGGATTCTGTTTGTCTGAAATTAGGGTTTGATCTCTTGAGACATTGATTTTAGGTTGATTCGTTGTTTGTAGAGTGAACCAATATGTCATTTGAGAGTGGTTCAGGCTCAAGTGATCACCACTGGAGATGTATGTAGACTCGCCCTTACAGGTTATTTCCCCTATTATGGTGTATTTTGGAGATGGGTTCAGTAGGGCTGATGAGGACGTTTTGATTGTCACGTCGGTAGAACCTCTGTTAAGTATCCCTAAAGATGTTCCTCCACTTCACATAATCCCAGTAGACTCGGGTGGAGAGCCCAGTACCAGTGAGCCGACCAATATATTGACTAAGAATCCTCATAGCAGAGTAACTGAAATAACCATGAGGGAGATGAAGATAAAATATCGGTTCCTCGAGTCGATTCAAGTGAGATTAGCTTCGTCGAGAGAATGAATTAATTATAGGATCTTTGGGTGGATTGGATTTTAAGAACGCCCATTTGTAGATGGGTTCAGGTTCCCAATTCCTAACCTCGTATGGGAAGTATTAGATAACTATAAGATTTCCCCCTCCCAACTAATGCCAAATACTTGGAGGGTCTTGATGTCGGTTGAAGTTCTGACCTTCGAGTTGGGGGTTAGATTTGGAGTAAAAGACCTTCTTTACACGTATTACTTGAAGGAACATGTAGTTGAGAATGGGAGTTACCATCTTTTCCTTCGACATAAGAGGGAGCATCTGATCTCAGGGTTGACCACAAATGATCGAGTGGGATGGCAAAATACATATTTCTTTGTGAGAGGATAGGGTGTATTTGGGTCGACTGGGTCTGGTCGAATCCTTGAGTATTTGGATATAACGAGTGAATGTTATTCTTACTCCTTTTTTTTGCTTGAAGGCCCGTTACATCTCTAATATTCTTTAATTAACTATTTTAAAGGTTCGACCTGGAATCGTAGCTGCGATGTGACACCTGGTATCGTAGCGAATACAAACTATCTGTTGAGTATTCCTTCGCCTGAGAGGAATTGGATGGTGGTTTTGGAGGAGAAAAGATTGAGGTTGACTCCGTTGTAGAAGGAGGTTTCCTACCCAGAAGGTACCCCTCTGCCTCTGACCAAACATATATTGACAGTCCTTCTCATAACCTGGTCATGTTGGCTCCTCTCCGAGGGAACTTACTTTTTATGGACTATAATCCCCGAGGAAAATTTATGCGCAGTGGAAAGAATGTCGAGTCAGTTCAGAATACCTTCAGTGGAAGAAATGCTCAAGAGAAGAAAGAAGAAGAAGAAGACTAAAGGAAGGAAATCGAAGTGGTTCCTGAACCCCAGCAGCCAAAGAAGGATGCCCCATTTGTTCTCCCAATGGAAGCCGGTCACAAAATATCGACTAGGTTGGGGCATTCTTCAAAGAAATGAAGAAGTTGATAGATTTTGAAGAGGATCCGGAGAATGTCGTGATCAAGATCCCAAGAAGTACGACCGTTATGTCGGATCCATCTAGTTTGTCCGGGTTTGCTGAGCGATTACTGTTAGAGGAGGATGAATGTAGAATGTTGACATTGGGGCCACTGGAGACAGCAAAAAGAGATTTCGCTCGAAACTATGAGGTAATAATTCTTGAATTCAAAAGTCTCTTTTATTAAGTCCTTAGCATTTTACCTTTCTATTGTAGACTCTAGAGTATTCCATCTTCCAACAGAAATATGTGGAGGCTAGCCTGAAGAAATCGAGAGACATGGAGAAATCAAATGCAGCACTGCGAAAGGAACTGGCCGAAGCTAAATCTGCTTTGGATGATTCCAAGAAGAAGGCGATGGAGGCTGAAAGTGAAGCCAAGGCCATGAAAGCCACATTGAAATCGACGTCGACTGAATTAGAAACCTATAAAGAAAGTGTTGAAGTGCTGGAGGGTCAGAAAGCTGAGTTGTTGGATATATTGGAAGGGGTAGCCATGGAAGCCATCATGAAAGATAGATGCATCCTAATGAAACAATACTTATCTAGAGAGCACAACACTTGGGACCTAAAAAAATGGATAAAGTTGGGTGAAAGGCTGGAAGCTAGTCTCTCATTGTCGGTTGAGGACACAAAGGCTGAATTGTGGCATGAAGTCAGTTTAAATGAGGCGGCTGTAGGAGAAATTGATTGAGCCAATGTTGTCGTGGCAATTGAAGAGGCTCCAATGGTTGATGCTCCGGTCGAGAAAGTTACTGATGTTGCCACGAAAGAGTCTAGACCAGAACAGCCTATAGAGACTGACCTCATCATTCAGCCGATTGATCCGGTCGAACCAGTCACACCTGTCAAATGCCAAGAAACTAGATGTATTTTGGTTCTTTTTGGCTTTTAACTTTTTATAATTTTGGATTGTTGTATAAATAATTTTCTTTTTTTCAATGCAAATCCTAATCATCGCCTGGATGAAAATGTGTATTCTATCTGTCATTTGGATGGAGTCGGTTTGTTTAAAATAAAATACGTTCAATTCAAAATCAAACTTAGTGGAATTACAAAAAACAACAAAAACCAAAAAGAATGGATATTGCACGCCCCTCAGTCGTAGGACTACGATTTGTCGAGTGATCCATTAGTCACCAAGTATGTTTGTTATATGTATAATATCCTGAGGTGAATGGCATTCCAAATGTTCTGGATATGTCGACCATCTTCTGTTTTCAGTTTGTAGGCTCCATAACCTACAACTTTTGTGATGATGTATAGACCTTCCCTTGCAGGACTGAGTTTCACATCCTTAACTTCCTTCATATTTTGAAAGAATTTCCATAGGACCCAATCTCATTCTTTAAATGTTCTACTCCTTACGTTTTTATTGAAGTATCTGGACATCCTCTATCAGTGCGCTGCGAGTCGTATGGAGGTGTTCTCCCTAAGTTCGTCAATGGTGTTGAGACTATTGGTTAACAGTTGTCTATTGATACTCTCGTTAATCCACTGGTATCGAGGCAAAAGAACATTACAGTCGCTTGGAATGTCCGCTTCGGCACCAAAGGCCATGGAGAACGGGGTTTCACCATTAGAAGATCTCACACTCGTTCGGTACGACCATAAGACTCCAGGGAGTTCATCTGCCCACAATTCTTTTGCTTTCTCCAATCTTTTCTTCATAGTGTTCATTATAGTTTTATTAGAAGACTCGATTTGACCGTTGGCTTGTGGGTAGCGTGGTAGCGTGGGGTGGAGAAATTTAATTTGATTCCCCAACTTTTTAAAAATCTGAAGCGGTGACTGATGAATTTGGAACCATTGTCAGTAATGATCTCCTCGGGGAGGCTAAAACGAAAAATGATGTTCTTCCATATAAAGCTCTGTACTTCTTTATCCCTTATCCTTGCGAAGGCTTATGCTTCGATCTATTTAGAGTAATAATTTGTCAATGCAAACATGTAGACTCGTTGTCACGAGGCGATATGAAGTTTCCTAACAATGTCCATTACCCATTTCATGAATGGCCAATGGGATAAAGTTGGACTGAGTTTTTCTGGTGGGAGGTGGGAGACTAGGGAAAACCTTTGACATTTCTCACACTTACGAGTAAAATCAATAGCTTTGGCTCGCATTATTGGCCAATAGTATCTGACAATGTGGCCTCGACATGCAAGACTTCTTCCTCCCGAGTGATTTCCACATTCGCCACCTGTAGTTCGGCTAACATATAACACGCTTCTTCGGGAGTGAGACACTTGAGGTAAGGTCCGGAAAATGATCTTCTCAAAAGTTGGTTGTAGTAGAGAGTGAACCACAGAGCTTGTCGTTGGATCTTTCGAGTGTATACCTTATCTGTCGGTAGTGTGCCTTCTCTCAAGTACTTGATCAATGGAGACATCCACGAGTCGTTCTGGTCGATGGAAGTCATGACTTCAGCTTCATCTTTGGTAATGGTGGGCCATTGTAGATACTACTGGGATGGCCTGAATATTATCTCCTTGTATGGTAGACCCGAGAGTGGCCAAGGCATCCGCGTGGCTGTTCTCTGTTCTCAAAATTTATGAGATTGCAAAAGATTCTAGTGTTGACTGTATTTATCTTACCTTCGATAAATAGGCTGCTATTTGGGACCCGTGAGCTTGGTAAGATCCTTGGAGTTGGTTGACAACTAATTGAGAATCGGATGTCACCTCGATCTTTTTCGCTCATAATTCCTTAGCCAGTGTTAATCCGGCTATCAAGGCTTCGTACTTGGCCTCATTGTTGGTGGTTTTGAAGCAGCATTGAATTTCTTGTTGTATGATGTAGCCTGTTGGAGAAGTGATCACAACACCTAATCTGGATCTACGCCTGCTGGATGATCTGTCGACTGTAAGTTTCCATGTATCAGTAGTCCGTATACAATGTACCTCTTTTTCGGCATCATCTTGTAGGCTGAGACTGAAGCTGCCATGAAATCTGCAAGGGCTTGAGATTTGATGGCGGTTCGTGGCTGATACGTGATGTCATATTCTCCAAGTTCAACAACCCATTTCGTCAGTCTACTAGAGAGTTCGGGCTTGTGAAGTACGCTTATCAGTGGGTAGGTGGAATAAATGGTGATTGGATGTCCATTAAAGTAGGGATGTAGCTTCCATGCCGCCGATACTAGGGCAAAAACCAACTTTTCCATTTGAGTGTATCGTGTTTTCGGATCGAGTAGAGCTTTACTTATGTAATAGACTGGGAGTTGCTCCCTTTCTTCTTCTCTAATTAGTACAGCATTGACTGTTTGTCCTGAGACTCCCAGGTAGAGGAATAACCTTTTAGTGTCGACCGGTATGGACAGAAGAGGTGGCGTGGTCAAGTATTCTTTGAGTTTTTTCAAGGCTTCTTCACAGGCTGAGGTCCATTCAAAACTTTTAACCTTCCTGAGGGCGGAGAAAAAAATAAGAAACTTTATCGGTAGACTTGGAGATGAACCTGTTTAGAGCGGCGATCCTTCCCGTAAGTCACATGAAATCTTTTGGGTTTGTTTGGGAAGGAATATCGAGGATGGACTTTATCTCATCTGGGTTGGCTTCTATACCATGTCGAATGACTAGGTATCTAAGAAATTTCCCAGAGGCCACTCCGAAAGGGCACTTGGTGGGGTTGAGCTTCATTCTTATTTCCTCATAACGTCGAATGCCTCCTCTAAGTGTGCTAAGTGTTGTTTGGCTTGCAATGATTTTACCAACATGTCATCAATGTAGACTTCCATAGTTTTTCCAATTTGGTGAGAGAACAATTTGTTGACAAGGCGTTGATAGGTGGCCCCAGTATTCTTAAGTCCGAATGACATTACCTATTATAACAGTAGACTCCATTGTTTGTGACAAAAGCCATTTTTTCCTGATCGTTTGGGTACATGAGGAATTGGTTGTAGCCTGAATACACGTCCATGAAACTCAGCAATTCGTGCCCAGCCACAGCATCAACCATTGAATTGATATGGGGGAGTGGGAAAGAATCTTTCGGACAAGCCTTGTTTAGGTCTGTGAAATCAATGTAGACTCACCATTTTCCATTCTTCTTCCGGACACCACGACGTTAGCGAGCCACTCCGGGTACTGGACCTCTTTGATGGCTCCATTCTCCAACAACTTTTGAACGTCCTCGTCGATGACTCGATTTCTTTCTGGAGCAAACTTCTTCCTCTTTTGTTTGACAGGTGGGTAGCCTGGATCCACATGTAGCTCATGGGTAATCATCTCTGGGCCTATTTCTGTCATATCTTCATGGGACCAAGCGAAACAGTCGTGTCGTTCTTTGAGGAAATCAGTCACCTCGACACGTAGAGCGGGATCGAGGTGGGCCCCTATTTGGGCTTTATAGTCTGGGTAGAGTGGATGGATTTGGACCTCACCGAGCTCTTCGACTTTGGTAGGCTCAATGTTGATTCGACAAGATCCGTCCTGTAATTGTTATGCTGACTGGGATTTTACTTTCAGGGTCGTTTGGTAGCAACTTCTGAAAACAAGTTGGTATTCTTTGATTTCTTGGACACCCCATTTGGTAGGGAACTTCAACACCTGGTGATAGGTAGACGAGACTGCCCTCATGTTGTGAATCCAAGGATGCCCCATTATCAGGTTGTAGGCTGAAGGGCAATCCAAGACCAGAAAGTGGTCTTTTGTTGATTCCGCCTACGTATACTAGAAGAGAAATTTCCCCCAATGTGAATTTTATTCCCCGCTGAATCCAATAAAGGCCATCGATCGATGATTTATTTTCTCCAATCCTCCTCCCATGTCAGTGAGGGCGGTGATGAAGATGATGTTGGTTGATGACCCTATGTCGACTAACACTCTCTTGATCATGAAATTGGCCACTTGCAAGAGAAACACCAATGTGTCATTATGAGGATTAGTATGACTGGAATTTCTGTCGTCATTGAATTCAATTGCCAAGTCGGTGTAGTCTCCCTATATATCTCCGTAGAATACAATGCAACAGTACCTACCATCCTGGTGTGTCGCTTCGCCGCGAAGTATGAGATTCCACTGACTTCTGATCCCCCTGAGATGAAGTTAACGATGTTATTTATTGTTGGGGGTGGCAGTGGTCCATCTTTTTGTTCTCCTCTTTTGTCTCTCCTTACTACGACCGCTTTCCCTTTCTCAGTGAGCAGAACTTTCAAATTCCCTTTGTTTAGCAACTCCAAAACTTCCAACCTCAGTTCTATATAGTCGGTTGTCATATGGCCGTAGTCTCAGTGGAATTCACACCACATACTAGTGTCTTTCCTCATAGGGCCTTCCTTGGAGCGTGGAGGCAATTTTACTTCACTTCCTATCTTTCTGAGGACTGAGACCAGTTCACCCGGTGATACAGTGAAGTTATAGTCTGGGATTCTTGGGGTACCATAAGGAGATTTCTCTATACTGTTGAATATGGATGGTCTGCGGTTGGAACCCCTGTCGAGATGATGAATATCTCTTCTTCGATGAGCTCTTTGGTCGACTGACTGCTGGCCTTCCATACCAAATTCTTTTGGTCGTTTGGGGGGCGGTGACGTCCTTTCCCCTTGTAGACTAGCAGAATTCTCTCTCTTTTTATTCCTCTTATATTCTTCCCATCTAATTTCAAATTGAGCCCTAGCCATTGCTTGATCCATGGTGTAGCACCGGTTTTTGGTCAACTTCTTGTAGAGCCCGTTGTCCGCCATCAACCCATTCCTAAAATCTTCCACTGATGTCGGCTGATGGAGGTCTAGGATGGTGATTCTTTCTTTCTTAAAGCATGCCACGTAGCTTCGGAGAGATTCTCCCCTTCGATGTTGTATGGCGTGGAGGTCGTCTGTGGTCTTTTCGAGTTTGCAAGAGCTAGTAAAGTGTTCCACGATCTTGTCGGCCAATTTTTGGTAGGATCCAATCAACCGTATAGTAGATTGATAAACCATGTGAGGGATGCGCCAGCCAATGTCTCACCGAACCCTCTACACATGCCAGCCTCCTATTGATGCGAAGCCAGGCCTGTGGACATGATCATGTACTTGTAGTGAATTATGTGGTCGTATGGGTCGGTGGATCCATCGTACAACTTCATATTCGATAGACTGAATTTTCGTGGAAGTTCGACTGAATTGATGGCTCATAGGAAAGAGGTGTCTGATATTGTACATGCTCTACTTTTCTTCAGCGGTAGCCTGACGCCTGGTAGGCTGGATAAAATTGCTTTCTTGAAATCCTGAATCTCCTTGCGCATGGATGAAATGGTATGCGGTATCTGATCGACTGGCGAGATGTGTTGATTCATTTCCTGATTGGGTGGATGATTACCTGATAGGGGATTATCGTCTGCTTCATTATTGAATGCCTCCATTAAACTGGACCGACGAGTAGGGTGATTCGGAGGTCTGGAGCTCCTCGTCTTTCAGAAGTAGAGGAAATATGTTCCAACTGCTTCTGGAGGTCCGTGTTGGAGCTTCGTATGACTGAATTCTCCTCCTCCAACACTCCTAACCATTCTTGAAGGATGGGCAACTGAGTGACCAGAGGATCTGTATTGGCTCGCCGTTTGAAGCCATGAGTTTTTATCTTTAATGTGGGTCGTATGTTGAATGATGTTTGGTTACTATAAATCACTATCCCCACGGTGAGCGCCAAATTGTAGATGCTGGTTTCACCCGAGGTCCATAATCGAGAATTTCTAGTTGGGGGCACTAACGATCCTGCAAAACAAAGGTAGAGTGAGCGGGAGAACTGCCCACCGATGTGGTGGGTGCCGTAGGCACTCCTACGCTCAAGTCAGTAACAAGAATGAGTTATAAATACAGTAGGACGAGAAGCAAGGTCTGAGACTACCGTGGATTGCAGTGAGGGCGGTGGGTCGGAGGTTCAAAGGGCTCTGGTGAGAGTGATTAAGCTCTGGGTTGTAATGCTTTGGTCTTCTTTTTTCTTCCCCCATTCGCTTTTGATTACCTCTTTTATTTATATGCACTAGAGATGTATGCATATTTAATACATTTAATTGTTTGTCTGTTGGAAGTTGGAAATGGCTGATCCACGATAAGGGAGGAGTGATGAGTTCAAGCGTTTCATGGGTTGGAAACTGATGAGTTAGAAGGCCATTTGGGTCAGACATTTTCTTGGGTATGGGCTTGTGAAATAACTTGGACCAATAAAAGCATAGAAATGAGCTTTCTCTGAGGGTTTTGGGTTCTTTAGGCTAATGGGTGATGAGTGTCGCGCCTCTCTTTGTGCGTGGGCCTAAGAAGGTAATTGGGGCCCAAGTCTATTCTGGGTACTGTTTGAGGGGATTTGGGTTGTATCTTACATAGGGCCTGAAGTGAAATATCGGAAATGCCCTTAGACCAGATTTGGCCCGTATAATACCTCAACAATCAAATATTTCAATAACAAGAATAGGGTTAAGCGGCATCATATGATGACGCGATAATGCACCTAAGTTTTGACACCTTTCACAGGAACGACAGAAACCATTTCTATCTTTAAATAAAGTAGGCCAATAAAAACCACATTGCAAGATCTTTGCAGCAGTTTTCTTTACTGAAAAATGGCCTCCACATGCATGGAAGTTTATATTTATATCTCTTGGATAATCTGGATACCTGGGACGGAAGAATTATACGTATGCAGTGACCTCGACTATATGGTTCAAAGATTTTATCTGTGTTCGTCATAACTTACGGGTGGGTAAATATGGACACGAAATTGGATTTCATGACAGATATGCCTAAACCTATAGAGTCTCACTAATGAGATATACTCGTAGGGCAGTAGGGAAACTTTTATAAATAATACTGATTATTTATAGTCGTTTAACGGTTAAACGAAAATACATGCTTTTGAAATCTTTCGGCCATTATTAAATGTCGAATTGTGATATTTGACATTTATTATTAATATATTATTTTGATTATTTAATGTAAATATAATACATATATTTGAAATATGTATTTAATTATTTATTATTCAAATGTTGAATAATTGAATTAATTAAATATTTATATCTTATTTACTTATTAAAGTAAGATAAATGACATTTCTTTATTGGATAAAGTGGCCAATTTTGATTGGTTGGATTAACATGATTTAATTGGTTTTTTGTGATAAGTTTTGAATTATTTGATAATTTATTACCAAAATATTTATTAAATTATTTTCCAATTATTAAAATAAAATTGAAAAAAATGTGGCCATCTTTTTTCCTCACATTCTCGGTCATTGAGGAAATTATAAAAGCCATTTTTTCTTTTTTATTTCTTATTCTAAGAACCCTAAAACACATATACAAAAAGAGAAAGAGAGAAAATGAGAAAGAAAAGGAAGAAAAAGCTTGAAAATAAGGATTTTTGTAAGTTTTTTCCTTAATTTTTCTTTATGAAAATTGTTTCTTTCATACTAGGCTTCTATATGATTAGCTTAGTTTCATCTCTACTCTTTTATGGATGTGTTTTTTATGATTGGGAACTTAGATGAAAGATGTTAGCATGTATGAATTTTAAAGAATGTTAATTAGGTGTAATTAAGCATTCTTTTTAACCATTTGATGGAAGTTGTCATTCTAGAGTTACTTAGCCACTCATGATTGACCTAGAATTATTCTTGAACTATTTCACGATGGTGAGGCTTGATTGGTATTGTAAGAATTGAATTAAAGCCTTGGATTTGATTAATTTGGCGTTAATTTTGCTAATTTTTGAAATTATAAAATTAGAGTTTTTAACCTTCACCAAACTTGGGGATTTTCATATATGTTATGAGATTTGATGTATATATGATGTATATTAAATTGGGGAATTTTTGGATTTGATCTTGATGTGTTTTGAACAAAAAAGGACCAAATTATAAATTCTTGAAAATTGAGGGACCATTCGACAATAAGAGGAAAATCGGTTTCTTTGAATTGAAAATTGTATTTTCATGTATTAGACATGTATAAGTGATTTTAGAATTGATTCAGAATCAATTAGAATTGTATTTGATAATTTTGGACTAAAATGATTAAAATACAAAGTTTTGGGCAAAACTATAATTTCTGAAAAATCTGATTTTTGGGTAAAAATTTCAGTTTTTAAGTATTGAGTAATTGAAATAAATTTATTTATTTTAATTACCCAAGAAAAATAATTCAAATCGGAAAATTTTGATTTTCCACATTCCGCTGCGTTTACCCGAATTACCACCCAAAACCCCAACAAAATGGCATCAGAGCAGGTATAAACCTTGACACATGATATGAATATGTCTTTAAATTCATTGTTTAATTATGTTCTCACTTGATACATGCTTGTCTTTAATTAATTTGATTAAATTAAATATGTTTCATCTTTGTGGAAAATCCTTATTTAATAAGGTTTTTAGAAAGTAATATATATTTGACCGGTATTGTCACACGCGTATAATGCAAGCGCACGTATCGTTCAAGTAATATAAAAAATATTGATCCCACGATGACTTAATACATAACCTATTAATTTTATAAGGTCAAATGATTACTAGTATCTAATGGATTGGTTGTTTGATTGGAATAGTGCCTTTAAAAATAAAAAATTAAAACAAGTAAATAAAATGGCGCGAAAGTTGGTTGAGGAAAATTCAAATTTATAAAAATATCCAGGGTTGTGATTTCTTCCATATCTTTTTAAAAGACGAAGTGGTTATTTCATGTTTGTGAATATATTGGTTTACTAACCTGGAACATGAAATTCTGCAAAAGCCTCTGTCGATGGTTAGATGCAAATACCCAGTGTAACATAATTAAATCATATGTCTTTTCAATCAAATTACATGGATTCATTAAGACTAAGCTCCAATTGTGGTTACCCCCGCCTGACAGGTATATGTCTATCCTGTAAGGAAATCTATTAAAGGGTTATATATCCTCAAGGAAGATCGTGGGCTATTAAGTCTAGGGTCTTAAACCTAAAATTCATTCGTCAAGTTTATTTTAAGTTTACCAGATCAATCTTATTAATGGCCAGTTATTAAGAAGCAATAAGCTTAAGACTTAATAAGTAAACCTTTATATTACCCAAACTATAAAATAAACCCTTATAAACCGGTGATATTGGAATTCATCACAACCCAGATAACGGGCTTAGCTACGACACATATTATATCTAGTAAAAACTTAAAAATAAAAGAAAATGCTAGGGTTAAAGGTTCCACTTTTATTACTACTATTTTAGATATCTTCCTTAATATAATATATTAACTTGTGTGATATTACCAACCAGCCATATAGGCGGTAACCTGATTAAGTCAAATTAATAATTAATTACCAACCGACCAACCAGGTGGTATCCTTGTTAATCAGGTTAAAACCAATTTAATATCAATTACCAACCGGCCAATATAGCGATATCCTCATCAAGTCATGTTTTAATAATTATTACATTATAATTTATGGAGATTAATCTAAATAGTAATAATAAAAGCTTTACGTTTCACCCTAGCAAGGGGAAGTTACCTCCTCATTGCTGAATAGTAAAAACTGAAAAAGTAAAGAAAGTAATTACTATTACAAAAAGTAAATAAAATGAATTACAAAACTGAAATTAAAAAAACTAGATACAAACTCTTTAGAATTTTTAAAAATTTACAGAGAGGAAGGTACATCTGAAACTAAAATTTCGAGCTGAATTTATAGGCGTGGATAAGTGGGGTGCGTCACGACGCAACAACATTTTAGACGTCGCGACGCGCGTAGATCATCAACACGTGACGGATTAGCTTCGCAAGATCATGACACGTGTTATGCTTTCGTCGGTGGTGTAATTATTAGTGTCGACAGCATGTGATGACGACACGTGTCCCGATGCATGTTAGCATGATTCACTGAGATGTTGACACGTGGCAGGCACTTTTTAGCGTCGATGATGATTGTCGATAGCATGTGATGGTGACACGTGTCCGGTGCATGTTAGCATGGCGCACTTTAGCAAACGGCGTACGTTAGCACGATGCATTTTAGCAAGCCTCTCAGAATGTGACATGTGTCTCGGTGTATTTAGCAGATGGCGCACGTTAGCGGTCGCAACGAAGAAGGCTTGCGCTGCGTGACGCGCCAAATTAAAATTTTGCCTTTTTATCCTTTTTCACTGTTTTGGCCCCAAATTGCTTTCAGAGAGTCCTGAAACTTTATTTATCTATAAAATAACATAAAACACATCAAAATATTCACAAAACTTGAGAAATTATACAAAATATTAGGTCAAATGAGTGGGAAATAGTGATACATTTACCACTCATCAGTATTGAATACATATTTCTTGGTCTGTCTTGTCAATACGGTTTATGAATATCTGTTATATGGCTGCATCCGAGTTCGTGCAAAAGCAGTGAGGGTGTAGTTAATAGAAATTTATCCATACCTTATGTATATGTAATATTAGATAAGTTCAAGCGAAAACGGAAATCCTGAACGTGCCAAAACTATCATGACTACACAAGTATCTTGAATTTATCATTGACAAGTTTAACCTTGGTACGCCTCCTTGTGAACTTGCCAAAGTTGTCACAACGAGAAACGAGCAGGACCGAAACCCAGGAGTCACTATTGAGTGATTGACAATGAGTTGTCTACCTAATGAATATACGTAGGCGAGATCGTGCCAAAGCTGTTAGCGAAATATATTCATGGGATCCACCTTTTCGCTATTAAATTTAATTTGATTAATTGTTTGTTTATATTCTGTTTAGGGATTACAGTATTGCATGTAATATTGGGAGAGACATTTTTAGATTAAGATCCATGATCTATTTATGCTTTGTTTGATTATATAATGAAATTATTTTGTCTGCTAATCATTTTTCGCTATATATATGGATTTGTGATGGTGGCACCTGTTTCTAATCCTTTTGCTCGTATACTTGATACGAATAAGCTTAAAGGCACCGAAAACTTTGCAGATTGGGACTTGGATATGAGAATTGTTCTTGGGTCTGAGCAAATAGAATATGTGTTGGAAGGTCCGTTGCCACTGGCCATAGCACTTGATGCTACACCAGAGGAACATGAGCCTCTCCAAAAATTTGAGAGATGGTGATAAAAGAGTCAAATCATATATTCTCAGTTCCTTTGTACCGGAGCTTAAGAGGCAATATTTTGGATTGCCCGATGCATATACTATGATGATGCGGTTGCGAGATTTCGTTATGAACCAAGAACGGGTCTCGATTTATAAAATCGCTATGGAACTGTTCCATGCAAAACTGGAAGATGGACAGGCTGTGAGCCCTCACGTGGTTTATCTGATTGATTTGATTGAATAGTTGAGGCGTTATAATTTCCCTCTTAATGACACTTTAGATGAAGTGTCATACTTGGATCTTGTCAGCATCATATCGCCAATTTGTAATCTATTTCAATATGAATGGATTAACTGTTCTTACCAAGAGCTGCATAAGATGCTGCAAACTGCGGAGGAAGATTTGAGGAAGGGAGTACCGACTTGCCCTCCTAAACCCACTGCTCTTCCTGCTTCATCCCAATATAAACAGAAAGGGAAGAAGAATAAAGGGAAGAAAAAGAATGGTACAAATCTTCCACTACAGGGTAAGATAGCTAAACCCAATAGAGCTGCCGAAGATAAATACCACCACTGCAGCAAGATCGGCCATTGGAAGAGGAGTTGTCTTGATTACTTGGCCCAGATCAGAAAGGAAAGAGCATCTACTTCAGTTACTTTTATTTTTCCAATTATTGATATCTCATTAGCTTGTGAAGCTATGTCATCCAGTTGGATTTTAGATTCTGCTTGTCCAATTCACATTTGCAATTCATTGCAGGTGCTGAAGGAAAGTAGACGACTAAAATCTGGGGAGATGCAATTGTAATTCGGGAGTGGCGACTCTTTGGATGCAGTTGGTGTGGGCTTATACGAGATTCCCCTGCCCAGTGGGAGCCTTTTGTTGCATGACTATTTTTTTGTACCAGTGTAGACACTGCATTTTTGCATATCATGCCCAATGACGAGCCTCGTAAGGAGGCACTACCTTTTCATGTCGTGGAAGTCGCGGAAAGCGGTCGTCGGAAAGGAAAGTCAAGAATTGATGTTTTGTGGATTTTATTCGCTCATTTGCTTCGGGTTCATCGTCGCTTTTCCGTTTCAAGATTACCCTCCACCCGGAACCCTATTCTCTCTCTCTAACTTTCCATGCTTGTGACCCTTCAACTTCCATGCAAATTAAAATTCACCAACCAATTAAATTAATTTGAACTAAATTAAATCATTAAAAATTACCAACCAATTAAATAACAACTTTAACATGAATAACGAGTAACCAAAAAACCAAAATAAAACACACACCATTCACAAATTAAATAATTAAACAAACAATAATCAACAAACCATAACACCTATCTTCCAAAGCCCCCACGTGAACACCCATCCCCAAACACTAGCAAACAAAGCACTACCCATCCAAGAACCCATACTTATTCAAAGACCAAACAATAAACAACAATATCCTCATGACCATCGCACAACCCATAACTCATCACAACCCTCAATCAGTCCACTATAACAACCTAAAATATCCATCATACAAACCATCAACCGCCGCTTTCATCATCCCTGCTTCCTCCTTCCACACACCACCATCATCATCAAAACTGAGGTGAAACAGCCCCTGACTTTTTTTGGATGCTTCAGTCTTCATTCATCAGCTCCCACGCCCCTTCACCACTAACTCATTAGAACAAAATCATCACAGCCCAGCCTCAGCAGCTCACGCCATCACAGCAGCCTTCCATCACCATGCATCGTGAACCATCATAGGTGAAGCCTCCATCAATCTCACCATCCACCAAGAACCCTTCTTCCATTGATCATCACAACCGCATCTGATCTTCACGCCTGGATCATGGATTGATCTTCAACTCATTAAACACCATCCACGGCAAAACCAACACAACCAGTCCTTCACGCCATAACGCAGCCCCTTCATTCTTCAGGAAATCATCACAGCTCAACAACCCTTCAAGCCTCACGTTCAACAGACCTGCACCCTCACATAGCTACTAAAACACATGTAACCACCTTCATGAACCCACTGACTTTCACGGCAGTTGACAGCTCCCTCTCCATCATCTTCTTCCCCACGAAAAAACCCTAGACACAGTCCTCACACCACTGTCTTGCCCCTCACCTTCATGCACTGCTGACCATCACCTTCTCGGCATTACCTTGATCAATCTTCATCATCACCATCAATGATCATTGCTCACTGCATCTTCACACGCCACAGTAGCCTCTTCTCCATGCCAACCAGCTCCACGTAAATCCTCATGCCCACACAGTCCATACACAAGCTTAGCTCTCACGTCCCTCAACCGTATCATTCTTCACGCCCTCTACCACTTCATCACAGCCAAGATTAACACACCAAGAACTGATCATGCAGCCCCACTCGGCACCATGCAGCCCTCTCACGTAAGCCACCTGAAACACGCCATTTACTCCCCTTGTCAGCCGAGAGAACAGGCCACAAAACCCTCACTGCCAGAGCAAACAGAAGCCACAACCCTAGCTCCACGCTGCAGCCCTACACGCACCAAACTGCCGTGAAACCATCCCTGACACTGCCTCTAAACAACCATACTCACACAGCTCAAGTACCCAAGACCACGCCTTACACTCACGCACACATACCCTGCTCGTATACTGCCCAAATTCAACTCACCTCACTGCCACCATACACGCAAGCAGACCACCCCCTTAACCCCTCTGCTCACTGGAACCGAGCACTGCAGCCTCCTGACCGAGCATGTTTCACGCCCTTCAGACCTTCACTGCCCACGTCCCTAGCCACTGATCCACGTGAAGACAACCCTAGCACACAAGAACACCACGTGAACCCCTTCACTGCCAGTAAGCCGAGGAACAAATACAACCATGCACAAGTGAGCAGCCCTTTTTAACACGTTGATACTCTTCACAGCACACACTCACGCGTGTTGACACCTTGCACTCACACTAATAACCCTCACAACAACAGCCCTCATAACCGAGCAAAGACCCCCAAACTGCCCAAAAACACTCCCAAAACCACGAGCCAAGAATAATCCAAGAGAGAACATGAGAATTTGAGTTGAAAAGAGAGAAAACAGCGAGTGAAAGTACAGAAAAATCATGAGTGAAAATAACGAGTGAAACGGTGAAAACGGCGAGTCAAAACTGTGAGAAAATGGCCGAAAACAGCAAACTGTAACCGCGGGTGAAAACGGCGAAAACAGTTAAAACGGCGAACCTGGTGAAATAGCGAAAACAGCAGACAGTGAGAACAGTGAATGATAACCCCTTCCGGCACCGCAGAACGCACTCCCGGACAGCGACTAAAAGGTAAGACCTGAGGGCACCCTTTGTTACTTTACTGTTACGGACGCGGCGTATTCGGTTGACGTCAGATACGTCTAATCGGGTATGCGAGGTCCTACATTAATAGTGGCCAAGTTACTGGCCCACATGTTTATTTTTGTATTTGTTATGTTATGAAAACTCATTTTCGAAGCATGTAAATTTAAATGTAAGATTTATTTTTATGAATGTGAATTAGGTTGAATTATCATTGTACATGTA
Organism: Zanthoxylum bungeanum; assembly: GCA_019454045.1. Classification (NCBI taxonomy): domain Eukaryota; kingdom Viridiplantae; phylum Streptophyta; class Magnoliopsida; order Sapindales; family Rutaceae; genus Zanthoxylum; species Zanthoxylum bungeanum. Next base: position 281,438 of record SKCR01028650.1, read on the forward strand.
TGTTAAGTAGTTTTGATTAATATTGCACAAATCACAAACATTACAAGATGACATAAAGTAAGAGACCATTCCGAACCCAAAGGTTTGAGGTCTTCTCTGGCGAGGGGTGAGTGCGGCCTTAAATCTCATTTTCCCGGCTCACACCGGGTGGCGACTCCATGTTATTTCGTACTTCTCAGCTAGGCCGCGAGCCTAGAACGGCGTCGCCGATTTCCTGTTGTCTACAGTCTGGCGACTCCACTGGGGATATAGAGAATTGGCTCCGAAATGATTTCTTGTAATGTTTGTGATTTGTGTTTTAATTAATCATGACTACTGTGTTTATGCCTGTGTTTTAGACTGTTGTCATTCGTGTTTATGTTTGTGTTTTGGACTATTATCATTTGGATTTATTTGGACTCTTTGTTAAGAGATATGGACTTGTTTTCGTTAAATCGGGACAAGTTCATGTCCTTTTGACAATTAGGTCAAAATTTCTGAAATGCAGATGGGCCAGTTTGTTTTATGTTTGTGTTTTGGACCTTTGTCATTTGGATTTAGTTGGACTATTTGTTAAAAAGATATGAACTCGTTGTCATTTAAACCGGGACAAGTTCATGTCCTTTTGACAATTAGGCCAAAATTTCTGAAATGTCGATGGGCCAGTTTGCGTGTGGGCCTTTTATCATTCGAAGTTATTTAGCCGTGTTATCGCAAAAGTGTAAACTTGTTGGGCCTTTTCAACTGGGACAGGTTTGCATTGCGCAATAGTGTGATTGAATACTTTAAAATGATAACGGGCCAATTAGCGTAAATATTTTTGAATATGTTTACATCATATATCATGTCATGCATACATGCATCATGTTAACCATTTTTGTCTTAAAAGCCATAAAAGACTCCTGTTGGGTTGGGAAAGAAGGAAGATTTGTCAAAGAACTGTCAGCCAGTGTGTGAGTAAGTCAACTAACGGGGAATCCCGCCTAGATTGATTAGAAGCCAAGGTAGCTGAGATTGTTGAGTAGTTGCAAGTCCTGAACAATGATGTGACCAGTTCGACCGTGCCATATACAGCTAGTAATAGAGACTTGTGCAACCAGAATGAAAGGATCATTGAGTAACCTTCAAAGGCTGAGCCTACTTCCTCAGAGATTGCTCCTATCAGAAACGGACAACTCCCTCAGCTTGAGTTCACTGTTGTAAATAATGTTTGAAAAAATTGAAGATGCAAGGAGAATTGGAGTTAAAGAAAGAATGGTTGAAGCCATATGAGTTCTACCTCAGAAGTCTAGCACAGACTATTCCTTATTGCAAATGTTAGCTTGCCGAAGAAAATCAGATGACAGACACATTGGTGACACTAGCTGCGGCTTGAGAAAATCTGAAGAAATTGGTGATGTGATCATTTGTGTTGACAACTGTAAGCAAACCGGCGTATGAGACAGATGAGATATTGGATGTGGAAATTAATGACAGAAAGCCTTGGTATCATAATGTTCAGAGGTATCTGAAACACGGAGAATTCTCAGCGAAATAAGCAGAAAAGACAGAAGATTGGGAAACAAGGCAATGAGACTACCAGATTTGGGAAATGAGGAATTCACCAAGTCGGTCGACGTAAGCAGATTGAAGCTGCACTTTGCTGGAAAAAAGAAGACTGAGCAGTCACCAAGGGAACCGGTAGAAGACCTAACCCAGCGGGATAGGAAACGCATCCATGCATACATGCATACACGTAACTTGCATCCTTTGTTTTGTGTTGTGTTTTTGCAGATTTCAGAAGAAAACCAACAGAGAGAGACCAGGGACATGTGGCACCGAGGAGCACAATGAAGATCCAACCCATCACGAAAAGGGAGTATCTCTTCACTTGCATATTTACATGCACATGTATTCATATTGTTGTTTTGTATTTGCAGGTTTAAAGAATAAAAGAAAAAAGAAAGAAAAGAAAGCAGCAAAAATTAGAAAAAGCGATGAGCACTAAGGACGACGGTGAAGCCACTTTGACAGAAGAATTTCGGTCATGTCTGGCTGACGACGATGAAGTTAATACTGAAAGGGAAGCAATCTATGCAATTTGCTGTGATTTCTATTTTATATTTTATGGAATTTCTAATTTTGTGTTATTTTTGCAGGAAAAAGCAAAGGCGGAGCAAGGAAAGCAGCAAAGATCAAAGGCGCGAGTACTAAAGATGACGGTGAAGCTACATTGACAGAAGGATTTCGGTCATGTCTGGCTAAAGACGATGAATTTAGCGCTAACAGGGAGGCAACCCACGCATTGTGTTGCGATTTCTGTTTTCATGTTTTGTGTATACATGTTGTAGAATTTTTAATTTCGTGTGTTATTTTTATAGGTACAACAGATGCTTTCATTGAATTACCAGAAGCCAAGAGACATGAGTTTGTCACCAAATCTGTGGAAGACATTTTTCTGATGGCAACAAAGGTTGAAGAGTTGATTGACCAGATCCTGGCTTTTGAGCCAAAGCTTGATCCCATCCTCTCGACACTGGACTGGACTGAACTGATAATGATCCTAGCAAGAAACGCAGATTGGACATTGATCTGAATCGATGATGCGCCATGCTGACCAGGTATTCCAAGGCCTATTTGAAAGTTTGTGTTTTAATTGAAAAGTTTGTATTTTATTTTAATTGTTGAAAAAAAAAAAAAAAAAAAAGAGAAAAAAAAATGAATGAAAAAAAAAAAGAAATGAAAAAAAAAAAAAAGAATGAAAGAAAAAAATAAGTGAGAGAAGTCTTTGATAGACAGACGTATATCTGGTGATGACATTGTATGCTGCAGGGAGAAACCCTAGAAACAATAAGTTCGAGACGTGCTCTCATTTGGTATTTTGAATGGATTGATCTTAGTTAGACTCACGAGCACTTGATTATGGGATCCTAGCAGTAGAAGCCTGAGTGGTTAGCTAGGTGACTAGTTGAAGAGATGATGTATTGGTGAATGACCGTTTGTCTGAATGTCCACACTTGTTTGCTGATGCTATGATATATGATATGGTTGAAATAAAAAAAAATGTCTCTGAAGTAAAAAATGAAAAGAAAAAAAATAGACCACCTATAACCTATAAGCGTGAAGCTACCCATGGGCGAGTATTAGGACCACCATGCGGAGAAATGCTACCTTAAAGGGTAGGTGTGTCAGAAAAAGAAAAAAAAAAAGAAAAAAAAAAGAAAGAAGAAAAAAAGAGAAAAGAAAATGAAAAGAAAGAGACAAAAGAAAAAAAGATGAAAATCATATCATGTTGAGTATGCTGAAGTAATCACAGAATGTGATCAAGACATCCAGGTTGGTTAGACCCATTGGTTCGATTCTCTGAAACGAAATCACCAAGTTGGCTTACTTAAGGAATAAGCTGCGAAAGAGCCTTAGCACACACACATATGGAGTCTAGCTCAGATCACCCATTCAGACAATCGAAATTGAGTATATCAAGTACTTTGAAGGTTCTTCGGTTTCGACGCGAAAGCATTCGTTGAGGACAAAAATATGTCTATCTATCAAAGATTATCTCGTGAGAAGTGATGTAATGTGTAAAATAGAATATCATGTCAGCTTAGGGGCGAGGCCTCATATCAGCTTGGGGGCGAAGCCCCACGTCAGTATCAGTTTGAAGGCGAGGCCTATCTCAACCTGAGGGGCGAAGTCCACATCAGTTCATGATCGGTATCTGCCGGGTATGGCACTCTGGAGGGCGAGGCCCATATTAGTACAGTATCAGTTAATCTTGCCAGATACGGCAATCTTGGGGCGAGGCTCCACATCTTTATCAGCTTGGGGGCGAGGCCCATATCAGCTTGGGAGCGAGGCTCCACACCGACATCAGCATCAGTTCAGCCGAGAATGGTAATCCGAGAATGGAACAGAGTTCGAGAATGAACAAGCCGAGAATGGTAATCCGAGAATGGAACAGAGTTCGAGAATGAACAAGCCGAGAATGGTAATCCGAGAATGGATCAGGGTTCGAGGATGAACAAAGCCGAGAATGGTAAAACCGAGAATGGATCAGAGTTCGAGAATGAACAAAGCCGAGAATGGTAAATCCGAGAATGGATCAGAGTTCGAGAATGAACCAAGCCGAGAATGGTAATCCGAGAATGGAACAGAGTTCGAGAATGAACAAGCCGAGAATGGTAAATCCGAGAATGGAACAGAGTTCGAGAATGAACAAGCCGAGAATGGTAATCCAAGAATGGATCAGAGTTCGAGAATGAACAAAGCCGAGAATGGTAAATCCGAGAATGGATCAGAGTTCGAGAATGAACAAAGCCGAGAATGGTAAATCTGAGAATGGATCAGAGTTCGAGAATGAACAAAGCCGAGAATGGTAAATCCGAGAATGGATCAGAGTTCGAGAATGAACAAAGCCGAGAATGGTAAATCCGAGAATGGATCAGAGTTCGAGAATGAACCAAACCGAGAATGGTAAATCCGAGAATGGATCAGAGTTCGAGAATGAACCAAGCCGAGAATGGTAAATCCGAGAATGGATCAGAGTTCGAGAATGAACCAAGCCGAGAATGGTAAATCCGAAAATGGATCAGAGTTCCAGAATGAACAAGCCGAGAATGGTAAATCCGAGAATGGATCAGAGTTCGAGAATGAACAAGCCGAGAATGGTAAATCCGAGAATGGATCAGAGTTCGAAATGAACAAGCCGAGAATGGTAATCCGAGAATGGAACATAGTTCGAGAATGAACAAGCCGAGAAGGGTAAACGAAGAATGGAACACAGTTCGGAATAAAGCTCGGAGGAAGAAAGCCTCATCTACAGTTCGGGAATAAAGCTCGGAGGAATAAAGCCTCATCTACACGGTTCGGGAATGGACCACCATTATCATCAGTTCTGGGGATGCGTCCCAGGGTCGAGGCCCACATCAACTCAACACAGCAGGTGAACCAGGTGACAGCTGGCGAGCCAGGTAAGTAGAAATGCATTGCACGTAACTTTGATAGAATTGTCATTGTCACACACTACAAGTCCCATCAAAGTGGGGGCGACTGTAGACACTGCATTTTTGCATATCATGCCCAATGACGAGCCTCGTAAGGAGGCACTACCTTTTCATGTCGTGGAAGTCGCGGAAAGCGGTCGTCGGAAAGGGAAAGTCAAGAATTGACGTTTTGTGGATTTTATTCGCTCGTTTGCTTCGGGTTCATCGTCGCCTTTTCCGTTTCAAGATTACCCTCCACCCGGAACCCTATTCTCTCTCTCTAACTTTCCATGCTTGTGACCCTTCAACTTCCATGCAAATTAAAATTCACCAACCAATTAAATTAATTTGAACTAAATTAAATCATTAAAAATTACCAACCAATTAAATAACAACTTTAACATGAATAACGAGTAACCAAAACACAAAATAAAACACACACCATTTCACAAATTAAATAATTAAACAAACAATAATCAACAAACCATAACACCTATCTTCCAAAGCCCCCACGTGAACACCCATCCCCAAACACTAGCAAACAAAGCACTACCCATCCAAGAACCCATACTTATTCAAAGACCAAACAATAAACAACAATATCCTCCATGACCATTCTGCACAACCCATAACTCATCAACAACCCTCAATCAGTCCACTATAAGCCAGGCCAGCTGCTCCTCTCATCGGGACCTTGACTTCTTCCACACACCACCATCATCATCAAAACTGAGGTGAAACAGCCCCTGACTTTTTTTGGATGCTTCAGTCTTCATTCATCAGCTCCCACGCCCCTTCACCACTAACTCATTAGAACAAAATCATCACAGCCCAGCCTCAGCAGCTCACGCCATCACAGCAGCCTTCCATCACCATGCATCGTGAACCATCATAGGTGAAGCCTCCATCAATCTCACCATCCACCAAGAACCCTTCTTCCATTGATCATCACAACCGCATCTGATCTTCACGTCTGGATCATGGATTGATCTTCAACTCATTAAACACCATCCACGGCAAAACCAACACAACCAGTCCTCACGCCATACGCAGCCCCTTCATTCTTCAGGAAATCATCACAGCTCAACAACCCTTCAAGCCTCACGTTCAACAGACCTGTACCCTCACATAGCTACTAAAACACATGTAACCACCTTCATGAACCCACTGACTTCACGGCAGTTGACAGCTCCCTCTCCATCATCTTCTTCCCCACGAAAAAACCCTAGACACAGTCCTCACACCACTGTCTTGCCCCTCACCTTCATGCACTGCTGACCATCACCTTCTCGGCATTACCTTGATCAATCTTCATCATCACCATCAATGATCATTGCTCACTGCATCTTCACACGCCACAGTAGCCTCTTCTCCATGCCAACCAGCTCCACGTAAATCCTCATGCCCACACAGTCCATACACAAGCTTAGCTCTCACGTCCCTCAACCGTATCATTCTTCACGCCCTCTACCACTTCATCACAGCCAAGATTAACACACCAAGAACTGATCATGCAGCCCCACTCGGCACCATGCAGCCCTCTCACGTAAGCCACCTGAAACACGCCATTTACTCCCCTTGTCAGCCGAGAGAACAGGCCACAAAACCCTCACTGCCAGAGCAAACAGAAGCCACAAACCCTAGCTCCACGCTGCAGCCCTACACGCACCAAACTGCCGTGAAACCATCCCTGACACTGCCTCTAAACAACCATACTCACACAGCTCAAGTACCCAAGACCACGCCTTACACTCACGCACACATACCCTGCTCGTATACTGCCCAAATTCAACTCACCTCACTGCCACCATAACGCAAGCAGACCGCCCCCTTAACCCCTCTGCTCACTGGAACCGAGCACTGCAGCCTCCTGACCGAGCATGTTTCACGCCCTTCAGACCTTCACTGCCCACGTCCCTAGCCACTGATCCACGTGAAGACAACCCTAGCACACAAGAACACCACGTGAACCCCTTCACTGCCAGTAAGCCGAGGAACAAATACAACCCATGCACAAGTGAGCAGCCCTTTTTAACACGTTGATACTCTTCACAGCACACACTCACGCGTGTTGACACCTTGCACTCACACTAAGAACCCTCACAACAACAGCCCTCATAACCGAGCAAAGACCCCCAAACTGCCCAAAAACACTCCCAAAACCACGAGCCAAGAATAATCCAAGAGAGAACATGAGAATTTGAGTTGAAAAGAGAGAAAACAGCGAGTGAAAGTACAGAAAAATCATGAGTGAAAATAACGAGTGAAACGGTGAAAACGGCGAGTCAAAACTGTGAGAAAATGGCCGAAAACAGCAAACTGTAACCGCGGGTGAAAACGGCGAAAACAGTTAAAACGGCGAACCTGGTGAAAACAGCGAAAACAGCAGACAGTGAGAACAGTGGAATGATAACCCCTTCCGGCACCGCAGAACGCACTCCCGGACAGCGACTAAAAGGTAAGACCTGAGGGCACCCTTTGTTACTTTACTGTTACGGACGCGGCGTATTCGGTTGACGTCAGATACGTCTAATCGGGTATGCGAGGTCCTACATTAATAGTGGCCAAGTTACTGGCCCACATGTTTATTTTTGTATTTGTTATGTTATGAAAACTCATTTTCGAAGCATGTAAATTTAAATGTAAGATTTATTTTTATGAATGTGAATTAGGTTGAATTATCATTGTACATGTATGTTAAGTAGTTTTGATTAATATTGCACAAATCACAAACATTACAAGATGACATAAAGTAAGAGACCATTCCGAACCCAAAGGTTTGAGGTCTTCTCTGGCGAGGGGTGAGTGCGGCCTTAATCTCATTTTCTCATTTTCCCGGCTCACACCGGGTGGCGACTCCATGTTATTTCGTACTTCTCAGCTAGGCCGCGAGCCTAGAACGGCGTCGCCGATTTCCTGTTGTCTACAACCAGGATGTGTTGTGAATATTGTATCACTTTTTGTATTAGATACTGAAGGCTATAATGTAAATATTAAGAATCATTCTTCATATTTATATGATAGATATAATGTTCAGATCCTTGTTTGTCCAAATGAGCATGGTCATTACATTTTGCATTCCTCACAATATATCTTTAATGCTGGAATTAATAAACGTAAAGTATCTGATATAAATAATACTGAACTGTGGCATATGAGGTTGGGTCATATAGGCTTGAAACGCCTAACCCAGTTGGTTAGGAATGGTTTGATACATTATCTTACAATTGAACCTTATCCAACTTGTGAATCTTGTATTCGGGGTAAGATGACCAAAGCCCCATTTTCGGGTGTAGGATACCGAGTCACTGACTTATTGGAACTAATACATTCTGATGTATGTGGTCTCATAAGTCACACTGCTCACAGTGGTTTTTCCTACTTCGTTACCTTTACCGATTATTTGTCACGGTATGGTTATGTTTATTTGATGAAACAGAAATCGAAAACCTTTGAAAAGTTCAAAGAATTCTGAAATGAAGTAGAAAAACAAACTGGAAATATATATTAAATGTCTTCGATCTGATCAGGGCGGTGAATATATGAGTGGCGAGTTCACCGATTATTTAAAGGAGAATGAGATTCTCGCTCAATATACTCCTCTGGGTACTCTACAGCACAATGGAGTGTCCAAAAGGAGAAATCAGACTTTATTAGATATGGTTCGATCGATGTTGAGTTTTACAGATTTGCCCTATTATTTATGGGATTATGCTCTTTTAACTGATGCTCATCTTCTGAATAAGATTCATTCCAAGGTTGTTCCTACAACTCCATATGAGATATGGACTGGTAGGGAACCGAATCTTAATTATGTTAAGATTTGGGGCTGTCCTGCCTATGTCAGGATGGCTCAGCCAGCTAAGCTTTCGCCTCGAGGGAAAAAGTTTAGGTTTGTTGGATATCCTTCAAATTCGAAGGGATATTTGTTCTATGATACCGAGAATCGAAATGTGTTCGTACCTAGCTTCGCAAAATTTCTAGAGGTAGAATTTTTTTCTGAATGAGGTAATCATAGACAGGTTGAACTTGATGAAGTACAACCTAAAACCAACGAACCAGTGGAGGAACCTGAAGTTCAAATAGATGAAGAGCCTTCAATACACACACTCCGTAGGTCCCAAAGGGTGTCTAAACCTCCTGAACGCTTGTATTTGATACAAAAAAATAGTTTGGATGTTCTCTTAATCGAAGAGACTGACCCTTATACCTATAGAGAAGCGATGTTGGACATCGACTCCGCGGAGTGGCAAGAGGCCATGAAATCAGAGTTAGACTCTATGCATCAGAATCAAGTTTGAGACTTGGTTATGTTTCTTGAAGGAATTGTTCCGATTGGTAGTAAATGGGTTTACAAGAGGAAGCGTGGGCCTGACGGAAAGGTTAAAACCTTTAAGGCTAGACTGGTAGCTAAAGGTTATACACAGCGACCTGATGTCGACTACGATGAAACTTTTTCGCCAGTTGTGATACTAAAGATATAAAGATTTTATTGTCTATTACTGCTTACCATGATTATGAGATTTAGCAAATGGATATCAAAACAACTTTTCTAAATGGGTTTCTTGATGAAGAATTCTATATGTAACAACCGGAGGGTTTTGTATCCAGCGAAACCTCAGGCATGGTTTGTAAGCTTAAAAAGTCCATTTATGGACTTAAGCAAGCTTCGCGAAGTTGGAATCTTCGATTCGATGTGATTATTAGATTGTCTGGTTTTCTCAAGAATACGAAAGAATCATGTGTGTACCAGAAGGCTAGTGGGAGTATAATAATATTTTTGGTTCTCTATGTTGATGACTATCTAATCATTGGGAATGATATAGGAATGATGCAAGGCGTCAAAGCTTACCTCTGTAAGAATTCCTCCATAAAGAACCTAGGTGAAACTTCTTATATCTTGGGTATAAAGCTCTATAGGGATAGAGAAATGAAGCTTATTGGATTATCCCAATCGACGTACATATATAAGATCTTAGAGTAGTATAATTTTGCCAACTGTAAGACAGCAAATATACCGTTCAGACATGACATTCATCTTACGAAGAAGATGTGTCCGCAAACAGAAGATGAGAAGATTAGAATGTCTAATCAGTCTTATGCTTCATGTTTGGGTAGCATAATGTATGCCATGTTATGTAAAAAGCCTGATATTAGCTACGCGATTAGTGTAACCAGTAAATATCAGTCCAATCTAGGAAACGACCATTGGATGGCCGTTAAACATATCCTGAAGTATCTTAAAGGTACTAAGGATAAGTTTATCATTTATGGAGGAAATAAACTGCAGGTTAATGGGTATACGGATTCTGATTTCTAATCGTATCCCGATGATAGAAAGTCTACATCAGGATTCGTATTTACCCTTAACGGTGGTGCAATTTGTTGGAAAAGTTCCAAACAGGGGTCTACAGTTGATTCCACCACAGAGGCGGGAATATATTGCTGCTTCTGAAGCTGCAAAAGAAGCTGTTTGGCTTAAGAATTTTATATCATAGAAGTGGGAGTTTTCCTGAGTATCAAGAATCTGATTCCGTTATATTGTGATAATATTGGTGCCATTGCGCAAGCAAAAGAACTGAGGGCCCATCAGACTTCGAATCATGTGGAACTAAAGTACCACATCATTCAAGAGATTGTGTCGCGAGGTGACATTATCGTGTGCAAAGTTATTAGTGAAGATAATGTAGCAGACCCGCTCACGAAGGCCATACCTCCGAAGTTATTTGATAAGCATGTGGAGTCGATGGGTATTAGATGCAATCGATATTGGCACTAGATCAAGTGGGAGATTTTGTTAGGGTTGGTGCTCTAAGCGCCAATTTTTTTTGTATTTCCCTGTAAATACTCTTGTATATATTTTATTAATGAATAAAATATACAGTTTCTGTAATATAATTCTTTTATTATATGGTAAAGACGTAAATGACCATAGAGTGGTTGGTTATGATACAGTTGCAAAAGCGTCGCAACGGACATTGAGTAATATCATAAAAGTATCAGTCTTTAATTGTTCTTGGTCAAGGTTTACAATTACTTGGCCAGTAAGTAAACCTGCTGAGATTGGTACATGTCTATATTGGAATGTTGGATTCTAATGATTTCTCAATGAACCATGAGTCTTAGGAGACTCATAAAGACACATAGGTGTTTATATCGGATAACTATTAAACGACTCGCTGAAGATTCTTAATAGATGGTACACCAATGTCAATAAGAATCTTTTCGGGTTGAGTGAGCATAATGATCCTCCGACTTGAGGTACCAATGTGGATGTATGACGTATCATCCACACTTTGTTGGCAGTCACGTCACCGATCTATTTAGATCAGACCTCCGCCGGTTCGTTGGGTGTGGACTGATCCTCAGAATATCCTGTGTGTATCAAGATTGGATCTGTCAGTTCTGTGTATAGAGCATAGGTATCCATTATGGAATTAGCAATCAGTTCTAAGTGTTATTTAAGAGAATGCAAATAGAATCGTCGATGAGATTATACCTAAAGAGATTTGACGTTTATATCTATATCTCTGGGATAATCAGGATACCTGTGATGGAAGGATTATACGTATGTAGTGACCTCCACTTGTATGGTTCATAGATTTTATCCGTGTTCATCATAATTTACGGGTGGTTAAATTATGGACATGAAATTGGATTTCGTGACGGATATGTCTGAACCTAGAGAGTCTCACTAATGAGATATACTCGTAGGGCACTAGAGAAACTTGTATAAATAATACTGATTATTTATAAGTCATTTAACGGTTTAAACGAAAATACATGCTTTTGAATCTTTCAGCCATTTATTAAATGTCGAATTGTGATAATTGATATTTATTATTAATATATGTATTTTAATTATTTAATATTAATATAATACATATATTTGAGATATTTGTATTTAATTATTTATTATTTTCAAATGTCGAATATTTGAATTAATTAAATATTTATATATATTTAATTATTAAAGTAAGAGATAAATGACATTTCTTTATTAGATAAAGTGGCCAATTTTGATTGGTTTGATTGGCATGATTTAATTGGTTTATTTGTGATAAGGTTTGAATTATTTGATAATTTATTACCACAAATATTAATTAAATCATTTTCCAATTATTAAAATAAAATTTAAAAAATGTGGCCATCTTTTTTCCACACATTTTCAGTCATTGAGGGAAATTATAAAAGCCATTTTTTCTTTTTTGTTTCTTATTCTAAGAACCCTAAAACACATGTGCAAAAAGATAAAGAGAGTAAATGAGAAAGAAAAGGAAGAAAAAGCTTGAAAATAAGGATTTTTGTAAGTTTTTTCCTTACGTTTCCTTATGAAAATTGTTTCTTTCATACTAGACTTTTATATGATTAGCTTAGTTTCATCTCTACTCTTTTATAGATGTGTTTTCGATGATTGGGAACTTAGATGAAAGATGTTAGCAAGTATGAATTTTAAAGAATGTTAATTAGGTGTAATTAAGCATTCTTTTTAACCATTTGATGGAAGTTGCCATTCTAGAGGTTACTTAGCCATTCATGATTGACCTAGAATTTTTCTTGAACTATTTCATGATGGTGAGGTTTGATTGGTGTTGTAAGAATTGAATTAAGGCCTTGAATTTGATTAATTTGGTGTTCATTTTGTTAATTTGTGAAATTATAAAATTAGGGTTTTAACCTTCACCAAATTTGAGGCTTTGATATATGTGATGAGATTTGAAGTATATATATGATGTATATTAAATTTGGGAAATTTTGGATTTGATCTTGATGTGTTTTTAAACAAAAGGACTAAATTGCAAATTCTTGAAAATTGAGGGACCATTCGGCTATAGAGAAAATCGGTTTCTTTGAATCGCAAATTGTATTTCATGTATTAGACATGTATAAGTCATTTTATATTGATTCGGAATCAATTAGAATTGTATTTGACAATTTTGGACTAAAATGATTAAAATACAAAGTTTTGGGACAAAACGGCTATTTCTGAAAAATCTGATTTTTGGTAAAAATTTCAGTTTTTAAGTATTGAGCAATTGAAATAAATTAGTTTATTTTAATTACCCAAGAAAAATAATAAAAATCGGAAAATTTTGATTTTCCGCGTTCCGCTGCGTTTACCCGAATTACCGCCCAAAACACCAATACATTACATAATGGCATGCGACGAAAAGTATAAGTACGAAATAGACATGTGAATGTGGTTTTATCTTGATCTTCTAATGCTATTTCAATTTGATAATATCCAGAATAACCATATAAAAAATAGTAGAATGGGTGACCTGCTACTCGCTCTAAAATCTTGTCAATAAAAGGAAGTAGGAAATGGACTTTTCGGGTGGCAGCATTCAACTTCCTAAAATCTATACAGATGCACCAACCCGTGACTACCTTGGTAGGAACAAGTTCTCCTGCCTCATTCTGCACAACAGTAACACCTAACTTTTTAGGGACAACCTGCGTAGGACTAACCCATTTACTATCAGCAATTGGTATATAATACCTGCATTTAATAATTTTATAACTTCAGTTCTCACAACTTCTTTCATATAGGGTTAAGTCTAAGTTGAGGGTCTCTACGAGGAATAGCTCCCTTTTCTAGGTGAATCCAATGGGAGCAAATCAATGGGCCAATACCTTTAATGTCACCTATAGTCCAACCAAGTGCAGATTTATGCTCACTCAATATGTCAAGTAATTTTTTACTTTGTGATACACTTAATTCAGACGAAATAATAACCGAAAGGTATCACCTGGTCCGAGAAACGCATGCTGAAGAACTTCTGGTAATGGCTTTAGTTTAACTTTTGGTGTTTCAATTGTGGAAGGCTTTGGCTTCACTCTTTCTCCTGGTAAAGCCTCAAATCGTGGCTGCCATACTCTTGTTCCATAATTCTGCAAAGTAGAAACAACAGTAAAGATATCAGTACTTACGGTAGAGTTAATGGTATCTAAAGTCTTATAATCGAGAAGAAGGTGTTCGAGAGGGTTAGATTCATGTTGTATAGAGGCTATTTCAGGCAAGACTGTGTCTATCAGGTATGTATGGTAACATTCATTGTCATCTCGTGGTTGTTTCCTAACGTGAAAAATATTCACTTCCAGTGTCATTTCCAAATGACAACTTCATTAGGTCATTCCTACAATTGATAAGGGCATTAGCTGGTAGCAAGAAAAGATATACCTAAGATGAATGGAATTTTTGACTCAGTTTTAACCACAGAGACTGCGTATCTAAAATCAGAAAATCAACAAGGTGTTGGTTTGCTCTAAGATTCCCAAGATCATAATCAAGCATGAAACAAGTGTAAATACAATCATAGGAGGTGCGGAAAAACTCACATTGATTGGTCGAGATGCTTGTGGTGATGAAAAAACGAACTGCCCTTTCCATGCTCGGTAGTGGGCTGCGCAAATGGTGGACTGCACGGTGTGGGTGGATCTCCTCCATGAAGAATTGGCCATGGACTCCATTAAAGCTCCAAGCTTTGTGATAGTCTTCCATGCTCACGAACTCACTGCCCTATCACCTTGGTATGCCTCCTAGAGTGTGCTAGCACTTGGATCTTGCAACAAAATCACTCATTTCTTGTCTTCATTTTCGGTCAAACCAGTAAGAAAGAAAAGGAGATGGCCTTGAGGCCAAGAGAGATGAAGGAGGGAAAAAAGGTTCCAAAAAAAAACGTAAAAGAGCGAGAGAGAGAGGAAAAAGAAAATGTAAAAGGTTTATATAATTTCCAAAATTTAATAAACCATTTACCAACAAACTTTTTCAAAAAGCAAAGCATTTAATGCTTTCTTTCAAACACCTTACATCAATTCACATCAATCAATCAAATGTCACATCACTCAAAGTGACATGTGATTTGACGCTTGATGTGACTTGCGAGTTGACGCTTGATTTGAATTGCGTGCCGCACTCGAATTCGAAATGCGAATCGCTCACAAATAATCCCGGGCTCGGATTCGCTAATTCCAATTAATGAATTTTCCGTTGCATCGTAATTAAACGATTACGCCTAGCGAAAATAACTATTCAGTCGCTAACGAATTAATTCTAAATTAATCCGTTCTCCCGAATTAAAATCTAATTTTAATTCCGCGTCGAAATCCAATTTCGTATAACATATCAAATATATTATTTTATCGATTAATTCCAAATTAATCGTTTTCTCTCTTTCAATGATATTTTATCCCAGATAAAATATCTCCGTAATTAATCCCAGATTAATTTTCTCTCTCATTAAATTAATCCCATATTAATTAAAGTGCAAGTCATACGTCATCGGTGAATCTTCGGGAGCGACCCATGAGATCTCCGGATATGTTGGCAGTAAATCGGGTCGTCGGACTATCCGAACACGTAAGTACCTAGTACTACGTTTACATCGATTCACAAGACAAGGTTGGCTTCTAGCAAAGCGCCATGCCTACCCAATTCTCCAGAAACATGCTTATAGGAATAAGCGATCTATATCAGGTGTAGTATACGTGGTATTGCGTATTTCGATCCAGTATCGGATGATCACGTGCTAGGCCTGGGGCTGGATTTATGTCTGCCCCGTACGAAGCACATTTCGGATGTCTGGAAACTAGTCTCTATAATCGGATAAACATGACCTTGTCATTTTATCCCGATGACTGCAGTACTTAAGAGTACTAGTACCGTATCCTACGTGACCATCATCTCCATATGACTGGAGTGACACTTCCGTTTTGACATCGCACCCAACACACTACGATTCTCAAATACCCAGCATTTGCGTACATAAACCTGTTAAAGCCTTGGACGACCTCAACCAAAGTATATTGATTTTCGTACGTATTAGCGGTGCAAGTCTCAGGTTAAGACCAAATACACCTACCCTGATTTCGGACTTCCATAGACACATAGTCATACTGCCAATGGAATTCCGAATGGGTCTATCCAGAGCGAAGCTGTTTCCTATACCATCGGTGAAACACAACCTCCTATTACACTTGCATGAGTATCCTATACCCAAATATACGAGAACTATGTCGTTGTGCCCTCACAACTCGCACAAGTGCAATACTAGTCTTTTACGTATTTATCGATATCCAATCTCGATAATACTCTGACTAGGGATATTTAATGATTTATCCTTTGTGGACTGATACTGTCTCATATCATTCTCAGTCCAGGAACAAATCAAATGGACCTCCTATCATTTATATATCTAGATGATCTAATCATAAATGATAAGAGTGCAATCCCTTTGTCACATAGTAAATTTGTACAACAACACCATGATCTGTACAAATAGTGACGCTATGGGTCATAATTGTCTAACAATCTCCCACTTGGCCTATAGCCAGTCACTCGAGTGTCTACCACCTGAACTATATACGGTTGGCTCAAACTGCTGAGAAAAGGTTTTCGTCAGCGGATTTTCATGATTATCATCTGATGCGATTTATTCGATCATCACATCGCCACGATGTATGATCCGAACGAATCAGATGAATATCGAAGTATGTATCTGGATCATTGATTAGACCATTAATTCTTTAGCATGTGCTGAAGCCTAGCTCAGCTGCTAAGAGAACTATATCTAATCTAATTAGATTTTATCGACCCTAGAAGGCTTCTATTGTTGCTTCAGCTGTAGTAATAATCTGCATTTGTTGTTTATTCGGTAACAGGATCTTGCTTGGAAGATTTCCAGCTCACTGTACCATTATTCAAACTGTATAGTACCGTTTGCGACTTTCAGTCATCTTATCGGTTTAGGAAACTTGCTACAGTGATCCCAGTCACTTCAAGTTCTCATTCTCCTTAGTTTTAAGACAACATCCTTAGATCTCTAAGACACTAATGGATGTTCTTATATCAATCCAGTGACTATAACTTGGATTGACCCGTTTTTGAATCATATACTCAAAGCGTATGAGACACAAGTCACGTACATTTTTCAATGTACGATTTCTCGGAGAGTTTCATGAAAGCCAAACTTTCACCGATAGTTTTATGGGAATATCATTTCCAAGAAATGTCATATTTATCATTAATGTATAGGACAACCACTGTCAGTGCGCTCCCACTAACCTCCTTATATACAAAGAATCATTTTTCGTTTTGAATTAAATCATAAAAACCATAATGATTATATCAAAAAGATAATTCTAAGAACCTATGCTTGCTTCAATCCAAACATGGATCGAATAACCCGCAAACCTTGTTTGCTAGTTTTGGTATGACAAAACCAACAAGATGTTATAAACATCCTCCAAAAGGTTTCCTTTTCAGGAAAGCGATTTTCCCGTTACGCTGGCATATTTCATAAATGAAACATGCAGCATCAGGAAGCATTATCCAAATGGATTTACCGTGGCAACAGGTAAAAGGTTGAATCGTAATCAACACAATATTGATAACGATACCTTTCCGCTAAAAGCCTAGCTTTATACGTTGGTATGTTTCCTTCCATGTATGTCTTACTTGAAGACTTATACGGTACCAATAGCCACAATGCCTAGTGGTACGTCAACTAGTATCCAAACATAGTTGATATACATGGAATCCATTTCGGACTCATGACACTTTATCATAATAGGGAGTCGATACCTTTTATCACTTCCTCATACATAGTCAGTTGGTATACCTCAAAAGATAGACATCTTTATGAGGTGAGATCAGAAACCCATACCCCAGGTTGTTTTCTGATTCTCTCCGACCTACGTTGTTCTTGTGTATTCGAAGATTAATGGTAATAGTTACATCCTTGATGAACTATTTGTGTTCCATTAGGATTCGGTGCCTGGAATAGTATTACTCCGATTTTCATCGAGTTTTACTATCCCCCACTTACCATGCATATCGGTATTCTCTTAGGAAAATCGCATGGTTAGAAACAATCTAATTGTTATATTGTGAGATGTATAAGTACAATACTTATGGTATCCCTAGGATAACCTACAATTTGGCACTTATCCAATTTGGGTTCTAGTTTGGTATCATCCAAAACATATGCCTGGCATACCCAAATTTTCAGGAATGTGAAACCCGGTTTCTTTCCTGTTCATATCTAATATGATATCTGTCAGACAGATTATTATGGAACCTTATTCTAAATATGTTATTGCACTATTAATGCTTATCCGTTGAAGGAAATGATAGCTCAGAGCGACTTTGATTAACCTAATCATCTCTAATAAAATTCAGTTACTCAGTTCGGACACACCGTCAAATTGACGTGTTTCGGGAGGAGTTCTCTTTTGAAAGAATACTTTGCTCTTTCAAGTATTTTAGAAACTTATTGCTTGAGTATTTTTCATTACGGTCTTACCGTGACGGTATATACTGTAGCCGATCTGTTTGTCTATTTCGTGTCGAAACTGTAAAAGTTTCCGATTGTGTTCTTCAAAAGAAACACATAACCATTACGCGATGCCACATCCATATAGGTCACGAAATATTCATATCCACATCTAGCCTAGCTAGACATGGACCCACTTGCTTCACTATGAACTAGGGCTATCAGATCAGTGGCATTTACACTTTTACCAAGTAAATAGTGTTTTAGGCACTTTGCCCAATAAACTAGATTCGTAGACTTTATTTGAATGGAATCAAATCAGTCATAGTACCCACTCTTCAAAAGTGTGGATATACGAGTCTTGTTTGATTGTGTCCCAGACAACAATGCCACAATTTAGTTTCTACTGATCAAATCAGTTCGAGCTATTTGTTTGTCATGTTATACGTGTGAGATTTATTTATATTCTAAATATAAATACTGTTATTCACATCTAATGTGTTTATCTTAATAACATCTCTATATGATGAAACACTTTAGTGTTCTAAAATATAGAGGTTCAATCCATAATGGATTAAACACTGATATAAAGATAATGTTCTTAGTCAAACTAGTTACATTATAACAGTTTCCTAATTTACGTACATACCCAAAGGGTAGTTCCTAAACTTAGGTATCTAAGGTTAAAACATCGACTTTTCGTCCCGTTTTCAATTCGCAGATTAATCTCTATTGAAGTCAGTATCCTGTTCAAAACAGATTCTAAACATCAATACATATTTATGTACCACACTAAGTATTTAAATCTAATTTTAATACTATTAGTGAACATAATTATGACAGACATATTTGAAGTCAGAGCCTTGCTCGTCTTCAATTCCTTCTTGGGATATGTCCTTTTATCTTCATAGAAGATCATAATGATTTTGCCTTTGCCCTTTTCCACACTCCAGAAGCCTTTGGCCAAGCCTTGGCCTTCTAGAATATCGAAGTAAGGTACGCCTTGCGCTACATGCCTAATTGCAAACTTTGACTTTATCTTCTTGAGAATAGTCATTAACTCCCCAAGAGTTATTTATTGCAATTTAGTACTTCTAAAATCTAAAAATAGATTTATGAAGATCCTTCAATTTCAGTATCATACTTTAAGGATCTAATCCTTAGTTCTGATTCAGAAATTAAGGAGTCTACTGTGACAAGCTTAATGGATTAAACACTTAAGTTATCATCACATAATCTTCCAAAGATTATGCTCAACTATTTGCTTAACTCCGGGCCTAGGCATAATATGTTATTTTATCAAATAAAGTAACTTATTATTTTTCCAGGACCATCCTGAAACTTTATTCCCAATTTGAAAATTATAGTCGTTTAAATACATTTTCACCCAGGATTATTTTTTAACACTAATCTTTCATTTATCTTGATTCTAATAGTCCAACTATTTAATCAAAGATTTGTGGTACTATGTATTATATTGATTATTATAGTCCAACTATATAATCAAATATAATTTAAATTAATTAACCTCAATTACATTGATTACTATAATCCAATTATAAAATCAACTGTAAATTGAAATTAATTAATTCCAATATATTGATTACTATAATCCAATTATATAATCAACTATAATACAGTCCAACTTCTTTTTAAAAACAACAATTTAAATATTAGTCCAACTAACATTTAATTGATATGACGAAATATTTGTTTGAGCGCGTATGACGAGTAATTGAACGAATATTGCAAATTCAATTCTTGCCTCCCACTATTTTTCCGGCGAGCCTCTAACCCTCTGTCGAGTACTCGGGAAACCGTGTTTCCTAGTGGGCTAAGATCCCGTTAAATATCACACAATCTTGACTTTGGCCAACAAATTGTATGATAATTAACTAGGTAGATCTCTAAGATCAATTGGATCCAATCCAATTCCTAGATCCGGTAGGGGGACATCCAAGTCCGAAACATATATCTTATATATGCCAATACATCCAATGTATTACCTAACCTTTTTCCTCTGAATCAACTAAGCCTTTGCTTTGGCACAACAAACTTAGTGATCCCAGTCAAGCGCGACCCATTGACCATGGAAAGCTTCCTAATCAATGTCGATGGACAAGAAGTGGTCTTGACGTTGGCCAACAAACCACAACTTGGACAAGACACTGATATGGAACAAAGCCTTCGTGATTCAAACACATCTTCGACAGACAAAGGCCTTGACTTTGGCCAACAAACCAATGCCGTCTTAGATCTTGAGTAAGAATCACTCAATGGAAGGAAAAACTCTTAATATTATTTGAGGGTTTTTTCGCGTGCAAATTGGCAACCAATTTATTATCTTTGTTAAGGTCTCATCATCATACACCCTTAAGCATGCATTCTAAATACATAATAAAGCGCATATGAAAAATAATAATGATATGCGGATGGATACTTTACACATTCTATCTCACTTTCTATCTCCAGCTAGCATTTGTATTTACTTCTATCCGTTACACTACACTTCTAAAGAAACCTCATTTACATTGAGGGGAATATGTGAGAAGAGAATACAAAGAAATATGAGGTAATAAGACTGGAAACGCAGGTCCAATTAATAAATCAAATTTATTACAATTTCCAAAATTGCCCCACCCATCTAATATCCATCCGATATACATTATTCATGCATCGTAACCATGTATTCACATAAGCATGTTATCAATCAATCTAATCAAATTAATTAATCTGATAATTAGTGATCATCCAATGTTCAAACAACGATTTGGTTTTGTTCGAGTCAAATTCATTTTGCGAACAAGTAATCAAAGTATGAATTCTCGAATTAAATTAAATTACATAATTAAATCCAATTCAACTTGTATTTAATTCTAATTCACTATTTAATTCCAAATTAAATATTACACTTTATAAATAAACCTTTACGACTTAAATTCAAAATTTAATCGTTACGGGTCTCAAAGCCCGATGGATATCCAATATTAATTTAATTAAAGTCCAATGGGCTTTTAATTAATTTCTTCAAGGCGTGGACTTTTGGTCAACTCGGGTCAAACCGAATAACCAAAATCCAATCCGGGAGTTACCCCATAAGCCCAGAAATCAATTTAGGCTCATTAGGCCCAATTAAACTTTAAAGGTCCATTAAGTCGTATTTGGGCTTTATGGAAGCGGTTTTGGGCCCAATTGGATCCAACCAATTTCGCTTAACCCAACTTTGTTACAACAAAGCCCAATAAGCCCAATAAAAACTTTAAAAGCCCAAATCCAATTTAAGGCCCAATAATTAAATTACAAAATCCAATTTCTCAATTCAATTAAATTAAAGTGTTATAGCATTATTAATTACCCAAATCAATATTTCCAAAACACCAAATTTGTACAATTAATCATTCTTATCAATCACAAAACATGTTCAACACATTTTGATCAAAAATCAAACCCAATTTACATTCATAAAGTCTCGGCCAAAAGGGGAAAATCATGCCCAAATCAAATTCAATCCAATTAAATTCAATTCAACATCCCCAAATGATTTCCAACACATCCAATGATCAAAAATCAAAAATCCAAGACAATTTAGGGTTCTTCAATTTTCGGCCAACACACCAAATTAAGGGGAAAATTGTTCCAAATATTTTTTCATCAAATTGATCCTATCAATCATCAATTCAACAACATTTAAGCATACTAATTCATCCAATTTCATTAAATCATGACCAAATTCGTTTTGCCCAATTTTAACCCTAAAATCAATTCATGCTTTCAAAGGCTCAAGATACCATTGTTGGTTTGCTCTAAGCTCCCAAGATCATAAATCAAGCATGAAACAAGTGTAAATACAATCATATGAGGTGCGGAAAAACTCACATTGATCGGTTGAGATGCTTGTGGTGATGAAAAACGAACTGCCCTCTCCATGCTCGGCAATGGGCTGCGCAAATGGTGGACTGCACGGTGGTGGGTGGATCTCCTCCATGAAGAATCGGCCATGGACTCCATTAAAGTTCCAAGCTTTGTGATAGTCTTCCATGCTCACAAACTCACTGCACTATCACCTTAGTATGCCTCTTAGAGTATGCTAGCACTTGGATCTTGCAACAAAATCACTCATTTCTTGTCTTCATTTTCGGTCAAACCAGTAAGAAGGAAGAAGGAGATGGCCTTGAGGCCGAGAGAGATGAACGAGGGAAAAAAGGTTCCCAAAAAAAAAACGTAAAAGAGAGAGGGAGGGAAAAAGAAAATGTAAAAGGTTTATATAATTTCCAAAATTTAATAAACCATTTACGAAAATACGTTTTCAAAAAGTAAAGCATTTAATGCTTTTTCAATCACCTCACATCAATCAATCAAATGTCACATCACTCAAAGTGACATGTGATTTGACGCTTGATTTGACTTGCGTGCCGCACTCGAATTCGAAATGCGAATGCGCTCGTAAATAATCCCGAGCTCGGATTCGCTAATTCCAAACTAATAAATTTTCCGTTGCGTCGTAATTAAACGATTACGCCTAGCGAAATCACTATTCACATCGCTAACGAATTAATTCTAAATTAATCTGTTCGCCCAAATTAAAATCTAATTTTAATTCCGCGTCGAAATCCAATTTCGTATAACATATCAAATATATTATTTTATCGATTAATTCCAAATTAATCGTTTTCTCTCTTTCTATGATATTTTATCCCAGATAAAATATCTCCGTAATTAATCCCAGATTAATTTTCTCTCTCATTAAATTAATCCCAGATTAATTAAGTGCGAGTCATACGTCATCGGTGAATCTTCGGGGAGCGACCCATGAGATCTCCGGATATGTTGGCAGTAAATCGGGTCGTCTGACTATCCGAAAACGTAAGTACCTAGTACTACGTTTACATCGATTCACAAGACAAGGTTGGCTTCTAGAAAAGTGCCATGCCTACCCAATTCTTCAGAAACATGCTTACAGGAATAAGCGATCTATATCAGGCGTAGTTTACGTGGTATTGCGTATTTCGATCCAGTATCGGATGATCATGTGCTAGGCCTGGGGCTGGAATTGTGTCTGCCCCGTACGAAGCACATGTCAGATGTCTGGTAACTAGTCTTTATAATCGGATAAACATGACCTTGTCATTTTATCCCGATGACTGCAGTAGTACTTAAGAGTACTAGTACCGTATCCTACGTGACCATCATCTCCATATGACTGGAGTGACACTTCCATCTTGACATCGCACCCAACACACTACGATTCTCAATATACCCAGCATTGGAGTACACAGAACCTGTTAAAGCCCTGGACGACCTCAACCAAAGTATATTGATTGTCTTAAGTATTAGCGGTGCAAGTCTCAGGTTAAGACCAAATACGCATACCCTGATTTCGGACTTACATAGACACATAGTCATCTACCAATGGAATTCCGAAGGGGTCTATCCAGAGCGAAGCTTTTCCCGTGCCATCGGTGAAACACAACCTCTTATTACACTTGCATGAGTATCATATACCCAAATATACGAGAACTATGTCGTTGTGCCCTCACAACACGCACAATTGAATACAAGTCTTTTACGTATTTATCGATGTCCAATCTCGATAATACTCTAACTAGGGATATTTAATGATTTATCCTTCGTGGACTGATACTGACTCATATCATTCTCAGTCCAGGAACAAATCATATGGACCTCCTAGCATTTATATATCTAGGTGATATAATCATAAATGATAAGAGTGCATCTCTTTGTCACATAGTAAATTGTACAACAACACCATGATCTGTACAAATAGTGACGCTATGGGTCATAATTGTCCAACACAAGGTAGTAGAATTTATCGATTTATAGTAAAAACATCCTCAACTACTCCCAGTGGTGTTCTAATAGACCGATCACCAATAGTAAAACCACATATGTAGGTTTAATCTCTCCAAGTCCTAGCTACATATAGATAGAATATGACATAAGATTAAACACTAGCACCTAAATCTAATAAAGCTTGACCAAACTCATAAGTGCCAATGTAACAAGTAATAGTGGGACATCCTGGATCTTTATATTTTGGTGGAGCCCTCTACTCAATTACATGCTACTTGCTTGCTCTATCAGGAATGAAGTCTTTTTCCCATGATGATTTCTTTTCATGGTGCATAGATCTTTCAAACCTTCGCATATGTAGGAACCTGTTTAATCACATGAAACAATGAAGGTAATCTTTAATTGCTTTAAATGTTCTAGGATCTCACCATTAGGGTATGTAGCTCTTGCAGAAGGCCTAAGTGCTTGAGGGAATGGTACCCAAACTGGGCTCTGTGCCATTTGTTCTTCTGGAGGAAATATATGTACTAATATCTGTAGTGTCACCTATAGTGCTAGAAGTGTCATGTGTGTTTATCTCTTTACCACTCTGAGTGGTTATGACATTTAGACCTTTTCATTTGATGCTTCATGGTCAGCCTGTGGCATATACTGTCCTCGCAAATTTGAATGTGTTTGAGATAGAAATTTTCTCGATTCCTGCACACTTAAAACGTTAGTCATTTAGAGACTTAACTCTTATTCTCCTTATTTTCTTGAACTACTTAAGTTATCAATGACTCAACCCCTTTGGTTAGTTTTACTCTGGGCATCTACAAATACTTGCACAATGTCCTCTAAAGATTTTCTATAACTGGTAGGTGTGGGATACTAAGGAGCAGTCTTGGTTGTGATGTTTGAGTAGGCTGTTACAATTGAGACTCATGTTTCCTACTGAAATTTGGGTGGTTCCTCCAACTAGGATTATAAGTATCCAAATTCGGTGTATAAGACTTCTTATACATCCCTAAGGTATTGCATTGCTCCTCATATATTTCTCTCATCTCACCATATAAAGGACATTTTTGGGCTAGATGGTCAATCCATTTACATACAAAACACGCCCCTTGAGGTTCTAACTGGGCTACCGCAAGCATAGTTTTGCTATCTTTGGCTTTTAAAGCTCATATTTATCTAGTTAATAGCTCAACCTATGCTTTAAGACTATCATCTTCCCTAAAGTGGTGTATGCCATCGCTAGAAGGAGTAGAATGTGTTCTATCAATGTTATCAATGGCATTAGGTCCAGTCCAAGTGTGAGCTTTTTCAGCAAGGTCATTTAAATACTTTATTGCTTCATCAGTATCCTTCTGTAAAAACTCACCATTGCACATCATCTCAACGAATTGACGCTCTCTAGGGGTTAGGCCCTCATAAAAGTAACTCACTATACGCCAACTCTCATACCCATGGTGATGGCAAATAGCTAAAATCTCTTTAAACCTCTCCCAAGTTTGATAAAAGGGTCTCACTATCTTTCTTGGAGAAAGTAGATATCTATCTTTTCAAGGCATTAGTCTTATGGTGTGAAAATATTTAGTGAAAATTGCATGTGTCATTTACCCCATGATCCTATGGAACGAGGTCTCAAATGATACAACCAGATTTTAGCTCGATCCTTAAGGGCAAAATGGAAGAACTTAAGTCTAACTGTGTCTGGAGTCCCAACTTGGTCATGAAAGGTTGCTACAACATCTTCAAACTCCCTTATATACATATAAGGGTTCTCATTCTCCAAACTATGAAAGGTTGGGAGAAACTGTATCATTCGGGTTTAAATTCTATATGTGGTGCATTAGGGGGAAACATTATGCATGATGTGTAGTTGTGCGAGTGGGATGGAGGTACTCCTGAAGAGTCTTAATGGGTTGCTCATCATAATCACTCTTGATGTGTGTGCTAGATATATGTGGTGTGGCAAAAAGATTTTCAAATAGGCTTTCTGAATCCGAGTCTTCCTCTTTAATTCTAAAAAATCTACCAAAACTATCCCTGGGGTCTAGGCATGCACTCAAACACAAATAAAAATAAGGAGCTAAAATCAAAGGAACTAAATCAAAATTTAAACAAAAACTAAAATGAATAAAAAAAATTAAATATGAAGCAAAAAGAGAACGAAGTTGCCGCTTTTCTGTTCACTAAGCAAACTTGCTCTTTTTTATTAAAATCGTCTCCCCGGCAACGGCGCCAAAATTTGATTACCCCCAAAAAGTACTCGTGGTTATCACAGTATAGTTGGGATGTCGATTCATCAGAGATATGGTTACGAAGGAACTAAGTCACTTAATAAGAACGTTAGCAATAACTTAATTAAATGAAAAGATTTAATTGGCAATTTAAAATAAAAATTATGAAAAATGCTTAGGGATTATCAATAGACGAAAAGCAGCAAAGCGTCATGAATCTCTCTTATATTGCGTCCCTATATTTAATATTTGATTCCTTTTATTACTCAATTGAGGATTTCACTTCTCAAACCAACAATCAGAAAATAAATCAATTTAAAGCACATTAAATCAAAAGGTAATTGATATATTATTTTCTCTATATTAAAAGCATAATATATTATTATTATGACCTATCTAGTATCGACAATATACCCAATGGCAATACTGCAGCATAAGATTAACTCATAAAATAACAATAAGTCACAACTGGGTTCCTCAACCACACATAGAAAAAGCCAGACTATTCCTACATGAAAATTAGTAAAAACACAAGTTCTGAATTAATTAAAAATCAAAAGGTGAAAGAGAACAATAAAATACCAATTGTATTAAACATTAAAAATTATTCAGGAATTAGGAATATAAATATAAGAATTTAAACATAAGAATTCATCCATAGCTTTGCTTAGGAAATTAGTTCGCCATAAAATAAATAAACATAGCCTAAAAATAATGGAGAAACATGTTCAACTCAGCACAGTTGATTTGATTTTTGCAACTCTCGGTTCTGTCTGCTTGCGACACTCCTCTCTAGCGTGAATATTGAAGTTTGCGTGAAAAAGCGCCATGCCAAAGTGACGTTCTGGGATATTTATTAATTTTTTGTGCACTAAAGGAAACCTAATCAATTTTTACAGCCTTCACGTGTATCTTGATAGCTTTACTTATTGACTTTGACTACTTGTCATTTTCTTCTTTTTTTTCCAATTCGATAGTGCACCAAATTTGACCTGTCAATAAATGCACAAATGTCAAGAATATCAATTTGATTCTAACTCCAATTTTTGCAGGCTATATATTTTGGCAATCAATTTGTAAGGAAATTCCCAATTCTTATAAAAATAAAAATAAAATCATTAAATTAGCTTAAATAATAAACACTTTCTAAATTAATATTATGATAAAAATTATATAATAAAATATAAAATATAGAGCTAAATACTTGAAAATAAACCGAAATAAGTGATGTTCAAAGTATATTTTCATGCACTTATCACCATGTCCCCAAAATACGTAGCTATTGGTCGGGATTTCTTCACCAACCTAGTATTTTTAAATCAAAAGACATAGCCTGCCATGCAGGAGTTCGTAGTACACTTAGGATTCAGATCAACCCATATATGATCATCTATTAGACTGATATAAATTTCTTTATTTAACGGATATTAAAAAAAATTCATTTTTGTCTTTGTCCAGTTCTATATGATCGCATCATATAAGGTACATTCATTCCCATGTCACCACATGAACAAAATCGGATCAAATTCGTCATATAATATGGAATGGACCGCAATTGTAGATAGACCACAAACAAAGTGCCTGTCTTTGTTTTGCTTTCTATGGACTATTTAGGATTACTAATTTCATACTTAAATCCTCTTGTGTATAACACTTTTACACTAAGTCTGAAAGTGCATTTAGTATCCAATGACATACATGATAATTTATGATATGCGACTTCAAAATCAATATTTCAATAAATGAATAGCTGCGTCATTTAATACTTAAAACAAAAAGCCGTTTATATATTACATTATGCTCTAGGGCATATATCACAACAATGAGTAGATTGATGGGTTTTGGATTCGTTTCGTAGGTTAAAATAATATTGAAACTTAATTGGTTGCAATAAGGGAAGAATCGATAATGTTAGAGCATTTATGGCCAAATTTCGGAGTCCCCAACGCGTCCCGGCGTTGGACAGCGCATCGAGAGGCGTTGCTTTACAAATTAGAGACAGATAGTATAATTCCTATGGTATCACAACCTTATTATTGTGGAGTCACGAAGTGCCAAATTTGATTCAGAGAGTCGTGATGTTGCATTTAATCTGAGTTGCAATGTGCCATTAGAGAGTCACAACAGAAATCTTATTGAGTCTCAATACACGCTTTATGTAGAATGCATGCATAGCTTGCAATTAAGCATGTCGTGACTCAACTTAATTGGAGTCGCGTCGCTCGTAATCAGAAAAAATAGGAGTTGTGACACATTTCGCACGTTGCAACACGTGAGATTTTTCCCAAATTCACTCTGTATCTGATTTTTAAGTAGGAAACATCCCATATACCTCCTATATATGCACAATTTCATCTCAAAACCTATTATCAAGCCTCATAACATATTTTGGAGCCTCCAAGAGTATCGAAGAATGCCTAAAGCTAGGCAAGAATGAGTGCATCAACCAGAGTTGGGAGTTTCAAGATGAAGACGACAAACGAGAGTTTTTTCTTCCATTTTCTCTCTAGGTTTATTGTTTATGCGTTTGTTGCCTTGTTTTAATGATTAACTTATTTTTATTGAATATTATTAGTAGATAATTCATTAAATCTAGGGTTCTAATGGATCCCAAACGTGTTTAATTAATTTATATATTTTTATTCGTTTGGGTTTGTTATTGATTATTTATTATTCTATGTTCTTTGATACTAATTTTATTTCTTTGGCCCAATAATATTATAGTTGACCGGCGTAAACACACATGTATAATGCAAGCGCACGTATCGTTCAAGTATTATAAAAAATATCGATCACACGGGGACTTAATACCTAATCTATTAATTTTTGAGTTTAAATAATTACTAGTATCTAACAGGTTGATTGATTGATTTGAAATGGTGATGATTCTAAATTTAAAAACAAGTAAATAAATTGCAAAAAGTAGTTTTAAGAAAATTCAATATTAAAAACTATCTAGGGTTTGAATCTTTCTAATATCTTTTAAAAGATGAAGTGGTTATTTCATGGTTGTGTAATAAATCGTTTAATAACCTGGAACACTAAATTATGCAAAACCTTTGTCGATGGTCAGACGTAAATACCCAGTTTAACCCAATTGAACCATATGTCTATGTCAATCAATTATCTGGATTCATTAAGTTTAAGTTCCAATTATGGCTACCACCGCCCGACAGGTATATTCTATCCTGTAAGGAAATCTATGAAAGGGTTATCTATCCCAAGAAGATCGTGGGCTATTAAGTCTAAGGCTGAAACCGAAATTACTTTACGTTGTCAAGTTTATTTTAGATTTACCACATCAATCTTATGGTGATCAGACAACAAGAAGCATTAAAAAAAGACTTAATAAGTAAACCTTTAAATTACCCAAACTATAAAATAACCCTTATAAACGGTGATATTAGAATCATCACAACCCCAGATAACTAACTTAGTTACGACACATAACTAGGGCTAGTAAGTGTTGGACAAAATGACCATAGCGTCACTATTTGTACAGATCACGGTGTTTGTTGTACAAATTAACTATGTGACAAGGAAATTGCACTCTCATCATTTGTGATTAGATCACCATAATGTATAAATGAAGAGAGGTCCATATGATTAGTTCCTGGATTGAGAATGATATGAGACAGTATCAATCCCCGAAGGATTAATCATTAAATATCCCTAGCCGGAGTATTATCGAGACAGGGGACATCGATAATGCGGAATAGGCTAGTATTGCACTTGTGCGCGTTGTGAGGGCACAACGGCATAGTTCTCTAATATATATAAGTATTGGATACTTATGCAAGTGCGACAGGAGGTCGTGTTTCACCGATGGTACGGGAAACAGCTTCGCTCTGGATAGACCCCTCGGAATCCCATTGGTATTATGACTATGTGTCTATGGGAGGCCGAAATCAAGGTAGGTGTGTAAAGTCTTAACCTGAGACTTACATCGCTAATACTTATGATAATCGATAGACTTTGGTCTTGGTGGTACATAGCTTTAACCGGTTCTGCGTACACCACTTCTGGGTTTGTCAGAGAGTCATAGTGTATCGGGTGTGATGTCAAGACGGAAGTATCACTCCAGTCATAGTGGAGATGATGTCACGCAGGATACGGTATTAGTGCTCTTAAGTGTTGCGCAACCATCGGGATATTATGACTAGGTCATACATATCCGATTATAGAGACTAGTTACCAGACATCCGACATGTGCTTCGGACGGGGCAGACACTTATCCAGCCCCAGCGCTAGCACGTGACTATCCGATACTGGGCCGATATACACAATACTAACGGTATACTACGCTTGATACAGATCTTTATATATTCCTGTAAGAATATTTCTGGAGAATTGGGTAGGCATGGCGCTTTGTAGAAGCCAACCTTGTCTTGTAAATCGGTATAAACGTAGTACGAGGTACTTACGTGTTCGGATAATCCGACGACCGTATTTACTGCCAACATATCCGGAGATCTCATGGGTCGCTTCCTGAAGATTCACGATGATGTATAACTCACACTTTATTAATCTGGGATTAATTAGAAGAGAGATAGAATTAATCGGGATTAATTCGAAGAGAGAAAATTAATCTGGGATTAATTACGAAGATATTTTATCTGGGATAAATATTAATTAAAGAGAGAGAACGATTAATTTAGAATTAATCGGATAAATAATATATTCGATATATTATATGAAATTGGATTTCGACGCGGAATTAAAATTAGATTTTATTCGGGCGAACGAATTAATTTAGAATTAATTCGTTAGCGACGTGAATAGTGATTTCGCTAGGCGTAATCATTTAATTACGACGCGACGGAAAATTCGTTAATTTTGAATTAGCGAACCCGAGCCCGGGATTATTTGCGAGCGCATTCGCATTTCGAATTCGAGTGCGGCACGCAAGTCAAATCGTGCGTCATATCGCTAGTCGCATCAATCGTCAAATCAAATGTCATTTTGAGTGATGTGACATGTTGTCACTTGATTTGAGTGATTGATGTAGAAGTTGAAAAAGCAACTTTTGCTTTTTGCTTTTGATTTTTAGCATTTAAGGAAAAGTAAAAGAAATGGTAAATGGTTTTATTAATTTAGAAATATAAAAACCTATTACATTTTATTTTACTTTTTTTTTTCCTCTCTCTTTT
This sequence comes from Zanthoxylum bungeanum, assembly GCA_019454045.1. Taxonomy (NCBI): domain Eukaryota; kingdom Viridiplantae; phylum Streptophyta; class Magnoliopsida; order Sapindales; family Rutaceae; genus Zanthoxylum; species Zanthoxylum bungeanum. The sequence goes on from SKCR01028650.1 coordinate 312,841, forward strand.
TTACGCATCTCTTCCTCTCCCTCTCTTTTCTCTCTTCCCCTCTCATTCACACTTAGAGCCATTTTGTTCATCTTCTTCTTCTCATTTTGGTCACTGCCGAATTAAATGAGAAGCAGTGAGAGTGTTTGTTGCAAAAACATGAGTGCTAGCACACACCTTGGGTTATATTATGGTGATAGGGAAACGAATTTGTGAGCTTGGAAAGCTTGAAGCTTGGAGCTTCAATGGTGTTCATCCATGGCCGAATTTTTGAGGTTCAAAGAGGAGCAAAACCGAGCAGTCCACTGCATGAGGAGCCCTGCCGAGCTTGGAGGGAGGCAGAAACGCAACTTGTTCTTCCTAGCATCAACCCATCAATGTGAGTATGTATTCCGCCTTACTCCTTGGTTGTATTCAACTCGTTTTTATGCATGAAATGATCTTGGGACTTGATTGAAACTCAACATGGTATCTTGAGCATTTGTGCATAAAACGAATTTAGGGTTCTTGAGCAAAATTTGGGGCTTTTTGATTTAAGCATGATTTTAACAAATTGTTTGTTTAAGAATGCTTGTACATGAATAAATTAGAGTTATATGTAATCAATTTGATGAAAAATTAATTGGATTGATTTTCCCCAATTTGCTTAATGTTGGCCAAAACTTTAATTTGGGTAAACTCAATTTGAGCATCAAATGATTAAATTGTTTAGTATAGAATGCTTGAATGAGGTTGAATTGATGTTGTGCATAATCAATTTCATGAAATTTGGTTGGATCCTTTTTCCCTAAATTTTGGGGGCATGACAAATTTGGGTAAACTTGATTTTGAGCATGTTTAATGAAATTGGATGATTTAGAATGCTTGAATGTTGTTTAATTGATGATTGATTAGATCAATTTGATGAAAAAGTGTTTGGAACAATTTTCCCCAATTTGCTTATGATGGCCGAAAATTTGATCCCTAAAATTGTCTTGGTTTTTTGATTTTTTTTGTTCATTGGATGACTTACAAATCATTTGGGGATGTTGAATTTATGTTTAATTTGGTTCAATTGGATTGAATTTGATTTGGGCATAATTTCCCTCTTTGGCCGAGACACTTGAAGCATGAAATTGGGTTTGATTTTGATTTAATTATGTTGGACATGATTAATTGATGTTAAGCATGATTAATTGGACAAATTTGATGTTTTGGAAACTTTGATTTAGGTAATTAATAATGCTATACACTTTAGGTAATTTAATTGGAAAATTTGGAATTTTTTGAAATTAAATTTTTGGGCTTAAAATTGGATTTGGGCTTTCAAAGTTGTTATTGGGTTTATTGGACTTTGTTGTACAAAGTTGGTTTAGGCCAAAATTGGTTGGATCCAATTAGGCCCAAAACCGCTTCCAAAAGGCCCAAATGCGACTAATGAACCTTTAACGTTTAATTGGGCCTAATGGGCCTAAATTAATTTATGGGCTTATGGGGTAACTCCCGGATTGGACTTTGGTTGTGGGTTTGACCCGAGTTGACCAAAAGTCCACGCCTCAAGAAATTAATTAAAAGCCCATTGGACTTTAATTAAATTAATATTGGATATTAATCGGGCTTTGAGACCCGTAACGATTAATTTGGAATTTAAGTTGTAAAGGTTTATTTTATAAAGTGTAATATTAAATTTGGAATTAAATAATGAATTAGAAATTAAATACGTATTAAATTGGATTTAATCATGTAATTTAATTTAATTAGTAGAAATCGTACTTTGAGTACGTGTTCGCAATACGAGTTTGACTCGAACAAAATCAAATCTTTGTTTGAACATTGGATGATCACTAATTATCAAGATTAATTAATTGGATTAGATTGATTGATAACATGCTTGTATGAATACATGGTTGTGATGTTTGAATAATGTATATCAGATGGATATTAGTCGGGTGGGGCGATTTGGAAATTGTTGTAATAAATTTGATTTATTAATTGGACCTGCGAGTCCAGCCTTATCTCCTATTCTTTGTATTCTCTTCTCACCTATTCCCCTCAATGCAAATGAGGTTTCTTTAGAAGTGTAGTGTAACGGGTAGAAGTAGTACAAGTGCTAGCTTGGAGAGAGAAAGGAGAGATTTGATCTAGGATCAATGTGTAAAATATCCATCCGCATATCATTATTATTTTATCATATGCGCTTTATTATGTGTTTAGAATGCATGTTTAAGGGTGTATGATGATGAGACCTTAACAAAGATAATTAAAATTGGTAGCCAATTTGCACGCGAAAAGCCCTCATCAAATATCAAGCGTCTTTTTTCCTTCCATTGATTGATTCTTACTCAAGATCCGAGATTGGCAGGGGTTGTTGGCCAAAGTCAAGCCCTTGTCCGTCGAAGATGTGTTTTAATCACGAGGCTTTGTTCCATATCGGTGTCGTGTCCAAGTTGTGGTTTGTTGGCCAAAGTCAAGACCACTTCTTGTCCATTGACATTGATTACGAAGCTTCCATGTCAATGGGTCCGCGCTTGACTGGGATCACTAGGTTTGTTGTGCCAAAGCCAAGGCCTAGTTGATTCAGAGGAAAAAGGTTAGGGTATACATTCGATGTATAGGCATATATAAGATATATGTTTGGGACTTGGATGTCCACCTACTGGATCTAGGAGTTGGATGAGATCCAATTGATCTTCGAGATCTACCTAGTTAATTATCATACAATTTGTTGGCCAAAGTCAAGATTGTGTGATATTTAACGGGATCCTAGCCCACTAGGAAACACGGTTCCCGAGTACTCGACAGAGGGTTAGAGGCTCGACGAAAAATAGTGGGAGGCAAGAATTGAATTTGCAATATTCGTTCAATTACTCGCCATACGCGCTCATTCAAATTATTTCGTCGTAATATTAAATGTTAGTTGGACTAATATTTAAATTGTTGTTTTAATAAACAGTTGGACTGTATTATATTGATTATATATAATTGGATTATATTAATCAATATATTTGAATTAATTAATTTCAGTTTACAGTTGATTTTATAATTGGATTATAGTAATCAATGTAATTGAGGTTAATTAATTTGGATTATATTTGATTATATAGTTGGACTATAATCATTTATAATAAATAGTACCACTAATCGTTGATTAAATAGTTGGACTATTGTAATCAAGATAAAATTGAAAGTTAATATTTAAAATATAATCTGGGTTAAAATGTTTTAAATGATTTAATTTTCAAATTGGGAATAAATAATAGGTTACTTTATTTGATAAAATAACTTATTATACCTTAAGCCCAAAATTAAGCAAAATAAGTAGAGCGTAAAATCTTTGGAAGATTTATGTGATGATGACTTTAATGCTTAATTTAATATACTTGTCATAAATCTAATTTTAGATTTAAGAAGTATTAAAATTGCAATTTATAATTCTTGGAGAATTAATTGACTATTCTAGAGGAGATAAAGTCAAAGTTTGCAATTGGGCATGTAGCACGAGGTGCACATCGTTTCGATATTCTAAGAACCCAAGGCTTGGCCTAAGGTTTCTGAAATATTGAAAGGATAATTGACATATACCCAAAGTGACTACCATTTGGATATGGCAGACACGAAGGAATTAAAGAAAGGGCGAGGCTCTAACTTTAAAAATATTTGTCTTAGTTATGTTCAAAGCTAGTATTGAAATTAGATTTAAATACTTAGTGTGGTACATAAAATATATGTATTGATGTTCAGAATCTGCTTTGAGCAGGATACTGACTTCAAGCTGAGATTGCTCTGCGAATCGGAAACGGGACGAAAGTCGCTGTTTTGACCGTAGATACCTAAGTTTAGGAACTACCCTTTGGGTATGTACTTAAATTAGGAACTGTTATAATGTAACTAGTTTGACTAGAGACATTATTCTATATCAGTGTTTAATCCGATGCGGATAAAACCTTTATATTCTAGAACACTAAATGTTTCATTATATAAAGATGATACTGAGATAAATACATTAGATGTAAATAACAGAATTTATTTTTGAATATAAATAAAATCTCAAACATATAAAATGACAAATAAATAGCTCAAATTGATTTGATCAATAGAGACTTATTTGTGGCATTGTTGTCTAGGACACAATTTAACGAGACTCGTATATCCACACTTTTGAAGAGTGGGTACTAGGACTGATTTGACTATTCAAATAAGGTCTGCGAATCTAGTTTATTAGGTAAAGTACCTAAAATACTATTTACTTGGGTAATAGTAAAAGGGCCACCGATCTGTTAGCCCTATTCATGGTGAAGTAAGTGGGCCCATATCTAGCTAGGCTAGATGTGAACATGAATATTTCGTGACCTTAACGGATGTGGCATCACGTTATGGTTATGTGTTTCTTTTGAACACAAATCGGAAACTTTTAGAGTTTCGACACGAATAGACAAACAGATCGGCTATAGTATTATACCGTCACGGTAAGACCGTAATGGAAAATACTTAAGCAATAAGTTTCTTATATACTTGAAAGAGTATAGTATTCTTTCAAATAGGGACTCCTCCGGAACACGTCAAAGTGACGGTGTGTCCGAACGGATTAACCGAATCATGTTAAACATGATAAGGCTAATCAAGAGTCGCTCTGAGCTACCATTTCCTTCAACGGATAAGTTTTTTAACAGTGCAATAACTTATTTAGAATAAGGTTCCATATAATCTGTTTGACAGATATCATATAGGATATGAACAGGGAAGAAACGAGGTTTCTCATTCCTGATAATTTGGGTATGCCAGGCATAACGTTTGGATATACCAAACTAAGGACCCAAATTGGATAAGTGCCAATATAGGTTATCCTAAGGGAAACCAAGTATATAGTACTTATAAATCTCACATGAGAACAATGTGATTGTTGCTCACCATGCGGTTTTTCCTGAGAGGAATACCGATATGCAGTGGTCAGTGGGAGGATAGTGATACTCGATGAAAATCGGAGTAATACTGTTCAAGGCACAAGGTCCGTAATGGAACACAAATAGTTCATCAATGATGAATCTGTACCATTAATCTTCGAATACACAAGAACTGAGTAGATCAGATAGAGTCAGAAAATGACCTAGGGTATGGGTTTCTGATCTAACCTCATAAAGATGTCAATCTTATGAAGGTATATCCACCGACTACATTTTGAGGAAGTGATACGAGGTATCGACTCCCTATTATGGCAAAGTGCCATGAGTCCGAAATGGATTCCATGTATAACAACATTATTGGATACTAGTTGTTGTACCACAAGGCATTGCCTATTGGTACATTAAACGTCTTCAAGGAAGACATACATGGAAGGCAACATACCAACGTACAAAGCTGGGCTTTTGACGGAAAGATCGTTATCAACATTGTGTTAGTAACGATTCAACCTTTTACATGTTGCCATGGTAAATCCATTTTGAAGATGCTTGTTGATAACTGCATATTTCATTTATGAAATGTGTCAGTTGCAGATCAAAATCGCTTTCCTGAAAAGGAAACCTTTTGGAGGATGCTTACAACATCCTGACGATTTTGTATAACCGACAAACAAGGTTTGCGGGTTATTCGATCCATGTTTGGATTGAAACAAGCATAAGGTTCTTGGAACTGACGTTTTGAAATAATCATAATGGTTTATGATTTGACTCAAAACGAAATAATTCTTGTGTATATAAGGAGGTTAGTGGGAGGGCACTGACAATGAAATTCCCATAAAGCAATTGATGAAAGCTTGGCTTTCATAGATATTCTTTCATAGAAATTCTCCGTATAATTCTGGGGAGTAACAACCTTTATTCAAGGAATAAAGATCTACTGGGATAGATTTGGAGTTGGTTAAACTCTCTAGAAATTGTACATTTAAAATATACTTGTATTGGTGTCTCATACGCTTCGAGCATATGGAGTCACAATCGGGTCAATCCAAGTGATAGTCACTGGATTGAAGATTAAGAACATCTGTTAGTATCTGAGAGAACTAAAGATGTTGTCTTAAACTATGGAGATGGAGAACTTGAAGTGACTAGGATCACTGCTGCAAGTTTCCAAACCGTTAAATACTGCGGTACTATAAACGTTTGAACACTGGGACAGTGAGCTGGAAATATTCCGAGCAAGATAACTGTTGCCGAATTAACAACAAATGCGGATTGTGCAGCAGGCTGAGGCAGCAATAGAAGCCATTTGGATCGATAATAAATCTAATTAAATTAGATATAGTTCTTTTAGCAGCTGAGCTAGGCGTCAGCACAGGCTAAGGAATTAAGGTCTCATCGACGATCAAGATATATACTTCTATATCATCTGATTCGTTCGGATCAACATCGTGGCGATGTGATGAACGTATAAATCGCGTCAGAAGATATTACGCAAATCCGCTGACGAAAACCTTTCCTCAGCAATTTGAGCGAACCGTACATAGTTCGGGTGTTAGACACTCGAGTGACTGGCTATGTGCCAAGTGGGAGATTGTTGGACAAAATGACCCATAACATCACTATTTGTACAGATCACGGTGTTGTTGTACAAATTAACTATGTGACAAGGAAATTGCACTCTCATCATTTGTGATTAGATCACCATAAATGTATAAATGAAGAGAGGTCCATATGATTAGTTCCTGGATTGAGAATGATATGAGACAGTATCAATCCCCGAAGGATTAATCATTAAATATCCCTAGCCGGAGTATTATCGAGACAGGACATCGATAATGCGGAATAGGCTAGTATTGCACTTGTGCGCGTTGTGAGGGCACAACGGCATAGTTCTCATATATATAAGTATTGGATACTTATGCAAGTGCGAGAGGAGGTCGTGTTTCACCGATGGTACGGGAAACAGCTTCGCTCTGGATAGACCCCTCGGAATCCCATTGGTATTATGACTATGTGTCTATGGGAGGCCGAAATCAAGGTAGGTGTGTAAAGTCTTAACCTGAGACTTACATCGCTAATACTTATGATAATCGATAGACTTTGGTCTTGGTGGTACAGGCTTTAACCGGTTCTGCGTACACCACTTCTGGGTTTATCAGAGAGTCGTAGTGTATCGGGTGTGATGTCAAGACGGAAGTATCACTCCAGTAATAGTGGAGATGATGTCATGCAGGATACGGTATTAGTGCTCTTAAGTGTTGCGCAACCATCGGGATATTATGACTAGGTCATACATATCCAATTATAGAGAATAGTTACCAGACATCCGACATGTGCTTCGGACGGGGCAGACACTTATCCAGCCCTAGCCCTAGCACGTGACTATCCGATACTAGGCCGATATACACAATAATACGGTATACTACGCTTGATACAGATCTATATATATTCCTGTAAGAATATTTCTGGAGAATTGGGTAGGCATGGCGCTTTGCTAGAAGCCAACCTTGTCTTGTAAATCGGTATAAACGTAGTACGAGGTACTTACGTGTTCGGATAATCCGACGACCGTATTTACTGCCAACATATCCGGAGATCTCATGGGTCGCTTCCTGAAGATTCACCGATGATGTATAACTCGCACTTTATTAATCTGGGATTAATTAGAAGAGAGAGATAGAATTAATCTGGGATTAATTCGAAGAGAGAAAATTAATCTGGGATTAATTACGAAGATATTTTATCTGGGATAAAATATTAATTAAAGAGAGAGAACGATTAATTTAGAATTAATCAGATAAAATAATATATTCGATATATTATATGAAATTGGATTTCGGCGTGGAATTAAAATTAGATTTTAATTCGGGCGAAAGAATTAATTTAGAATTAATTCGTTAGCGACGTGAATAGTGATTTCGCTAGGCGTAATCATTTAATTACGACGCGACGGAAAATTCGTTAATTTTGAATTAGCGAACCCGAGCCCGGGATTATTTGCGAGCGCATTCGCATTTCGAATTCGAGTACGGCACGCAAGTCAAATCGTGCGTCATATCGCTAGTCGCATCAATCGTCAAATCAAATGTCATTTTGAGTGATGTGACATGTTGTCACTTGATTTGAGTGATTGATGTAGAAGTGGAAAAAGCAACTTTTGCTTTTTGCTTTTTGATTTTAGCATTTAAGGAAAAGTAAAAAGAATGGTAAATGGTTTTATTAATTTAGAAATTTTAAAAACCTATTACATTTTATTTTACTTTTACTTTTTCCTCTCTCCTTTTACGCATCTCTTCCTCTCCCTCTCTTTTCTTCTCCCTCTCATTCACGGCTTAGAGCCATTTTTTCATCTTCTTCTCATTTTGGTCACTGCCGAATTAAATGAGAAGCAAGTGAGAGTGTTTTGTTGCAAAACATGAGTGCTAGCACACACCTTGGGTTATATTATGGTGATAGGGAAACGAATTTGTGAGCTTGGAAAGCTTGAAGCTTGGAGCTTCAATGGTGTTCATCCATGGCCGAATTTTTGAGGTTCAAAGAGGAGCAAAACCGAGCAGTCCACTGCATGAGGAAGCCACTGCCGAGCTTGGAGGGAGGCAGAAAACGCAACTTGTTCTTCCTAGCATCAAACCCATCAATGAGAGTATGTATTCCGCCTTACTCCTTGGTTGTATTCAACTCGTTTTTATGCATGAAATATGATCTTGGGACTTGATTGAAACTCAACAGTAAGAACTTAAAAGTAAAAGACATAAAGTAAAAATGCTGAAAAGTAAATTGCTGAAAATTAAATGCTGAAAAGTAAATGCTGAAAGTAATTGCTGAAAAGTAAATAAAGTAAAAGTACAATAAAAGAAAATGCGGAGGTAAAAGGATCCAGTTTTATTACTTCTTTTTTAGATATCTCCTTTAATATAATATATTAACTTTGCATGATAATTACCAACCAGCCATATAGGCGGTATCCAGATTAAGTCAAATTAATAATTAATTACCAACTGACCAATCAGGTGGTATCTAGTTTAGTCAGGTTAAAACCAATTCAAATAATTACCAACCGACCAATATGGCGGTATCCTTGTTAAGTCAGGTTTGAACTAGTTTATATATTATAATTAAGGGAGATTAATCTAAATATTAGTAATAAAAGTTTTACCTTTTACCCCAGCAAAGGGGAGTTACCTCCTAATTACTAAAAAGTAAAAACTGAAAATTAAAGAAAAAAAAGTACTTTGCGTAAAAGTAAATTACGGAAAGTAAAAACTGAAAAGTAAAGAAAAGAAAGTGCGAAAGCGGAAATTAATTATTGAAAGCTATAAATAAACAAACAAGATACAATCTTCTTAGTATTCTTAAGGAATTCCTTAGAAGAAAGTATGAATTTTACAAATGAAATGGCTTGGTATTTATAGGCAAAATTTTGCCTCCATCAAATCATCCACCAAATCCATTATTAATTGCTCCACTAATTGCTCCACCAAATCCATTATTAATTGCTCCACTAATTTCTTATCATGTTTGGTGGTGATTTGATAATTTTTATTATTTATTAATTTATGAAAATGATTGAAAATGACTTTTATAATTATACACAACACACTTCTAGATGGTTCATCAATTTTGGGCATGAAATCTTCAGAATTCGAAATTATTTTATCTTTAAAAGTTGTAGATCTTTACGTCTTCGTTAATCTGGAACTTGAATCATCTCAATCCAATATCGAAGTAAAAAGTTATGCCAAAAATACGACAGATGCGTAAAACTGGAATTTCCAAAACTGCACTTCGTTGAAACGTCCTTTCAAGTTTCCAATCTCCAAAATTAATATGTCAAGTTCAATTTTTGCCCTTATTTGACCCATATTTTGTCCTAAATGATTTCATTGTGTCCCAATATTATTTTATCTGTAAAATAAACTAAAACACATCAAAACGTTCATCAAACCTGAGAAACTAAACAAAATATTAAGTAAAAGTGGCGGTAAATATTGATATATTTTCTGCTCATCACACCCCCAAACCTAACATTTTGCTAGTCCTCGAGCAAAACAACAAAATAAAATATAAGAAACAATTAAAATTAAACTAAGCCACTTTCGTAGGGATCACAGTTGCATTTAGCATATGCAACAAGCCTTTAAACCCCTAGGTGTCCCTAGTGGACGAGTTATAGTCTCGTGAGGGCTTACAGCAACGATACCCACAAACATTTTACAAAAGTAAAAAGATAATAAAACTAATACACACAAAAGCAAAAAGACAAGAAAAAAAAAGAATAAAGAAGTTAGTGACTAATCAGATGAAACTTCTACTCCAAGTTACTAATTGTTTTGTTTCTTTCTAAATTACTGAATAAGTAAATTCTCCGATTATTTTTACCATTCTCCATATAACGCAAGGCGACAAAATTTTAATCAACTCATTTTTGCCCACAACAGTCACAAGTGCAGTTGATAAGAGAGTAATATTTTTGTCCTAAAGTTTTATCAGAATTCACACATTTTTGCAGCAATGGAATAATTTTCTGATTTTTCTCATTTTTTTCTTTGATTTTTGATTTTTTTTTTTATTTATATACAATATCTTCTATCTATGTAGCGAGTTCCGGGCCGGTGGCTCCCAAACTAGTTGGCTTTAGGGCACCAGGTGTTAAGACACCCATACGGACTTAATTACTTAGACTTCAGATATATATATATTTTTTACAACATCCTTGATCCATGTAGCGAGCTTTGGGCCAGTGACTCCCAAATCAGTTGGCTTTAAGGCACTAGGTGTTAAAACACCCTTATAGACTTAATAACTCAGATCTCAGATGTTTTTTTTTACTCCATCACTTTTTGAGATGCTTTCTCCAATTAAACTAGAGCACTGAATATTACAAACTTCTCAATTTTAGCTCATGTCCGTATGTTACAATGCATGTTGATAATATCTGCTAACTGAGCATATGAAGATCCATTTTAGTCAGTTTTATGGAGAATTCACAAATTAAATAATTCAAAAGGAAATAAACAAAAATTAACTTGTTCCGAAAAAATGGTTTGAAATATGTCTCAGGACTAGAAACTCCTTACTCAGCTATCTCTTACCAATTTCACCTTTTTAGTCAAAATAAATACACAAAAACGCAAAATATTTTTGTAATTTTTGAAAAAAATTCAATTTTTTGTATTTTTCGAAAAAGTTTGAACTAAAAATAAAAACAACACACAAACTAAAAACAAGGTACTGATCAACTAATTCCCTCCCCCAAACCTAAATGAGACATTGTCCCCAATGTCTTAAATAGTAGAATAAGAGTTTAGAAGATAATACCTGGTTAGCTGAAATTCTACAGGAAATTAAAGGTTAAGATCCAGATTAATCCGACGCCTTTTACCACGATCGTCCTCGGACCAATTTATCTTTGAAAGGATAGGGTCAACTTGTGGTTCATAGGCTAAGAGTTGGTCTATTAGATCCGGAGCAGTTCTAGCAGTATAGAGAAGATCTTTTAAAGGTTTTGACACGAACACATTTCTCTGGGCATCATCAAGAAACACACAAAGAAAATCATAAAATCCATCAACGTTAAATAGCCCAATTGGTTTCTGGTGTATGTTCAAATTCGCCCAAGATAGTACTATAAAAATTTCCTCCAATGTACCCAAGCCACCTGACAAAGCAATAAAAGCATCAGCACTGTTAATCATTTCTACCAATCGTTCAGACATACCTGGCACGATCAATTCATCTCCATTTGATGGTCCAATAAGATTTGCCTCCGCCAAGGGTTTTGAGATGATTCCCAAAACGTGACTGCCTCATTCCTGTACAGCCTTTGAAACGATCCCCATAAGTCCAAGATTGCCTCCGCCATATACTAAGTGCATATTCCTTGCAGCTAAGACTCGACCCAATTCATGTGCTGCTTCAACGTATTGTGGCTTAACACCAACATTAGTACCTCAAAACACACATGTATTTTCAACTCGTCTTTTTGAAGTGGCTTCCATGTTTTACTCTGGATGTCTTCAAAAGTGCAGTGATGAGTTGAATTTATAATACCTGAAAATGATGAGTAAAATAATAGCACTAGTACCTGCCAAATGACAATTATTAGATAATAGTAAAATAAATCGTGATAGTCAAAAAGGTCTGGATCCTGTCGGAGAAAATAAAAGAAAACAACAAAATAAATCAAAATTATCAGGAAAAGACAAAGAGATATAATATGTACAAGAAAAGTAGCGGCTTGATTGATGTCTATGCGTCAAGGACAAGCTTCCCATCCAATTTTCTTATAAATTGGCAAACAGGGTCTTTTTGAGTCAGATTCCTGAGACTTAACTGTTGTCTTTCTTTTTGAAATTGTGCATATAACACACGAATTTCGTTATACACATATCCACTGGGATGCGTCTCAAGAGTTTTAGATATATCATCCAAAGACTCCTTACTCAAGCCATCCATAATTAAATTAATCTTATCTTCGCGGTTATCAGACATCATTCCTAAAGAACGACAATGAGTATCACAAAACATACGACCACATTTATAACAAACACACATTCTTTTGGCTCTTCTCTTTTTAGCATAGGTGCTCCTTCCTAAACCAAGCAGATGTGAAATAAAAGAGTCAGAAGACTCACCTGCCAATCGGACCCGTGCTTCAATAATCCAACGAATATCAATAGGAATACATTTGATCATCAGTAGTCTCATCCGTTCTAAGCGAGCCTTGTAGACTTTCATAAGAGATTTTGAGGGAGAGAAGGAAATTGCTTGCGAAGATTTGTGAGAGCTTCTTCCATCGTGAAATGACTTTACCTGCAAAAATTAAACACACAAAAATAAAACACACCAGATCACAATATATACACAAATTACATGGGTTGCCTCCCTGCGAGCTCTAAGTTTAACGTCGATACCTAGACGTGACTTCTCGAATGTTAGGCTAGATATGAAAGTGTGACACTTTCTTTTTGTCGCTCAAATGATACTCCCCAGTAGTGCTTGACACGCTTGTTTTTAACCTTGAAAGTTTTGTTGGAGTCAGGATCATGTATCTCAACGGCTCTATCTGGTAAAACTTTGGTGATCACAAATGGACCTGACCACCGTGATTTTGGCTTCCATGGGAAGAATTTCACCCTTGATTTGTTTAACAGTACCTTCTGCCCTGGTTCTAGTTGTATGCGCACTAACTTCTCATCATGTCTCTTATTGGCCTTTTCTTTGTAAATTTGGCATCCCAAAAGGCTGATTGTGAAATTCCTCGAATTCGTTGAGCTGGTGGAACTTTTTCTCTTATGTTGCTTGTAGTGCAAGAATTGGCTTTTTCAGTGTAAAAGACGTTTTATCTTCAGGCTCCACAGGCAATTGACATGTTTTAAGTTTGTCAGTAGAACTTTGCATTGCATTGGAGTTCTGAATGGTACTGTGTATCACATCAAGTCTGAAACATTCCTCCTTTTTTTCATCATCTAAGAAATTCATGGCCTTCAAAATATTGAATGTTACCTCTTGGTCCTGTACCCTCATGGTTAATTCTCATTTTGTACATCAATAATGGTTCGACCTGTAGCTGATCGGTGCTTACACACGTATATAACGCAAGCGCACATATCGTTCAAGTAGTATAAAAAGTATCGATCCCACGAGGACTTAATACCTAATCTATTAATTTTATGAGGTCAAATGATTACTAGTATCTAACAGGTTGATTGATTGATTTGAAATGATGAAGGTTTTGAATTTAAAAACAAGTAAATAAAATTGCACGAATGTAGGTTTAAGAAAATTCAATATTGAAAACTATCTAATAAAAAGTATCGATCCCACGAGGACTTAATACCTAATCTATTAATTTTATGAGGTCAAATGATTACTAGTATCTAACAGGTTGATTGATTGATTTGAAATGATGAGGTTTTGAATTTAAAAATAAGTAAATAAAATTGCACGAATGTAGGTTTAAGAAAATTCAATATTAAAAACTATCTAGGGTTGTGATTTCTTCCAATATCATTTTAAAGATGAAGTGGTTATTTTATGTTTGTGTAATAAATCAATTTACTAACCTGGAACACTAAATTATGCAAAAACCTCTGTCGATGGTCAAACGCAAATACCCAGTTTAACCCAATTGAACCATATGTCTATGTCAACCAAATTATCTGGATTCATTAAGATTAAGTTCCAATTATGGCTACCCCCGCCCGACAGGTATATGTCTATCCTGTAAGGAAATCTATAAAGGGTTATCTATCCTCAAGGAAGATCGTGGGCTATTAAGTCTAAGGCTGAAACCTAAAATTCCTTTGTCAAGTTATTTTAGATATCACTCTATTAGTGGCCAATTTAACAAGAACGCATTAAGCTTAAGACTTAATAAGTAAACCTTTAAATTACTCAAACTATAAAATAACCCATTATAAACCGGTGATATTGGATTTCATCACAACCCCAGATAATTGGCTTAGTTACGACACATATTTACGAGTAGTAAAAACTTAAATAAAATAAAAGACATAAAGTAAATTGCTGAAAAGTAAATGACGGAAAGTAAATACTGAAAATTAAATGCTGAAAGTAAATGCTGAAAGTAAATTACTGAAAAGTAAATGCTGAAAGTAAATTGCTGAAAGTAAATTGCTGAAAAGTAAATGCTGAAAATAAATTGCTGAAAGTAAATTGCTTATAAGTAAATGCTGAAAGTAAATTGCTGAAAAGTAAATAAAGTAAAAGTAAAATAAAAGAAAATGCTGAGGTAAAATGATCCACTTTTATTACTTCTATTTTAGATATCTCCCTTAATATAATATATTAACTTTGCATGATAATTACCAACCAGCCATATAGGCGGTATCCATATTAAGTCAAATTAATAATTAATTACCAACCGGCCAATCAGGCGGTATCCAGTTTAGTGAGGTTAAAACCAATTTAAATAATTACCAACCGACCAATATGGCGGTATCCTCGTTAAGTCAGGTTTTAACTAGTTTATATATTAAATTAAGGGAGATTAATCTAAATATTAGTAATAAAAGTTTTACCTTTTACCCCAACAAAGGGGAATTACCTCCTCATTACTGAAAAGTAAAAACTGAAAATTAAAGAAAGAAAAGTATTGTGCGTAAAAGTAAATTGCGAAAGTAAAAACTGAAAAGTAAAGAAAAGAAAGTGCGAAAGCGGAAATTAATTATTGAAAGCTATAAATAAACAAACAAGATACAATCTTCTTAGTATTCTTAAGGAATTCCTTAGAAGAAAGTATGAATTTTACAAATGAAATGGCTTGGTATTTATAGGCAAAATTTTGCCTCCATCAAATCATCCACCAAATCAATTATTAATTGCTCCATTGATTGCTCCACTAATTGTTCCACCAAATCCATTATTAACTTGCTCCACTAATCTCTTATCATGTTTGGTGATGATTGATAATTTTTATTATTTATTTATTAATTTATTTTTTTCTTTGAAAATGATTGAAAATGACTTTAAAAATTACACACAACACACTTCTGGATGGTTCATCAATTTCGGTATGCAATCTTCGGAATTCGAAATTATTTTGTCTTTCAAAGTTGTAGATCTTTGATTTTTTCTTTAATCTGGAACTTGAATCATCTCAATCCGATATCGGAGTAAAACGTTATGCCCAAAATACGACAGATGCGCAAAATTGGAATTTCCAAAACCGCACTTCGTTAAAACGCGCCTTTCAGAGTCCAATCTCCAAAATTAATATGTCAAGTCCAATTTTTGCCCTTATTTGACCCATGTTTCGTCCTAAATGATTTCATTGTGTCCCAATATTATTTTATCTGCAAAATAAACTAAAACACATCAAAATGTTCATCAAACCCGAGAAACTAAACAAAATATTAAGTAAAATGGGCGGTAAATATTGATATATTTTCCGCTCATCACACCCCCAAACCTAACATTTTGCTAGTCCTCGAGCAAAACAATATAATAAAATAAAAGAAATAATTAAAATTAAATTAAGCCACTTTCGTAGGGATCACGGTTGCATTTAGCATATGCAACAAACCTTTAAACCCCTAGGTGTCCCTAGTGGACGAGTTATAGTCTCGTGAGGGCTTACAGCAACGATACCCACAAACGTTTTACAAAAGTAAAAAGATAAAAAAAACTAATGCACACAAAAGCAAAAAGACAAGAGAAAAGAGAATAAAGAAGTTAGTGACTAATCAGGTGAAACTTCTACTCCAAGTCAATAGTTGTTTTGTTTCTTTTTAAATTACTGAATAAGTAAATTCTCCAATTATATTTACCATTCTTCATATACACAACCAACATAATATTAAACAACTCATTTTTGCCCACAACAGTCATAAGTGCAGTTGATAAGAGAGTAATATTTTTGTCCTAAAGTTTTATAAGATTTCACACCTTTTTGTAGCAATGGAATAATTTTTCTGATTTTTTCTGATTTTTTTCTTTGATTTTTTTCTCAATTTTTTATTTATATACAATATCTTCCATCTATGTAACGAGTGTTGGGTCGGTGGCTCCCAAACCAGTTGGCTTTAGGGCACCAGGTGTTAAGACACCCCTAAGGACTTAATTACTCAGACTTCAGATATTTTTGCAGCATCTTTGATCCATGTAGCGAGATTTGGGCCAGTGACTCCCAAACTAGTTGGTTTTAGGGCACTAGGTGTTAAAAACCCCTTACAGACTTAATAACTCGGATCTCAGATGTTTTTTTTTTTACTCCATTGCTTTTTGAGATGCTTCCTCCAATTAAACTAGAGCACTGAATATTACAAACTTTTCAATTTTAATTCATGTTCGTATGTTACTATGCATGTTGATAATACCTGCCAACTAAGCATATGAAGATCCATTTTAGTCAGTATTATGGAGAATTCACAAATTAAATAATTCAAAAGGAAATAAACAAAAATTAACTTGTTCCGAAATAGGTTTGAGATACGTCTCAGGAGTGGAAACTCCTACTCATCTATCTCTTACCAATTTCACATTTTTAGTCCAAATAAAAACACAAAACGCAAAATATTTTTGTAATTTTTGAAAATTTTTCAATTTTTTTGTATTTTTCGAAAAGTTTTGGACTAAAATAAAAACAACACACAAACTAAAAACAAGGTACTGATCAACTAATTCCCTCCCCCAAACCTAAATGAGACATTGTCCCCAATGTCTTAAAAAGTAGAAGAAGAGTTTAGAAAATAATACCTGGTTAGCTGAAATTCTACAGGAAATTAAAGGTTAAGATCCAGATTAATCCTACGCCTCTTACCACGATCGTCCTCGGACCAATTTATCTTTGAAATGATAGGGTCAACTCGTGGTTCATAGGCTATGAGTTGGTTTATTAGATCCGGAGCAGTTCTGGCAGTAAAAAGGAGTTCTTTCAAAGGTTTTGACATGAACCCATTTATCCTGGCATCATCAAGAAACACACAAAGAAAATCATAAAATCCATCAACGTTGTACAACCTAATTAGTTTCTGGTGTATGTTCAGGTTCGCCCAAGATAGCACAATAAAAATTTCCTCCAATGTAAGCAAGTCACCTGGCAAAGCAATAAAAGCATCAGCACATTTAATCATTTCTACCAAACGTTCAGACAAACTGGCACGATCAGTTCCTCTCCGTTTGATGATCCAATAAGATTTGCCTCTACCAAGAGTTTTGGGATGATTCCCAAAACGTGATTGCCTCCTTCCTGTACGGCCTTTGAAATGATCCCTATTAGTCCAAGATTGCCTCCGCCATATATTAAGTGCATATTCCTTGCTGCTAAGACTCGACCCAATTCATGTGCTGCCTCTACGTATTGTGGCTTAGTACCAACACTAGTACCGCAAAACACACAGATGTTTTCAACTCGTCTTCTTGAAGTGGCTTCCATGTTTTACTCTGGATGTCTTCAAAAGTGCAATGATGAGCTGAATTTATAGTACCTGAAAAGGGTGAGTAAAAATAGCACAAGTATCTTCCAATGGACGATTAGTAGCGAAATAATATCGTGATAGTCAAAAAGGTATGGATCCTGTCGGAGAAAATAACAGAAAACAACAAAACAAATCACAATTATTAAGAAAAGACAAAGAGATATAATATTTACAAGAAAAGTAACGGCTTGATTGACGTCTATGCGTCAGGGATAAGCTTCCCATCCAGTTTTCTTATAAATTGGCAAACAGGGTCTTTTTGAGTCAGATTCCCGAGACTTAACAGTTGTCTTTCTTTTTGATTTGTGCATATAACATGCGAATTTCATGATACACACATCCACTAGGATGCGTCTCAAGAGTCTTAGATATGTCATCCAAAGACTCCTTACTCAAGCCATCCCTAATGAAGTTAATCTTATCTTCGCGGTTATCAGACACCATTCTTAAAGAACGACAACGAGTATTATAAAACATACGAGCACATTTATAACAAACACACATTCTTTTGGCTTTTCTCTTTTGAGCATAGGTGCTCTTTCCTAAGCCAGACAGATGTGAAATAAAAGAGTCAGAAGACTCACATGCCAATCGGACCCGTGCTTCAATTAACCAACGAATGTCAGTAGGAATACTTTTGATCATCAGTAGTCTCATCCGTTCCAAACGAGCTTTATAAACTTTCATCAGAGATTTGTGAGGGAGGGAAGGAAATTGCTTGCGAAGATTTGCGAGAGCTTCTTCCATCGTGAAATGACTAAACCTGTAAAAATTAAACACACAAAAATAAAACACACTAGATCACAATATATACATAATTTGCATGGGTTGCCTCCCTGCGAGCGCTAAGTTTAAAGTCGTCATCCAGACTTGACTTCTCGAACGTTAAGCTGGATCTGAAAGTGTAACACTTTCTTTTGTCGCTCAAATGATTCTCCCTAGTAGTGCTTGACACGCTGACTATTAATTTTGAATGTGTTGTTGGTATTGGGATCCAGTAACTCAACCGCTCCATAAGGTAAAACCTGATTGATCACAAATGGACCTGACCATCTAGATTTCAACTTTCCAGGGAAAAGTTTCAACCTCGAGTTGTACAACAACACCTGCTACATTGGTTCCAACTGTCTGTGCACTATTTTTTGGTCATGCCATTTTTTGGTCTTTTCCTTGTACAATTTGGCATTCTCATAAGCCTGTAGGTGAAATTCCTCCAATTCGTTGAGTTGGTGAAGTCTTTTCTCTCCTGCAGCTTGTGAATCAAAATTCAACTTCTTCAGTGCCCAGTACGCTTTGTGCTCAAGCTCAACTGGCAGATGGCACGCTTTCCCAAACACCAATCGATATGGGGACATACCAATGGGTGTCTTGTAAGCTGTCCGGTAGGCCCATAATGCATCATCTAGTTTTGTTGACCAGTCCCTTCTTGTTGATCCAACGGTTCTTTCTAGGATTTTTTTGATTTCCCTGTTTGAAACCTCAACCTGTCCATTTGACTGTGGATGGTAAGATATGGCAACCTTGTGAGTAACTCCGTATTTGGATAGGAGTGCATCGAAGTATCTGTTGCAGAAATGAGAGCCACCATCACTGATGATTGCACGAGGTGTTCCGAACCGAGTGAAAATGTTCTTTTTCAGGAATTTGATCACCACTTTTGAATCATTGGATGGCAATACAATTGCTTCAACCCATTTGGAGACGCAGTCTACATCAACCAGAATGTACATGTTTTCGAATGATGGAACAAACGATGTTATGAAATCTATACCCCACACATCGAATATTTTCACTTCTAGAATGTTTTGCAACGGTCCTTCGTTTCTCCTGGAAATATTTCCCGTTCTCTGGCACCTATCACATTGAAAAGCAAAAAGATAAGCATCTTTAAAAAGAGTGGGCCAGAACAAACCTGATTGAAGGACTTTGGCTGCAGTTTTGTTTCCGCTAAGTGTCCGCCATATGGTGATGAATGACAGTGCTGCAGAACGCTGTTGACCTCCTCATGTGGAACACATCGTCTCAATAATTGATCATCACAACGTTTGAACAGGTAAGGCTCATCCTAGACATAATGCTTGATTTCTTTGAAAAACTTCTTTCGTTGCTGAGTTGTCCATTCCAACGGCCATTTTCCTGACACAATGTAGTTGACATAGTCAGCATACCAAGGGACTTCCTGTTGTTTCATGGCAAACAGCTGTTCATCTGGAAAAGTTTCTTTGATTGACAGATCTTTGTCAGCTGTTTCTCTATTCTCGAGCCTCGATAGATGATCTGCCACCTGATTCTCTGTCCATTTCCTGTCTCGAATCTCCACGTCAAATTCTTGTAGAAAAAGTATCCAACGGATCAATCTGGGTTTGGCATCTTTCTTCGTGATCAGATATTTGATTTCTGAATGATATGTGTAGACCACCACTTTAGGACCCAACAGATAAGAGCGAAATTTGTCAAAAGCGAACACAACTACAAGCAACTCTTTTTCAGTGGTTGTGTAGTTAAGTTGAGCTTCATTCAGAGTTCTGCTGTAGTAGTAAATGGTGTGGAAAATCTTTGCTTTGCGTTGTCCCAAAACTGCTCCTACAGCAAAATCACTAGCATCGCACATTACCTCAAATGGAAGGGTCCAGTCTGGTGCTACTATGATGGGGGCAGAGACCAGCTTCTATTTTAAGATCTCAAAAGCTTCCTGGCATTCTTTGGTGAAGTTGAAAGGCACATCTTTCTCCAGAAGATTGCAAAGAGGTTTTGCAATTTTGGAAAAGTCTTTGATAAATCTCCTGTAAAAACCTGCATGTCCAAGAAAACTTCGAATACCTTTAACTGATGTTGGTGGAGGTAGTTTTTCAATTGTCTCTATCTTTACTTTGTCTACCTTAATCCCCTTTTGTGAGATCTGATGTCCAAGAATAATGTCTTCCTGCACCATGAAATGGCATTTCTCCCAGTTGAGTACCAGGTTTGTATCTTCGCACCTTTGTAACATCTGTTCCAAATTTTGCAAACAATGGTCAAAATAATCTCCAAACACAAAAAATTCATCCATAAAAACCTCCACACTCTGCTCCAGCATGTCTGAGAATATGGCCATCATGCAACGCTGGAATGTGGCAGGGGCATTACATAATCCAAATGGCATCAGCGGAAAGCAAAAGTACCATAGGGACATGTAAATGTGGTTTTCTCCTGATCTTCTGGTGCGATGGAAATCTGATTATACCCTGAATATCCGTCAAGAAAGTAATAGAATTCATGTCCCGCCAATCTGTCTAACATCTGGTCAATGAATGGTAGCGAAAAATGGTCCTTCTCGCGGCTTTGTTCAGCTTCCTATAGTCCATGCATACCCTCCATCCAGTCACTATTCTTGTTGGGATTAGCTCGTTCTTTTCATTGGTAACCACAATAATCCTCCTTTTTTCGGCACACACTGCATAGGACTTACCCAACTGCTGTCTGAGATGGGGTAAATGATGCCAGCATCTAACCATTTGATGATTTCTTTCTTCACGACTTCCTTTATGATTGGATTGAGTCTCCGTTGATGTTCCACTGTGGGTTTGTACTCATCATTCATCAGGATCTTGTGCATGCAAAATGATGGACTAATGCCTCTAATGTCTGCTACAGTCCAGCCAATGGCTTTCTTGTGCTCTCGTAACACTCTCAGTAGCTTTTCTTCCTGCTCCAATGTTAGTGAAGAATAAATAATAACAGGTAATTCAGAAGAGTTTCCAAGAAATGCATACCTGAGATGACTCAGAAGTAACTTCAGCTCCAACTGTGGTGGTTCTTCAATCGAAGGCTTGATTCGATCTTTCTTTGGCAGTTCCAAGCTTTCAACTGGTGGTGTTGCTTTGAATCGGAATGGTTTGTCAAGGTAGTTGATACATTCCAGGATTTCAGCATCTAGCTCGCTGTCAGTCATGTTGGTGATGCAAGCTTCATGTGTATCTGTGGGATTTGGCTCAGTATTTTGAACAATACTATCAACAACATCAACTCTGAAGCATTCTTCTTTCTTTTCATCTCTCGGGAATTTCATTGCTTTGAAAACATTAAAGGTCACTTCTTGGTCCTGCACTTTCATGGTCAGTTCTCCTTTTTGCACATCAATCACAGTTTTACCTGTAGCCAAGAATGGTCTCCCAAGAATGATAGGTATTTCTTTGTCTTCTTCCATGTCAATGATGATGAAATCTGCGGGGAGAATTAGTTTGTCTACTTTGACCAGCACATCTTCAACAACACCTCTTGGAAATGCGAGTGTTCGGTCAGTAAGTTGCAATGAAACTGAGGTAGGCATTGCTTCTCCAATCTGTAATTTCCTGAAAATAGAAAAGGCATCAATTTAACACTCGCACCTAGATCACATAAAGCCTTACCGATGTAATGTTCTCCAATGGTGCATGGGACAGTGAAACTGCCAGGATCTTTCAACTTCGGGGGAAGTTTCCTCTGAATGATGGCGCTGCATTCTTCCGTTAATGCTACTGTTTCGTAGTCTCCCAATCTCCGTTTTCGTGAAAGAATGTCTTTCATGAATTTGACATAACTATGCATTTCTTCCAAGACTTCTGCAAATGGGATGTTGATATGCAGCTTTTTAAAGATCTCCAGGAACCGAGAAAACTGCTTGTCCAATTTGTTCTTCTAAAGACGTTGAGGAAAATGTGGAGGTGGAATGATCTGTTCTTTTTCCTTTGCTTATTTTTCCACTATCTGTTGCTTTGTTTCTTTTGGAACCTCCTTAGCAGCTGTTTTGGCTCCAACATCTTTGTTGATTTCAGTACCGCTTTTTAACATGATGGCATGCCATTGCTCATTCCCCATGTTTCTTGGATTTGGCTCTGTGTTGCTAGGAATGGTACCTGGCGGTCTGTAACTCTGAGCATTTGCCAGTTGTCCAATTTGATTCTCCAGTGCTTTAATAGAAGCAGATTGACTTTGAATTAATGCTGCTTGGGATTGAAACATAGCATCATATCTTGCTGCTTGAGATTGAAACATAGTATCATATCTTACTGCTTGGAATTCATGTGGTGGATAGTTCTGCTGTTGGCTTGAATTGTTGCTCCATGAAAAATTGGGATGATTCCTCCACCCTGGGTTGTAGGTGTTGGAATATGGATTTTCCCCTATCTGTTGAAATTGTTGACATAATGATCTATATCAGGCGTAGTATACGTAGTATTGTGTATGTCGATCCACTATCGGATGATCATGTGCTAGGCCTGGGGCTGGAATTGTGTCTGCCCCGTACGAAGCACATGTCGGATCTCTGGTAACTAGTCTCTATAATCGGATAAACATGACCTAGTCATAATATCCCGATAGCTCGATCATATAAGAGAACGAGTTACGTATCCTATGTGACCATCATCTCCACTATGACTGGAGTGATACTTCCATCTCGACATCACACCCAATACACTACGATTCTCAATATACCCAGCATTGGCATACACAGAACCTGTTAAAGTCCTGGACGACCGCAACTAAAGTATATTGATTGTCGCAAGTATTAGCGGTGCAAGTCTCAGGTTAAGACCAAATACACCTACCCTGATTTCGGACTTCCATAGACACATAGTCATACTACCAATGGAATTCTGAGGGGTCTATCCAGAGCGAAGCTGTTTCCCATACCATCGGTAAAACACAACCTCCTATTACATTTGCATGAGTATCCTATACCCAAATATATGATAACTATGCCGTTGTGCCCTCACAAACGCGCACAAGTGTAATACTAGTCTTTTACGTATTTATCGATGTCCGATCTCGATAATACTTTGACTAGGGATATTTGATGATTTATCCTTCATGGATTGATACTGTCTTATATCATTCTCAATCCAGGAACAAATCATAAGGACCTCCTATCATTTATACATCTATGTGATCTAATCACAAATGATAAGAGTGCAATCTCCTTTGTCACATAGTTAATTTGTACAACAACACCGTGATCTATACAAATAGTGACGCTATGGGTCATAATTGTCCAAAAATATCTTACTTGGCCTATAGCCAGCCACTCGAGTGTCTGACACCCGAACTATGTACGGTTGGCTCAAACTGCTGAGAAAATGCTTTCGTCAGCGGATTTGCATGATTATCATCTGATGCGATTTATTCGATCATCACATCGCCACGATGTATGATCCGAACGAATCAGATGAATATCGAAGTATGTATCTGGATCGTTGATGAGACCATTAATTCTTTAGCTTGTGTTGTAGCCTAGCTCAGCGGCTAAAAGAATTATATCTAATCTAATTGATTTGTTATCGACCCAAATGGCTTCTATTGCTGCCTCAGCTGCAGTAACGACCCGCATTTGTTGTTTATTCGGTAACAGTATCTTGCTTGGAAGATTTCCAGCTCACTGTTCTGTTATTCAAACTGTATAGTACCGTTTGTGACTTATAGTCGTCTTTATCATTTAGGAAACTTGCTACAGTGATCCCAGTCACTTCAAGTTCTCCACCTCCATTAATTTAAGGCAACATCCTTAGATCTCTAAGATACTAACGGATGTTCTTAACATCAATCCAGTGACTATCACTTGGATTGGCTTGATTGTGAATCCATATGCTCAAAACGTATGAGACACCAGGTCACGTACATTTTTCAATGTACGAATTCTCGGAGAGTTTTCGAAAGCCAAGATTTCACCGATAGTTTTATGGGAATATCATTTCCAAGAAATGACATATTATCATTATTATATAGGACAGTCATTGTCAGTGCGCTCCCACTAACCTCTTTATATACACAAGAATCATTTTCGTTTTGAATTAAATCATAAACTATTATGATTACACCAAAACGACAATTCCAAGAACCTAATGCTTGCTTTAATCCAAACATGGATCGAATAACCCGCAAACCTTGTTTTCTAGTTATGGTACGACAAAACCGACAGGGTGTTGTAAACATCCTCTGAAAGGTTTCCTTTTCAGGAAAGCAATTTTTCCATTCAGCTGACATATTTCACTAATGAAACATGCAGCATTAGCAAGCATTATCCAAATGGATTTACCGTGGCAACAGGTAAAATGTTCAATCGTAATCAACACAATGTTGATAACGATACCTTTCCGCTAAAAGCCTAGCTTTACACGTTGGTATGTTGCCTTCCATGTATGTCTTCCTTGAAGACTGAATAGTACCAATAGGCACAATGCCTTGCGGTACATCAACTAGTATCCAAACTTGTTGATATACATGGAATCCATTTCGGATTCATGACACTTTGCCATGATATGGAGTCGATACCTTGTATCACTTCCTCATATGTAGTCAGTTGGTATACCTCAATAAGATAGAAATCTTTATGAGGTGAGATCAGAAACCCATACCCTAGGTTGTTTTCTGACTCTCTCCGACATACGTGGTTCTTGTGTATTCGAAGATTAATGATATAGTTTCATCCTTGATAAACTATTTGTGTTCCATTAGGAATTAGTGCCTTGAACAGTATCACTCTTATTTTCATCGAGTTATATTATCCTCCCACTTACCACTGCAAATCGGTATTCCTCTTAGGAAAACCGCATGGCGAGCAACAATCTAATTGTTCTCTTGTGAGATGTATAAGTACTATACTTATATATCCATATGATAACCTACAATTGGCACTTATCCAATTTGGGTTTTAGTTTGGTATCATCCAAACATATGCCTAGCATACCCAAATATTTTAGGAATGAAAAACCCGGTTTCTTTCCCGTTCATATCTAATATGAAATCTGTCAAACAGATTATTATGGAACCTTATTCAAAATAAGTTCTTGCACTATTTAAAGCTTATCCGTTGAAGGAAATGGTAGCTCAGAGCGACTCATGATTAACCTTATCATGTCTAACATAATTCGGTTTATCCGTTCGGACACACCGTCAAATTGATGTGTTCCAAGAGGAGTCCTCATTGAAAGAATATTACACTCTTTCAAGTATATTAGAAACTTATTGCTTAAGTATTTTCCATTACGGTCTTACCCTGACGGTTTAATACTTTAGCCGATCTGTTTGTCTATTTCATATCGAAACTATAAAAGTTTCTGATTTGTGTTCTTCAAAAGAAACACATAACCATAACGCGATGCCACATCCATAAAGGTCACGAAATATTCATATCCACCTCTAGCCTAGCTAGACATGGGCCCACTTGCTTCACTATGAACTAGGGCTAACAGGTCGGTGGCATTTACACTTTTATCAAGTAAAGGTGTTTAAGGCACTTTGCCCAATAAACTAGATTCGTGACTTTATTTGAATAGGATCAAATCAGTCCTAGTATCCACTCTTCAAAAGTGTGGATATACGAGTCTTGTTTGATAGTGTCCCAGACAACAATGCCACAATTAGTTTCTTCTGATCAAATCAGTTTGAGCTATTTGTTTGTCATGTTATATATTTAGATTTTTTATATTCAAAATATAAATTATGTTATTCACATCTAATGTGTTTTATCTCAATATCATCTTATATAATAAAACACTTTAGTGTTCTAGAATATAAAGGTCAATCCACAACGGATTAAACAGTGATATAGAGATAATGTATCTAGTCAAACTAGTTACATTATAACAGTTTCCAATTTTAGGTAACACCCCGAAGGGTAGTTCCTAAAATTAGGTATCTACGGTTAAAACAGCGACTTTCGTCCCGTTTCCAATTCGCAGATAAATCTCAACTGAAGTCAGTATCCTGCTCACAGCAGATTCTGAACAACAGTATATATTTATGTATCACACTAAGTATCTAAAATCCAATTTTAATACTAGTAGTGAATATGTTTATGACAAACATATTTGAAGTCAGAGCCTTGCTCGTCTTCAATTCCTTCATGTCTGCTTTGTCCAAACGGAAGTCACGCTTCCGTTTGCCACATTTTAGGCAGACATTTTGGGATATGTCTTTTATCTTCCCAGAAGATTATAATGATCTTGCCTTTGCCCTTTTCAACATTCCAGAAGCCTTTGCCAAGCCTTGGCCTTCTTAGAATATCGAAGTAAGGTACGCCTTGCACTACTTGCATATTGCAAAGTTTGACTTTCTCCTTGAGAATAGTCATTAACTCTCCAAAAATTTTACTATTGCAATTTAGTATTTCTAAAATCTAAGTATAGATTTATGAAGATCCTTCAATTTCATTATCATAGTTTAAGGATCTAATCCTTAGTTCTGATTCAGAAATTAAGGAGTTTACCGCGACAAGCTTAATGGATTATGCACTTAAGTTATCATTACATAAATCTTCCAAAGATTATGCTCTACTGTTTGCTTAACTCCGGGCTTAGGCCTAATATGTTATTTTATCAAATAAAGTAACTTATTATTTTCCAGGACCATCCTGAAACTTTATTCTCAATTTGAAAAAATTAACTATTTAAATACATTTTCCCTAGGATTATGTTTTAAATGTCAATCTTTCATTTATATCTTGATTTTAATAGTCCAACTATTTAATCAACGATTTTGGTACTATTTATTATAATGATTACAATAGTCCAACTATTTAATCAACTATAATTTATAGATTAAAATCAATTATATTGATTACTATAATCCAATAATAAAATCAACTATAAATGAATAGTTTGAATATAGTCCAACTATTTATTAAAAACAACATTTAAATATTAGTCCAACTAACATTTAATTTATTTGATGAATAATATTTGAATGAGCGCGTATGGCAAGTAATTAAACGAATATTGCAAATTCAATTCTTGCCTCCCACTATTTTTCGACGAGCCTCTAACCCTCTGTCGAGTACTCGGGAAACCGTGTTTCCTAGTGGGCTAGGATCCCGTTAAATATCATACAATCTTGACTTTGGCCAACAAATTGTATGATAATTAACTAGGTAGATCTCTAAGATCGATTGGATCCAATCCAATTCCTAGATCCGGCAGGGGGACATCAAGTCCAACATAATCTTATATATGCCTACATCCAATGTTTGCCTAACCTTTTTCCTCTGAATCAACTAAGCCTTGGCTTTGGCACAACAAACTTAGTGATCCCAGTCAAGCGTGACCCATTGACCATGGAAAGCTTCGTAATCAATGTCGATGGACAAGAAGTGGTCTTGACTTTGGCCAACAAACCACAACTTGGGCAAGACACTGATATGGAAAAAACCTTTGTGATTCAAACACATCCTCGACGAACAAAGGCCTTGACTTTGGCCAACAAGCCAATGCCAGTCTCGGATCTTGAGTGAGAATCACTCAATGGAAGGAAATACGCTTAATATCTAGCGAGGGTTTTTCGCGTGCAAATTGGCAACCAATTTATAATCTTTGTTAAGGTCTCATCATCATACACCCTTAAACATGCATTCTAAACACATAATAAAGCACATATGAAAAATAATAATGATATGCGGATGGATACTTTACATTGATCCTAGATCAAATCTCTCTATTTCTCTCTCCCGCTAGCACATGTATTTACTTTTACCCGTTACACTACACTTCTAAAGAAACCTCATTTGCATTGAGGGGAATAGGTGAGAAGAGAATACAAGAAATGAGAGGTAATAAGGCTGGACACGCAGGTCCAATTAATAAATCAAATTTATTACAATAATTCTAAAATTGTCCCACCCATCTAATATCCATCCGATATACATTATTCATGCATCGTAACCATGTATTCACACAAGCATGTTATCAATCAATCTAATCAAATTAATTAATCGGATAATTAGTGACCATCAAATGTTCAAACAACGATTTGATTTTGCTCGAGTCAAACTCGTTTGCGAATAAGTACTCAAAGTACGAATTCTCGAATTAAATTAAATTACAACATTAAATCCAATTTAATATGCATTTAATACTAATTCATTATTTAATTCCAAATTAAATACTACACTTTATTTACGAACCTTTACGACTTAAATTCCAAATTTAATCGTTACGGATCTCAAAGCCCAATTAACGTCCAACGTCAATTTAATTAAAGTCCAATGGGCTTTTAATTAATTTCTTCAAGGCGTGGACTTTTGGTCATTCTCGGGTCAAACCGATAACCAAAGTCCAATCCGGGAGTTACCACATAAGCCTAGAAATCAATTTCGGCCCATTAGGCCCAATTAAACTTTAAAGGTCCATTAAGTTGCATTTGGGCTTTATGGAAGCGGTTTTGGGCCTAATTGGATCCAACCAATTTTGCCTAAACCCAACTTTGTACAACAAAGCCCAATAAGCCCATTTACAACATGACAAGCCCAAATCCAATTTTAAGGCCCAATTAATTAAATACAAAAAATCCAATTTCACATTTAATTAAGCTAAAGTGTATTTCATGATTAATCACCCAAATTAACATTTCTAAAACATCAATTTATACAATTAATCATGCTCTTTTATATCAATTAGTGTCCAACATATTTTGATCAAAATCAAACCCATTTCCATCCTCAAAGTCTCGGCCAAGTGGGATTTTCCAATCAATTCGGTTTCAATCAAATTAAATCCGCAATCAACATTTTCCGATTGTTTCCAACTCATCCAATGAATCAAAAAACAAAAAATCACCAAGACATTTAGGGCTAGTGACATTCGGCCAACACCAAAAAATTGGGGAAAATGTTCCAAACATAATTTAATCAAATTGATCCAATCAATCCTTAATTAAATATGTATTAAGCATACTCAAACATCCAATTTATTCAAATCATGCTCAAATACAATTTACCCAAATTTTAAGCCTTAAATTCCTTTCATGCTTTTAACAACGCTCTGATACCATTGTTGGAGTTCTACGGTCCCAAGGATCAAATAAAAAGCAAGAAATCATGTGTGAATAACAACGACGAAGTTGCAGAATACTTACATCGATTGGTTGAGCGACACGGCAAGCAACAAAAATTGATTTCTGCTCGGCAGTGCAGTTTTTGAGCTCCACCATTTTCGGTTTTTGGATCATCTTCCAAGCTCCAAGCTTCGTCAAACGATTCCCGGCTCATGGGTGGACTTCCCTATCACCTTCGCATGACTTCGTAGCATGCTAGCACTCCCGATTTTGCCACAAAATCGAGACTCTTGGCTTCCCTTCACTGCTCGGCAGTAACCAAACCAGTGAAGAACACACAGCCCCTTGGGCGTGTTTGAGAAGAAAGAAAAAGAGAGCAGATGAGAGAGAGAGAGAGAAAAAATGTATTAGATTTTATTTTCTAAAAATAAATAATCATATACCAATTTTTTCTCTTTCAAAAGTCAAGCCATAAATGGCTCCAACCAACTCCATCAACTCACATCAATCCATCAATCATGAATAGTGACTTGCATCAATCACTCAAAGTGAAAGACATCTATCACTTAATTGACGAATGATGTGACGCTAGATGCGACTAGCGATTTGACACTTGATTTGACTTGCGTGCCGCACTCGAATTCGAAATGCGAATGCGCTCCCAAATAAACCCGGGCTCGGGTTCACTAATTCCAAATTAACGAATTTTCCGTTGCGACGTAATTAAATCTAATTTAATTAAATAATCATGCCTAGCATAATTACTATTCACATCGCTAACGAATTAATTCTAAATTAATTCGTTCGCCCGAATTAAAATCTAATTTTAATTCCACGTCGAAATCCAATTTCATTTAATATATCGAATATATTAATTTATCGATTAATTCCAAATTAATCATTATCTCTCTTTAAATGATATTTTATCCCAGATAAAATATCTCCGTAATTAATCCCAGATTAATTTTCTCTCTCTTCTAATTAATCCCAGATTAATTTAGAGTGCGAGTCATACGTCATCGGTGAATCTTTGGGAAGCGACCCATGAGATCCCTGGATATGTTGGCAGTAAATTCGGTCGTCGGACTATCCGAACACATAAGTACCAAGTACTACGTTTTACCGATTTACAAGACAAGGTTGGCTTCTAGCAAAGCGCCATGCCTACCCAATTATCTGGAAATATCCTTACAGAAATAAGGATCTATATCAGGTATAGTATACGTAGTATTGTGTATGTCGATCCAGTACCGGATGATCACGTGCTATGCCTGGGGCTGAAATTGTGTCTGCCCCATACGAAGCACATGTGGATCTCTGGTAACTAGTCTCTATAATCGGATAAATATGACCTAGTCATAATATCCCGATAGCTCGATCATATAAGAGATCAGGTTCTGTATCCTATGTGACCATCATCTCCACTATGACTGGAGTGATACTTCCATCTCGACATCACACCCAATACACTACGATTCTCAATATACCCAGTATTGGCGTACACAGAACCTGTTAAAGTCCAGGATGACCGCAACCAAAGTATATTGATTGTCGCAAGTATTAGCGGTGCAAGTCTCATGTTAAGACCAAATACATCTACCCTGATTTCGGACTTCCATAGACACCATAGGGGGTCTATCCAGAGCGAAGCTGTTTCCCGTACCATCGGTAAAACACAACCTCATATTACACTTGCATGAGTATCATATACCCAAATATATGAGAACTATACCATTGTGCCCTCACAAACGCGCACAAATGTAATACTAGTCTTTTACGTATTTATCGAAGTCCGATCTCGATAATACTCTGACTAGGGATATTTAATTATTTATCCTTCATGGATTGATACTGTCTCATATCATTCTTAATCCATGAACAAATCATAAGGACCTCCTATCATTTATACATCTATGTGATCTAATCACAAATGATAAGAGTGCAATCTCCTTTGTCACATAGTTAATTTGTACAACAACACCGTGATCTGTACAAATAGTGATGCTATGGGTCATAATTGTCCAACACTGAATAACTCACCGAAGATTCTTAATGGATGTTATACCAACGTCAATAAGAATCTTTTCAGGTTGAGTAGCATAGTGATTCTTTGACTTGAGATACCATGTGGATATATGAGATATCCTCCACACTTTGACGCAGTCACATCACCGACCTATTAAGGTCAGACCTCCGTCTGTCTGTTGGGTATTGACTGATCCTCAGGATATCCTCTGTGTGTCAAGATAGAATCCGCCAGCTCTGTTTACAGAGCATAGGTATTCAATATGAAATTAGCAATCTGTTAAATCAATGGACCCGTGGTACACTACAGAAGTGAGTTCTAAGTGTTATTAAGAGATTGCTAATAGAAATGTCGACGTGATTATATCTATAGAGATTTGACGTTTATATAAATATATATCACTGGAATAATCTGGATACTTGTGACGGAGGGATTATATGTATGCAATGACCTCGACCTATATGGTTCAGTGGGTTTATCCGTGTTCGTAATAATTTACGGGTGGGTAGATTATGACACGAAATTGGATTTCGTGATGGATATGTCTGAACCTAGAGAGTCTCAGTAATGAAATATACTCGTAGAGCACTAGGGAAACTTTTATGAATAATATTGATTATTTATAAATCGTTTAACTGTTAATTGAATGATACATGCAAATTGACCTTTTGGTCATTTCCTAATTAATATGTATTTGTAATTAATATATGATTTTTATTAAATACACATTAATTAAATGTCAAATTGTGATATTTGACATATATCATTAATATATGTATTTGGATTATTTAAAGTAAATATAATACATATATTTGAGATATTTGTATTTAATTAATTATTTAATTGTTAAATGATTAAAATAATTAATATATAAATATCTACCATTATGATAAAGTTAGGAAATGATTATGTAGTGTATTTGTTTGACTTTACATTAAAGAAAAATGTAGTCAAATGGCATTTGACTTCTTTTATATTTGTCTAGAAAAATTGAAAAATATCTTGTTTATTTTCCCTCAAAATTCGGCCAACCCCATATGATTTTTAAGGGTTTTATTTTTTCATTTTCTTAACACTTGTTGAAGCCCCCAAAAACATAAACAAAAGAGACTTGAGAGAAAAGAGAAGAAACCAAGAAGAAATCAAAGAAAACTTGGAAATAAGTAAATATTTCCTACTTTCCATTAGAAGAAAACTTATTTATTTTATTCTTGGCTACAACATGTATAGTTCTTAAGTTTTTCTACTCTCTTACGTTTGTGTTATGATGGTTGGAAGCATGAATGAAAGATGTATGCAAGTATGTTTAACACAATAAGCTTATTAAAGGTGTATAAGCACAAAAGATCATTTGATGATCTTGTTGTCATTATAGAGTTGTTAGGCCACTCATTGATGACCTATAATTGTTCTTGAGTTGTTTCGAAGTGGTGAGACTTGTTTGGTGTTATAGAGATTAGAGTAAAGTGTTGGACTTGGTTAATTTTGTTAATTGGATTAATTTGAGAAATTAGGGTTTATACCTCAACCGAAATTGAGGCTTTTCATATATTGTTGAATAATGATGTATATAAGATGTACAAATCATTTGGTGTTGATTGGAAATTATCCAAAGTTGTTTTGAACAAATTTGGACCAAAATGCACAAAATGAATAATTTATGATGCATTCGACAATTGCAAGAAATTTTGGGATTTGTTTTGTGAGTTGTATTTTGATGTATATGATATGTATAAATCATTTTGGTAGTGATTTGAAATCACTTAAATTTATATTTGACAAATTAGGACTAAAATGATCAAAATGCAAACCTTTCAATTAAGAAAAAAATCTGATTTTTGGGTAAAATATTCAGTTTTTAAGTATTGAGTAACTAGAATAAATAATTTTATTTTAATTGCCCGAGAAAAGATTATTGAAATAGAAAAAAATTATTTTCCGCTTTCCGTTGCGTTTTCTTGGTAATACCTCCTAAAATCCCCTACAAAATGGTATCAGCGCGAGTCTGATTCTAAACACATGATATGATTATACCTTTAAATTTAATGTTTAATCTAATCTTTGTTTATGCATAAATGTGTTTATTTAATTTGATTAAATAAAGTTAATAACGTCTTTTGCGGAAAATCCCTATTTGAAATAAAGTTATTTATTTAATATGTATTTGATGCATGTTTCTTAGTCCGTCTTGTCAATACGGCTTATGGATAAATATTCTATGACTATATCCGAGAACGTGCCAAAGCTTTGAGGGTATAGCCGGTAGGAATTTATTTATACCAGATAAATATATGATATTAGGTAAATTCAAGCGAAAACAGAATCCTGAAAATGCCAAAGCTGTTAAGGTTACGCAAGTATCTTGAATTTATCATTGACAAGTTTAACCTTGGTATGCCTCCTTGTGAACGTGCCAAAGCTGTTACAACAAGAAACGATCAGGACCGGAACCCAGGAGTCACTAGTGAGTGATTGACAATGAGTTGTCTACCTAATGAATATATGTAAGAGAGAACTTGTCAAAGCTGTGAGTTAAAATATATTCACGGGGTCCAATTTTCACTATTGTATTTAATTTGATTATTGCATGTTATGTATTCTATTTAGAGGATTAAAGTTTTGCATGAAATAGTGGGAGAGTTATTTTTAGATTAAAAATCCATGATCTATTTAATGCTTTTGATATTATATGAAACTGTTTTTTCTGCTAACCATTTATTCGTTATCTATGTGATAGATTTGCGATTGCGACTTCTTCGAACAACCCTTTTTGCTCGTATGTTAGATATGAATAAGTTAAAAGGCACAGAGAACTTTGTAGACTGGGATATGGATTTGAGGATTTTCCTCGGATCCGAAAAGCAATGATATGTTTGGGAAGATCCATTACACATTACCATGCCAAATGATTCATCACCAGATGAGATTGAGACTTTCCAAAAATGAAAAAATGATGATTTAAGGGTTAAGTCACATATTCTCAGTTCTCTGGCTTCTGAACTGAATAGGCAATAATTTGA